>RQTK01000358.1:47871-96039 GCA_003991915.1 Elysia chlorotica | reverse complement strand
GAAGAAGAAGAAGAAGAAGAAGAAGAAGAAGAAGAAGAAGAAGAAGAAGAAGAAGAAGAAGAAGAAGAAGAAGAAGAAGAAGAAGAAGAAGAAGAAGAAGAAGAAGAAGAACAAAAACAACACCAATAAAAAAAAAGACTGAAAGAACACTAAATTTTCGAAGAAACAAACAAAAAAAAAAAAAACGTCGATTAAACCTATTTTTGTAATGTTTTTCTGTGGTTAACCAGGGCTAACGTTCCGCGACCGTACAGTCGACCAAACAATTATGATTGTACACTGTCTTTGGTGTATTGCCACAGCCTTCTATAGTCACGTGTACATAGTCTTGTCTGTACACTGGATGTCTTTGCTATAATAGCGTAATAATTGCTTGGTTACGCTTTTTTGGAGCTTTAACGTCAAAGGGCCCGTTTTAAAAGGGCGGTTACATTATAACAGGTCATTCGGGTCACACAGTTAAACAAATCAGTAAAAAAAATGTCAATAAAGCTTGAGCTGTTTTTTAAGAAAATTATGTTTACGCTTGTTTATCAACTAATTTATACTTAAAAACAAAATAGGAAAGAAAAATATATAAAGCATGGCATGTTTGTGAAATGTTCTTGTTACTTTAAATTTTACCCTGGTATTTTAGGCGACTGTGACGCTAACTACGCCTTCATTTGTTTTTGTTTTTCCAATTTTTATTAAAATCCTTGTCAAATTATAATTGATTAAGTGCTTGTTTTTTCACCCTAGGCTACTACAGAGTTCTCCACCAACTAGCCTTCTGTCCACTCTCAGTGCGATTTTTATTCTCCAAAAATCAATAATAAATATATTTAGCCTATTATCACTAGGCAAGTAACGTACACTTTTTAAAGAAATGAAAGAAACAAAATTGCATGATGATAGATGGAAATGTCTTAACATTTTTTTTTTTCTTTAATTTTTTTTCTCCAGATAATTTTCTTAAACCAGAAGATTGTCTGCCCTCACTGAACAACCTTCTAAGATTTCTAAAGAAATCCATGACAAGAGTTCAAAAGGCCAGGCTTTTATTAGAGCCAAAGAAAATTTCGCGCGTGTATTAATTTTACTTTCAGATACTTTGCAAGACTATAGATTACAATGTTGACTTCTTAACACTTTTTGATGTACATAAGATAACACCTATGATTATCGTCGATACAAAGAAAATTATGATACGAATCTTTGTTGGAGATGAAACGTTATTATTTTCTTCTCAGTGTACTAACTCAAAATTGTTTTGTACTTCAAGCTTTTCCTCAAAACAATGTTGATAAAGAACCAACCCATAATTGTAGGGTATGTTGGAATAAAATACAATGAACATGCATGAAAAGAAAATGACGCTATTGATTAGTGTCCCTCTGGAACATAATCACATATAACTATTCTGGAGAGAAAATAATGAAAACTTCAGAATTTAAACTACAAATTAGGAAAACATGAAACAGCATTCAAAGAAGTGTTCATCTCGTACATGTATTATAACGAAAATTTACATCTTTTTACGGTCCTTTATTTTTTGTTTTGTTTTACTTTTTGAGATAATATATCTTGTATTAAAAAGCATGAAATTTGCTTTAAATGGTTATAAGAAAAATAATTCTATCCTTTTAAAATCAGAGATAATCTGTTTGATTTGGAAATGAAAAAAAAAAAAAACACAAAATAAAGTAATTTTTTTCTATATTTAGAGGGCCTAAACTCAAATTTTGTCTAAGCGTCTTGCAGGTTTTGTGCGTGGAAAACGTAACGGAGAAAATTAATAAAACGCGTTTTTTTTTTACTTTATGGACAGATGCTGCTTGAACTTGGAGTTTAACAAATCCGTTTTGGTAAGCTTTCAGTAATGTGTGTTGTGATAAAGTTTAGATGATTTTATGCAAGACTACCTCATACATCATAATGTTTATTGGAACTCCATATTGAAATGTATAATAACGTTAAAGGGCTACGTGCCTGTGTGTGCATTCAAATCCATACAAGTGCAAGAAACAAAAGCAGCAGATGGCGCGCTTACAAAATCATTCTCTACAAAAAAAGGTAATAAAATAATTTTATTTCGAAGGCACAAGAGCGGTAAAGTACGTTGAGAAATCAAAAATAACCCACAAAAGTATAAAGAAAATACGTTGTAAATAAATGCGTAAAAAGATGAAATGTAATGGGAGTCGATAAGGATAACGGTTTAGAATATATAAAAACAAAAACCACCAAAGAGCCTTAAAAGAGTCGTTAAGCGTGAAGCGAAACAATTGACGCAAACGTTTTTAGAAATTATGGAGAGTTTTTTTTTAATAATTTTTCTTCAATAGAAAAAACACGGTGTAGATTTTTAAAGTAAATTTCAATTGCTGTAATTTTATTGCCAGCATGAAATACATTTTATGACACATATTCATGTTGTTTAAAAAAAAAAACATTATGCAAAACCAGCGTTTACATTTTAATAATGTAGATCCAGCGCCAAAGAAAATTTTAACAGAAAATGCACAGTATGTAACCAGAAAAGAGAGGGAGAGAGAGAGAGAGAGAGAGAGAGAGAGAGAGAGAGAGAGAGAGAGAGAGAGAGAGTGAGAGAGGAGAGTGAAAAAAGAGAGATAGAAAGAAAGAATGATGCAAAGGGGGAAGGGAGAGAGAGAGAGAGAGAGAGAGAGAGAGAGAGAGAGAGAGAGAGAGAGAGAGAGAGAGAGAGAGAGAAAGAGAGAGACAGACACACAGACACACAGACACACAGATACAGAGACATAGACACATGTAGACAGACAGAAAAAGAAACAGGGAGACAGAGAGGTGTCACACAAGTAGAAATGCATCATATACCGTAAAAAGAAAGAGCAATGTCAACGATTTTAAAGAAAAGAACGGAGACAGTGCATGATATTATTTTTACTTTTTATGGTAATCGTTTAAAAATAAGATGTATTAAATAGATAAATAGAAACTGCTAGAAAGAGAGAGAGAGAGAGAGAGAGAGAGAGAGAGAGAGAGAGAGAGAGCGAGAGAGAGGGAGAGGGAAATATATAGAAATAGAGAGAGGGAGAGAAACAGATAATACAAAATAAAGCGCAAGGTTCGCGTTTAAAATAATTATAGACACAAAAGATTTTCTGCCCGCTAAGTTAAAGCATGTCATTCATTAAACTTAAAAAAAAATAAAATGCACGTATCTTTCTTTACCGTTCATGACCTGGTCTCTTCAGGCCCTGGTCTCATTTAACAGGGCCATTGCCTCAGGGGGTCTGTATAATCAGCACCTGTTGCTGGTGGTGCGACACCAATCGCATGCTTAGAAATAGAAGAACCTGATCAAAAATGACGGAGACATAACATGAAAAACCTGCCTGATGTTGACCATCTGTCGTCCTGATTTCCTGTTTTAAAATGTAAATACAGTTGTGCTTGAGAGTGTGATATTGTAAGTGAAACAACAGAAAAAAAGAAGAAAAAGAAAGAATAAGAAAACACCCAAAAAAAAACAACCCAAAAACAAACAAAAACAAAAACAAAAATAAGAAGAAAAATAGCTGTTAGTCTAACCAATACTATGTAGCAAGTTTTTTTACTTCATATTTATTTTTATAAAGTGAAATTATAAATACTTTTTTTACCTCATTATTGTACTCTATGTTTATCTGCTTGTCTGTCTCTCTGTCTCTCTCTATATAATCTGTTTGTCTTTCTGTCTGTTTGTCGCTTTATTTTCTGTCTCTTTCTATCTAAATATCTCTCTATCCCTCTAACTTTCTCTCTCTATCTCTCTCTTTCTATATTACCCTCATCATATGTCTTTTCTCTCGAAATCTCCTGCCCAATTTCAATTGGTTTCAATCATTATACCCACTTATTCCCCACCTTGCACAAAAGCGTTTTAACATTGTCATTATCATTTTTCAATTCACTTTCCCTTTTCTTTTCCTTTTCTTTTTGAAACCAACTCGCACTAAACTGAGTTTTTCAAAGCATTCATTATTCATATCGTCTGGAAAAGGATAATTATTATAGGCAACAATTTACGTTCTTCAGACGCCATAAATTTGGTCAGCCTTGAAGCTTAAGAGATCACCAAAGGCCACATAAAACTCAACCAGGTCCTTTTTTCATATACCCGGAGGTGACAGAAATGGAACATACCTTCAATAAAACTCAATCCTGGATCGTGTAACCTCAGGAACAATTCACGACGAACGTTTAAACCAGACGCGTTTTTTTTTTTCCTGCGTCCCCTCACGAACCCCCTTGGAGCTATTAGGTTTCCGTCCTTGGAAATCTTTGCTTTCTTTGTCAACTTACAGTTCAGGTCATTGGACTTTAGCTATTCTTAAGGCTAGATTACATGCTGCAGTTGTGAAACGAAGAAGAATTTATATAAAGGATATTTTTTTAGTGACCTCACTATGGTTTAGGAAAATTTGAAAGTTTCAATCATGTAAATGAACTTTTTTTTTTTTTTTTTTAGTGTACTCAGTTCTCAAACATAGATCTGAATATTGATTGATAAAAAAGAATAAAGGCACTTTAGAAACGGTTGTATTTTTTTCCTTATTTGAAACATTCAACAAGTTATCATCCTGAGAATCTAAAACTCTATTTCTTTACATTTTAATAATGTATCTTGCATCATAAAGGTAAAAAATGAATAGAGAGGTGAGTTATAATCAGGTAGTTATTGCGGTTATCTGGTAGGAAAAAAAAAAAAAAAAAAATTATAATTCAATACAGGGTGGCGTACAATAACTGTTACATAATTTAGTTTTTACTATTTCTACATTTCCGGGAGAATCCTATGGAGAGAACGGTGCACCAGGAGGCATTCAAACCTTGGACCTCTATTTTTAAGTCAAGAGGACTAACAGGTGCGCTTTCTGTTGTACTCAAGGCGATCTGGCTGAGAAATGGACGGACACGTTTATTTATTTATTTATTTATTTATTTTTTTATTCATTCATGCATTCATTTATTTATTTATTTATTTACTTATTTATTTATTTTCTCTTAATCTACATAACTTTGGGAAGGAATAATTATTGGAACTGAAAATATTTGTTACTGGTAGTAGAATTGGAAACAATAGTGAAACAATAATAATGCGAGGGGGGGGGGGGGGGGGGGGGCAGTACCCCTGGGGTTGCTTCCGACTCAGGAGGTTCGTAGTTCGAACCTTGGTGATTTCGCTTCCTACTGGTTAGGTCGGTGTCAGTCTAATGTGAGCGGATGAGACAGGAGTCATGGTCTCCTCGTACTGTCTCGGGTGTGGCAGTACACCAAATTGTCAGACGTCAGTCTTGGGGCCCGTACAAAATATAACATTTATAATGACGATGTTTGACGTTAAACCAACTCAAATCAACCCTTACTCAGACTCTGCGTGGTAGCGATAGAGATGCTCCTGATTGGATACACTACTCAATGGTCAGACTGTAATTTGGAGTCCCATCCACGATGAATTTTAGTAGCTGTCGATGGACCATGGACGTTCTGAATGAAACTAACAAACCTAGCCTGCTTTACAGAATCAGTTCTCTTCTCAAATAAATTATATTATTTTTTTATTATTATACGTCGATAACATGGTGACCAACGGGCAGTCAGACCCGGGTTTAGATAGAAGGGCTGAAATCGTTTCATATGATCAGGCTGCAAAAATAAAAGCCAAGCAAAATTGAGGATTCAAATTTCAAATATTTTGAAATAAAGAAAAAAATGAAGTTTATCAGTGACATGTGGGTCTACAAATAGATCCAACAGAACCAAACATTAATTTTAGGTTAAACTGAGAGAAAGTTTTTAAAAATTGTGAGGTTACTTCCCTTTGAACGCAATCTGTTTCAAATTTTAATTTTTTTTTTTTACCACTTGAAACATGCTATCACATGGAATGCAAATTCCAATTGGGCAAATCTGATGTTTTTAACGGTTAAAATTGAAGTGGTTTATTTATTGCAATGAAAAAAAAGGAGGGAAAACTGAGCCTTTTTTACAATCAAGACATATTTAATAGAGAGAGTAAACAAATGTAACGACATCTACATTTCATATGTATCGCTTGCTAAATTAAAAGAAATGTACAATTCCATGCAGACTCCAAAAAAAAATACGTTCAATGTAAACTTGGATATAAACTATGGGGCAAAGTATATTTAATTGTTATTATTGTTATATAAAAAATATAGAACTCCTGAATCAATTAAAGGACTGCATTTTCACAACTTAACAAATCTCCTGATATTAGTTATTCTTCATGAGTTGTTTCATAGTAGCTGTGCAATGCGAAGTTCATCTTACTCTACAATTAATACATCTTGAAAAAAAATAAATCTGATATTATTTGTTCTTCATGAGTTGTTTTATAGTAGCTGTGCAATGCGATGTTCATCTTACTCTACAATTAATACATCTTGAAAAAAAAAGTTCGTTCGTTTCGTCTTTTTATTAATGGTATCATTAATCAAGGGCACTTTATATAATAACATAAACTTTTTTTTAAATTATTTTAAGAGTGACAACCTTTTTTCTTGTATTTTACTTAAGTTCTATATTTTCCTGAAGAATCCTGAACAAAGACACTGGAAAAGGTATGTGAGGGAGGGGAAAGGGAGGGGGGGCGGCTCAGGCTTGGATCGGAACCCTGTAAGGCCTCATTAAAAGTCCAAAGCATTGACTGATTTAGGGCTGACCCTTCCTTATAATGTTATAACATAATTACTGACCTTGTAACAAAATAATGCAGACAAATAAAGGAGACCGAACATTGGCAAAAAACATCACCACCACCACCAACACCACCAACACCAACAACCACAACAACAACAACAACAACAACAACAACAACAGCAACAACAATAGAAAATAGCAACTGAGCCATTACAATATAACAATGGCTCTACCCACTAGAGATGTTTATAAAATATCCATATTACAATCTTCCTTAAAAGATAACCATCCTCCCAAAGTCCCTTATATAAAGGACGTGAGAACTACACTTTTTAATTTGCGCCTAAATATATATACGCTAAACGTTTATCTTACTAGAGGTCACCGGAACAACGCAAGTTCCTCGATCATAAAAGTTCCCCGCTTGTTTAATTATTTATAAATATTTGTCCTTTCTTTCCTCGGATGTTTGTAACACCCCCTTTTTGCTTACGATGCGCACCTGTTTGCACTTACAAACTTTTATCTTACTAGAGGTCACCGGAAGAACGCAAGTTCCTCGATCATAAAAGTTGCCAGCTTGTTTAATTATTTATAAATATTTGTCCTTTCTTTCCTCGGATGTTTGTAACACCCCCTTTTTGCTTACGATGCGCACCTGTTTGCACGGATCATTTTGCTTCAGATCGACATGACATTATTTTTTAATATAGTGCGCAAAGTAGTTAAGTAAACTATCAAAATCCTCTATCATGTTCGTTTAAGATAGATATAATTCGTGGGAGATTGCCATAACTCTTTGTATTAGAAGTGAGTGGTTGTGTGTGTGTAAGTGTGTGTGTGTGTGAGAGAGAGAGAGAGAGAGAGAGAGAGAGCCATGCAGAGAGAGAGAGCGAGAGAGGGGGAAAATAGAGATAGACAAAGAGATAGAGAAAGGGAGATATAGACAGAGACGGAGAGTAGATAATGAAAACAGAGGAAGAGATAAGGGATAGAGAGACAAATAAAGAGATAAATAGATTGAGAGATAGAGGGAAAGAGAGATGGTTTAGAGAGATGAGCCGTGTGAACATGGAAATGCAATAAAAAATGAACCTACTGAATACACGTTAAATTCAATCGGAGTAAAATAGTAATGGGCTTTACTCCGAATAGATGACGTTGTGTCCGCAATACTTTTTCAACATTGATATTACTATTTCCCCTTTTCTTATCTATGTTTGATCCATCATAAATATGACGAGTTTAAAAAAACAAAAACTTGTTTTAAAGTGCTAAAAATAGCTCTTCTTTAATCAACAAATACAGACAAAGAGAAAGAGAGAAAGACAAACAGAGGGGGACAAATGAAAAACTGAAAATAGACAGACTAAAATAAAAATCAAAGTGCAATTTTTTGGACATTAAAACAAAAATTCTTAAAATTATTGATGTTTTTATGCCTCTGTTACTTAATATGGATGTTTTTGTTGCTGTTTATGTTGTTGCTATTGTTGTTGTTACTGCTTTTGATTCATATAAAAATGAGTATTGCTATATTTCTAATGATAATGGTTTACTTTTAATAATTGACTAAATTATATGTAATATGGCTGTGTTAAGGTTGTTGTTTTGGGTTGTTTGGTTAATAAATAGAGTGTTAACATTTTACCTACAATACTTTTATAGAATAGTAAAAGGCAAAAGCCAATACCAGAGTGAAAGAATGTTAAATATTGATTGATTTTACTAAAGTGAAACAAGTTCAAATTGAAAGGCAAGCTTTGTATTTGTTTTGATTCTTAACGTCAGCACCATGTAAGCTTTATTTTTGTCGGACCTCAAGACTAACGTCTGACAATTTTAAGTGCTGCAACACGATATACAGGGCTGGACGATCTGGACTCTTATCTCAGCCGAGTGACATCAAACTCATACAAAACTAACCAGTGCGGTACAAAATTGGACAAACGAATGTTTGATCGATCGAAGGATCCGAACCGCAGACCTTATGTTGTAGATCAACGCTCTACCTCTTGAGCCACTTCTTCCCGTATTATTGAAAGCAGTTTGGATACACATTATGTGGCTAAAATGTCCACTTTTATAACCAAATTAGTTGGCGGCTTTGATAAAAAATATTCCTTTGTCGTAAAAGCTGCATTGGTTGCGAAAATAATTATTACCATTGATATGAAGACATAGTCAGTCGATTTCCCTAATATGTTCTTAGATTTTACGTGATTATCGACAAAGATTGCTTGCTCCTTTACTTCTATGGTATTACAATCGTTCGTATTTATTACTTATAATCGTATCCTTATAAGTGAAATCATGATCATTTTCATCATTATCATCATCATCTGCATTCTTATTATATACATCATTATCGTCATCCTCAACAGCAGCAGCAGCAGCAGCATTATCATCATAATCATTATTATCATCATCATCATCATCCTCATCATTATCCTAAAAAAAAATGATATCATCCTTCTACTCCTCCTCTTCCTAATCAACATCCTTATCACCCTTATCATCACAATCATTATCAACACTATCCAAACGAAAAAAAAAACAACAAAAAAAAACCCACCTATTACCGAACATCTTTGTATCTCCTTCATAGAGGTATCGAATTTGTCTTTTTTTTATCAGCACCAGCTTTACTGCTAGCAAGAAAATTTTTTTTAAAAATAACAAATACACCCTTTTTTTCTTCTCTACCATAATATAATCCTTTTGTACACAGATATTCATTATTCTAACCTCAAAAACATTTCCATTACGATTTGTTACCTTCACCCTTTTTGAGTGCGGTAAATCTTAATCAAGCTTGTCAGAAGCGGAAGCGTAAAGCTTTACCTATTTCACGACAACAACACCAACAACAACAAAAACAACAACACCAACAACAGCAACAACAATAGAAAAATAGCAACTGAGCCATTACAATATAACAATGGCTTAACCCACTAGAGACGATGTGAAACGTTTCTAAAAATCCATATTACAATCCTTCTTGGAAAATAACCATCCTCCAAAGTCCCTTTACTTAGAGACGTGGGAACTCAACTTTTTCATCTGCGTCTAATTATATACACGCTAAACTGTTACCTTACTAGAGGTCACCGGAACAACGCAAGTTCCTCAATATTAAAAGTTGCCAGCTTGTTTAATTATTTATAAATATTTGTCCTTTCTTTCCTCGGATGTTTGTAACACCCTCCTTTGCTTACGATGCGCACCTGTTTGCACGGATCATTTTGCTTCAGATCGACATGACATTTTTAATATAGTGCGCAAAGTAGTTTAAGATAGATATAATTCGTGGGAGATTGCCATAACTCTTTGTATTAGAAGTGAGTGGTTGCGTGTGTGTAAGTGTGTGTGTGTGAGAGAGAGAGACATACAGAGAGAGAGCAAGAGAGAGGGAAAATAGAGATATACAAAGAGATAGAGAAAGGGAGAGACACCAGCTTTACTGCTAGCAAGAAAAAATATAAAAAAAATAACAAAAACACACTTTTTTTTCTTCTCTACCATAATATAATCCTTTTGTACGCATACCCTCATTATTCTAACCTCAAAAAAACATCCCCATTAAGATTTGTTACCTTCACCTTTTTTGAGTGCGGTACATCTTAATCAAGCTTGTCAGAAGCGCAAGCATAAAGCTTTACCTATTTCACGGATGTATCTATAAATTTACTGATTTTACCAGCTAACGTCCAGAGGCATAATAAAGTATTATAATCTAGTGTATTGGGTTCAACAGTGCTATCATTTTAGACTTAGAACATTTCTAAAAGTACATCATAACAGTATGTACACACTACCCTTAATTTGTTTTGCTTTGTTTTTTGTTTTGGTTTTTTTTTTTTGCTTGTTTTTTTTTAATTTTTGTTTCTTTGTTGTTGTTGTTTTGTTTTGTTGCTTTTTGTGGTTGGGGGAGGGGGGGGAGGGGAGGTCTCAAGTTATAAAACCCATTTGTTGGATTTCATAAGCCTTTTTTTAAATTAATACATACTTTACGATCCACACGACGATACTGGATTACCTAATCAGGTCCTTCAGACATGGAGTTTTCTGATCGCTCATTGGCTCCGTAAATTAAGGACAGAACTGTGATTGGAGGCCGGTGCAGATTCCCTTACCTATCGTCTTCGTTTTGTTATTAGCCCCTTACCTATCGTCTTCGTTTTTCTATAAGCCGCGTTATCGTAAAGCATTGAGCACGTCTTGTCAGATCGGGGTTTTCATAATGGGAAAAGTTCTGATTGACGATGAGGTCGATAGCGTGAGTAAAATGATATTTTTTTCCATTGTACATTCGTGTTTATAGCGCGTTAGAGAAGACGTATTATTTTCCGCGCATGTTTGTGAAAGAACAAATCGGTTAACGAGAAAGCAGAACTGGGCTGAAAATAGTTTAATGTGACTGCCTGAGACAGGAGTCACGGTATCCCCGCCCTGTCTGGTGTGTGGAAGAGCATAAAATTGTCAGACATCCACAATTTAGGTTATAATATATGGTGCTTCAACAAATAAACTGGTCTGAAAATAAACCAAAAAAAATAGGGGATATGTTTACATTTCGATTAAAGCACAGTGTTCGACAGCATGACCTATAATTATTATAAAAGTTGCTCTTTCCCATTCCTACTAATTTTGTATCTAACTTAAAATATGCAGCAACAAGATAAAGCAGTAAATTGGTTTGTTTACTCTTTGTCTTGCGTAGATTCATTACATATTTTTTTAAGGTAAATTTGTTATTTGTGGTTACGAAAACTCATTTTCTTTTTCGACAACAGGTGGCCTTGTCTATGACTATTTAATGCGATTCAAAGGTGTTCATTTTACTGCTGTCATTAAAAACGTATTGGTTTACTACAATAGAATAAAGTTTGGTGCCGTAAAGGACCGTATCATGTAGCTGCTCCCACCACGATTCAATATAACTAGATCTATCATTAGCCATTGCAAAACAAGAACAGAGTATTCAAACCATAATCCGACAACATGGTCCCTATGGTCCATCTTTTTTAACACCTAACATTTTGTAGCATACTTTGTTTCAACGCTTATATAATTATGTAGTACATTTTGTCTTAACGTCCGTGGTGCCTTTTGTTTATGTGGTCAGTCAAAGTCTTTAAACACCCCAACTTACAGGACATAGCTTGATCTCACTAAACTTGCGATTATAATAATGTACCCCAGGTGTATGACTCTTTACAGGCATGAGGGAGGGGGGGCAATACGCAATTAAGCCCCTTTCCTCCCCACCCCCACCCCCGCCACACACACATACACATAGCAGTGGTCATTTAACCTGGCTTGGTCACGCTGTCCCATGCACACGTGATCGACCACTTAAATCAGGTATTGTTATGGGCTCTTAGAAAGTGCTGCAGCATGAAGGAGGTAAAGGGCAGAGGGTTAAAATAAAATATTGGTACTGGTTGCCGACCTGGCAAGGTTTGCCCCCCTACTGAGTAGAGGCCTAGCCCTTGGTCAGCTTCAAATGACCGCAAGGGTCCAGGTCTTACTTAGGGTCAAGCTCCGAATAACGACAGGGACTCCGGATGTTTACGCTTTTCATAGGGCTTGAATTGTTTGCCGTGTGATTATATTGTTCAATCATACGCGTCTTGTGGTCGAGTGGAAACGGGCTTTACATAACAGGACAAGAGATAAGGCGTGCTTTAAAATTCAGGGCTGGTGTTGTATATAATATAAGTGTGTGTTATGTTGAGTGTGTGTGTGTATGTGACATAGGGTGCTTTTGTTCTGAATGATAGTAAAAAGTCGAAGAGGCTCGGGCCGCCATATAGCTTTAAAACCTCTGCGCCATAAACAAGACAAATAATAATAGATAAAAACTAGTAAAAGTTACATAGAGATTTACTAATGTATATAAGCTTAAATTACAGTACAACATGGTTTTCTTCTGTACCTAACTAGTTTTGTACTGAAGACGTCAGCACCTAGGGTGAAATGTTTATATATTAGTTATTAATAGTATTGATCCGTTTCTTTTGTCGTTGAGATATTTAAGTTGTTGGGTTGTCACTTTTTTGCTGTATTCGGCTTTATTATCTTTTTCACAGTCATACTTGCAGGGATTCAGAGAGAGAAAGAGAGATAGGGAGAGAGAGAGAGAGAGCGAGAGAGAGGGAGAGAGAGAGAGAGTCAAAAAGGAAATATAATTATATGGGATACATGATAGATTTGATTCGCATAACTAAGGGCAAAGGAAAATAAAGCAAAATAAAGAAGGAATGAGTGAGAGAGAAAAGAGGAAGAGAGAGAGAGAGAGAGAAAGAGAGAGAGAGAGAGAGAGAGAGAGAGAAAGAGAGAACGAGACAGACAGACAGACAGACAGACAGACAGACAGACAGACAGACAGACAGACAGACAGACAGACAGACAGAGAACAGAGAGACAGGGAGAGATAAGAAATACAGGGGCTGGATCAATGGTAACTAGATAGATGTATAGATTTGAAGTTTGAATTAGGATAAATAATTAATAAGAAAATATTGGCTCTAGATAGAGGATGAGAGAGATTGAGAGAGAGAGAGAGATAGAGAGAGAGAGAAACAGAGAGAGGCAAAGAGACTTTAGAATTTTAATAATAGGGGTTATGAGTAATTCATTTTAAAACATTGAGAACTGTGTTGAAGAAAACAAAATTATGTGGGTTTTTTTGTTGTTTCAAATGCCTAGTTAGATAAAATTATGTAAACAAATCTCAAAGAAATCCCCATCCCTCTACAAAAAAACAACAACTGTTGTACTCTAAAAGATGGATTTAAAAGTGCAAATCTCTTTTGTCTTCTAATGTTAAATTTCGAGAAAAAAAAAAACAACACAGTTTCCTTCTTTGCATAAACTACCCTATTTATTTCTCATCACATACAAAAAACAACAAACAAATTCAACAGAAACAGACGCCACGTTTTAGAGGAAGTTTGAACTTATACACCACCCTTGTGTCCAATTACTTATACGAAATTCCCCGATAGTTTTGTTCTTTTTGTCTCCCAGTGTTAAAAATCCATTATGTGATATCGGTTTGCAGTCCGCTCAGAATACTCGTGGGTGTTTTGCTTCGTAGCAACGTAAGCCGTCTGTCCTCAATCTACTCTAAAAGACAAAGAAACAATTTACATACGCAGCTTATAAAGGAAAACAAAGCAATTTGTTTGGGAAGCTATCGACTGACCGATATATCTATGGATAACAGAACTACAGTCGGGTCCGTTGTCAAATTCTAAGACTAAAGACCTTGCGATAAGAGGGTCAACGAAGACGATAGATAGATACTGCATCAATTCTGAACCGGCGCTTAATCGTAGTTATATCCAAGACCGACGGACCCAATTAGCGTTCAGAGGGGCATTATTAAGTCATCAGTCATTGTCGAGGGATCGCAAAGCTTCTATAGACTAGAGAGAGAGAGAGAGAGAGAGAGAGAGAGAGAGAGAGAGAGAGAGAGAGAGAGAGAGAGCGAGAGAGACGGTCAGGTCCCTGTGGTGCGGTCAGTTCTCAAGTTCTGAAACCGGGGATTGAGGGCAACTGTACCGGAGAGGGGACCCAGAAGAAATACGCTACTGCAATAAATAACTCTTCATTCATTTTGTGGCGAATCAGGGTGAGAGAGGAGTGGTTAGTGGGAGGTGGTTAAAGTGGCAGAGCGTTGGCTTTCTATTCGAGAGGACGTGGTTCCATCCAGAAATTGGAAAAATGTATTTGATTTGAGTTGGTTTTTTTAACGCTCAACGTCAGCAGCAAGGGTATATTGTGAATGAGTGCCAAGACTAACGACTGACAATTTTACATGCTGCCACACAAAGACAGGTCGGGGGGACCATGACTCCTGTCTCAGCCGGTCACTGAAAACTGATCTAAAGTTCTAAGACCGGGGATTGAGGACGGCTGTACCGAATGGACCCCAGTCGAAATGCGCTACAAAAATAAATAACGCTTCATTTGTTTTGTTCATGAAGCATATCTGAGGAAGGAGAGGGCGGAGGGTTACGTTGAGTGTATTTCTTAAAGTACAAGTTCAAAGGCAAGGCTATATTGTGAATGGGTCACAAGACAAATATCTGACATTTTACATGCTGCCGCGCAGAGACAGTGCGGGGGCACCAGGACTTATCTCAGCCAGTTTAAAAGCTATGGACATGGAGATATAGAGACTAAAAATGTGCAGTTAGATCCCTCTGATCGTGTCCGTTCTCAGGGATTGAGGACGACTGTACCAGAGACGACCCCAGTGGAAATACGCTACGATAACAAATAAATCTTCATTCAATTTGTGGCTACGAAAATGGGTCCCTGCATTGTTTCAAAGTGGCCATACGTACAGTTTTTAGACGCTCGTCTTAAGACCCGTTGACGTAAGTACTTTCATAGGTATCTAGAAGCCTTTCCACTAGAAGAGAGCGTGTCTTGAAGAAAAAGGAAGGAATTGAAACGGTGCCTAAGAAAGGCCGCAGCTCAAATCCGCCATAAGATTAAATAACTAATATTCATCTTTTGTCCTTTAAGTACAGGAAGAAAGAATATTTAGTCGTGCAGCTTATGTCTATGTCAATGTCTATGTTTCTAATTTTTAGATATCTAAATCGGGTGTCTAAATGTTCTTCCTAATACGTATTCATTGATTGTGAGGGAAACCGGGGGTGGGGATGGGATGGGCACGGTGGTATAGCTTTGGTCACGGAGTTGGAAAGTCCCTGGTTCAAACACCAATGATCTGACATATTTTAGTGACCGATAGATAATATGATCTGGAGACAAGTTCCCTGGTATGCCCGCACTGTCTCTCAATGACAACACATAAAATCGTCAGAGGATAGGTTTTGGACCCGTCGCCAAATATTTATTACAAACTCTCTTGGATACGGGAAAGACATAGAGAGGTTCTGTCCCACAAAGAGCCAGGGATTGAGGGCAATCGCTTAGGGAGGGTCACAGCTGAAATGCGCCGCAATAATGAATAATTAATATTCATCTTTTGGGGATCTAAGTACAAAGGTAAAGTACACTTAGTCGCTTGTCTAACCATGCATTGCGGTGCAAAAATCAGACGCCTAAGCCTACGTCCTACCTTGTTCATACTAACCTATAATTATGTGGGAAACCGGTCAGCTGCTACAAAAGCTACTGTTGCGGGTGCTGGCTAGCTGGAGTCTGTAGAACTGATGAGGTCGTAAATTACATCAAGTCTCATAAGCGTGTGTTTAATGATTAATAGACTGTTTATGAGGTATTATATACGTGTTTGTCTTGAGCGTCAAGGTCTCCTGCTGCGATACCGGCGAGAAATGTATCATTATTTTTTTTTTGGCAATAATTATTTAGTAAGTGTGCACTATATTGATGTCGTATTTTATTTTATTTTTGGTTGGGCTTTGTTGTTGTTTTGTTTTTGATTTGTTTGTTTTGTTTGTTTTCTTTTGGGTTTACAATATGTTGTATTAAATTTATGTTTTAATTTTATTAAAATAAGACTTATTATTATACACAAAGTGTGGTGTTTGTGAATTTTAGCAAAAATACAGAAGCAGCCTCACACTGCTAATATCTGTATGTATCGAGATGATTCCTGTACTATTCATTTCTGATTTCTTAATGTATTTCAAAGACATTTTCAGTAGATATGCTCGCCAATGCACGTTGATTGTAGTACCAAAAATGTGTCTGTACTCTCCCGTTGATACAAAACGAGCGCAAAAGCTCACCATTAAAAAATGTTATGAGCATATTTTAGAAATAGTAGAAGATTCGACCACCTTTTAGTTAGAGGATTTTCATTGATGTATGATAAATATAAGATACTAAGTTGCACCCTCTTCGTTATTCAGTATAGCTCAACAAAATATTGTGGAATATATCCACAGACAATAATTATTATATACATGTAAATGTGAACAAAAACAATGATACCATAACACAGCTCTACCCAGTTCATTTATTACTTATTTATCCGTGACAAGAAGTTTTTATTTTCAACAGCCAAACTTTAGCCCAGTATAATAATGAGGCATCGCAGTCTTAAAACTATTCCACACCATTCTACAAATAGGCTGGTGTTAAAAGGCTTTCCATGTCTTCTGCTTTATCGGTGAATTAGGAGACCCATACTAAGTTTTAGTAAATAGGTTAAGTGCCTCACCAGCTCTAATAAAATAGTGTAGGTCTTAAAGGGGTGAGACAATACTTGGCTGTTGTGTCGGTAGTGTTGTAAAACCAAGCCAAATGTTTGTAGTACTTGGTTGTATAGAAGACGGAACAAGAGAACCTCCTAAAATAAGCCATTAATTTCTATTCATTAATATGAGTATCGTGTTTCTCAAAATGATCCACATACACGCAGTCAAAAAATTTGGCAAGGCATCAAGAATACGCGGTTGAGTTATTTATAGATATAGTAATAGGGATGAGAAGATTCCTAAAATCTCCAAACCATTTTTGGTAAAATAATTTATTAGGATAAAAGTACGATTTCTAATGAAAGATTAGACGATTGTTTCTACCTTTTTGAACTTGGTGTAATCTTTATGCGATGTTTACACTTCCTAGATATTAAGATTATTTCTTTCTTTTTAGATATCTATTTTTTTCTGGTTGGCTGTCACTTTCTTTTCTCTCTATTTCTCTTCAATTTATTCCAATCTTATGAATACTACATAAATAGAAAATGTTCCGTCAAAATGATTGAAACCACAGTATTAATTTTTTTTTTCTGATTACTATTCCCGCTGTTATTTTTTGTGTTATAACATTTTTTTTCTAAGAGGACCTTTGGCACAAATAACATTTTCTATTTTAATTCCCTTAAATTCTCAACAACAAAAAATCATGTATTAATAAAAGGTCATAATGCGTATGGACCATTTCAAGCTCCTTTATATTGCTCATCCAAAGTTAGTCATAGGAAATCGCTTTTTGATTGAAAAAGCAAACTTAAAACATGGCTGACTCTGGAAGTTGAGAAGAGTTGGTAAGCGTCAAAGGGTTAAGCTACAAGCGTAAACTGAGATTTGAACCTCTAACCCTTTACTTGTCAATCGTAAGCACTACCGACCGACCTCTCCAGCTCTCGAACCGTACACACTATGCACTCATTTTTGCAAACACCTTTGTGGACAGCAACAGTCATTATGATTTTAACGTCTAGCGCCAGGATGTCCCGACGCCCATACATGTATTTTTACTTGGCAAGGGTTTACAAAAAATGTTTATGCATATATATAACCTATTTTCCAGATCCATCCGAGTTATTTCTAGGCTAGTTTTATCCGACAAATATCATCAGAGCGAGTTATCTTGATGAAAAGGGAATACTATTTTTTATAGGAGAAATGCAAGCTATCAAAAGATTGCATTGAGTGTTTTTGTAAAAAAAAATAAGCATACGATTTTTTTAAACTATTCCGTGTTTCAGAATTAATTTCTCCTTGTAATAGTTGGTCTGACAAGTAAAATATTCGTAATGGGAAATGTTTCATGGACGTGTTTAAGTTGAGAGGGAAAATTGGATTATAAAGATATTAATTCTAAATAAATTTTGTTTTTTTTATTGTTGATAGTTGAATACTTGTTTTTATGAATGGCTCTGACCATACAAATAGTTTTTGTTTTGTTTTTCAATTTATTTCACTCTTATGAACGACTAAATGGCATCCTGGTTGTTTTTATCTGGCCTACTGTGTTTGCTCCGTTAAATCAAATTACAGTTCCAGTGCTTACCGGAAAAGTAACAGTATTCTAACTATTCATCTATGCTTGGGGCTTGGGATGTACTTTTGTAAAAGACTGTTGAGAGAACTTCGGTAGTTAAGAGAACCGAACATTAAAAAAAAAATGTTATATTATAGATTGTTATGTTTTTTAATCATTTCAAAGAATCATGAAGAGTCAACATAATAATCAGGTTTCGTTTAGATTAGATACAAAGTAAATAGCATTTAATAAAAAGCAAACACGAAGAAAATTTTAATAAACAGAGGTGAGCAAATAGGAAAAAGAGCTGTAACCATAGACGTAGAGGGAAATGAAGAAATGGCCGAGATAACTTGAACAAATATTTAGAAGAATAGAAATGGAGATATCGAGTGAGTGAGGGATAGAAAGAGAGAGAGAGAGAGAGAGAGAGAGAGAGAGAGAGAAAGAGGGAAAGAGAAAGAGAGAGATAGAGAGAATGAGGGACTGATAGACAGCAAGACAGAAAGAGGTACAGGAAGAATTAGCAAATTGGCAAACAAACAAACCTAGAGGCATACACACGTATGTATGAAAAAGTCTATTAGATGGACAGAATGATACAGACCAAGACCAGCACACAGACAAACAAGCAAAGGCACATAGAAATGGAGACAATTAGATTCATTAAGATTGGGAGAGGGAAAGGAAAATATTGGCAGAGAGAAAGATAGAAAGAGCTGAAGTGTGAAATTAACAGAAAAACAAACAAAGAATACAACGATTTACAAAACAGAAAGAACTAATCATAGAAAGACTAACTAAACAGAAAGACATAATAACATACATAATACCACTCCATCGATACATTATTTCCCCCATTCGCTAATGTTGGACCGACCAGGAGAAACCACTTTGGAGCCCAGGCAATTGGATACTTGAGCGGTCGCTATCCCGGCATTCTTCAGAGTTCAATTCTTTCTTTTGGCGTGAGCAGTGAGCAAGTTGGTAGGAAATGAGAGAAACACTCTTGACCTGAGTTACAGTTTTTAGTGAGTGCGTTTGCGAGCCGTCCAGGCTAATGTGAAGATAGACGGTGGTCGCAAAACAAAACAAAACAAAAAAAAAACGCAAAATGATGGAAACTCTAAATCGAGAATACAGATTCCAGAAAGGAGATAAGAGGTGAGCTAATTATATAGCTATATTGCGAGTGGTACGAGTTTTTTTTTTTAATGAAGATTGCATTGGAGGGGGAGAAACAAGCTCAGACACTCGAGAGAGGCAAAGAAAGAGAGAGATAGATTGAGACATTTACACTAGTGAGACAAGCAGACAGGTCTAGGATAGGCATGGAAAACTAATAGAGCTAAAGACCTAAGATCTGAGTGAGAGAGGTTATGGTACCAATAAATACAAAGATTGAAATAGCGGAGAAGTGAAATTGAGAGAAAACAAAACCACAATACAGAGAGAGAGAGAGAGAGAGAGAGAGAGAGAAAGAGAGAGAGATACGAACAGACTGACAGACAGGAGGTCAAACATACAGAAAGGCAAAATGGATAAATAGAGACAGAGATACAGAAAAAAAAGAAATAAAAGGGCTTTTAGGAGGGGGTTTTGAAGGTAGGAGTACATAAAACTAGACTATGGGGTCGGGATGATGGTAAGAAGAACCACATAGACTAAAATAGAAAAGTAATGACTGGTTAAAAAAATAAAAGAAACAAAAACAAACAAAAACAAAATAATGATATCGAAACATGCTTGGTCTAAAATATGAATTTATGAATGCTTAATTGACAGTCAAATATCAATGTTAAACACTTTTTTTGCTTGCACTTTAAACAATTTGCTCAAAGTAGAATAACAACATGATGACGGGTCAAAAATTCATGTTGTAAACGAAAGAAAAAACCTTACTAACACCAAAACATGCTGTGTCTAAATTATAAATTTCGCAATGTCATGCTAATTTGACAAGTCAGATATCAATGTTCAACACTTCTTTTTTTGCACTTTGAAAATTTTGCTCAAAGTAGAATGACAACATGATGACGGGTCAAAAATTCATGTTATAAACGAAACGAAAAAATAAATTATACTGCCATCGAAGCGTGCTCTGTCTAAATTATGAATGTCGCAATGTATAATCGACAGGACATGTATCAATGTCCAACAACCTGGTGTAACTACATCCCTCTTTACCCATTTGACTTTACTTTCTAGAACAGCTACCTACTTCTTCAACCTCATCGCTCCTTTTCCTTCAAGAACTGTTAGCGAAATGTCCATTATGATTAACCACTAAGAGACAGATCATGCTCTTAAGGAAATCCAATTACAGCAAAGACTTCTAAGGCTAGACACGATACACTTATGAGGCGACTCTACGCTCTTTACTTTCAACAACAAATCCTTACCTCTTAAAAGGAAAAAAAAACGAATTAAGAGCGAAAAGAACTAAATAATGAAGTCACGACTCGTGTTTCGTTGAGTTCGTATTTATAGATTGGGGAAACCCTATTAATTTTAAAGTTCGTTTAAAGGTAACGTGCACTTTCTTCTGAAAATTACATCGACAAAATAATGGAACACTTTTCTGCGGTCACCGACCTATTACAAAACGCGTACAACTTCTTGATAGATCGCGACTAGTCTTAAGAATTCGTAATCGTATAAATCGATTCGTAGGCTTACCGCAATGTTGCACTTACTCTAGATCTAGTGTCGTAATTACAACGTCATGATAGCTTACAATTCGTGGTAAGTCTTCTTATTCGTCTATCTTAAAACGAGTAAAAAGGTCAACTAACGTTGTACGTTCGGCCCTATATCTAGTTTTTCGATCATCACGAGGGTAAAACTTAGTACTTTTAACTAGGATTATTTTATCCGATGCCAATTTAGCTCTTATTATTACCAAATAGCGGAGATTCCAAAATCCACGCCCCAAAATGCGTATTGATTTCTAAACATTTTCTTATACTTATTTGGCTGAAGTTAGTCACTTAGGTGGCAGCCTAATTTGGCAGTTCTGTCTAGAATGATCTGAGCCAAAAGTGATACGTAGCTTATTTTCAACCTATTTAACATTACAGAATGTGTCCCAGCTGTTGTTAGAGGCAAGTATCTAAGGAAAGGCTTATATTGACCTCTTTATGGCAAACAAATTAAGGAGGAACATGTGTCACAAGGTCTCTCTCTCTCTCTCTCTCTCTCTCTCTTTCTCTCGCTCGCTGTCTCTCTCGCTCTCTCTCTCCCTCACTTTCTCTCTCGTTCTTTTCATCTTGGACTCCGTATCTATTTCTCTACCCATCTACTTGCTTCCTTCTTTTTTCCTAAGCCTTCATCTCTCTTTATCTCTTCATTTCTCTCTCTCTTTCTCTCTCTGAGATTGATACATATACTTGTGAAAATACAAGAAAGCACAATTAATCAACAGTAACAAAAAAACCACTTTTCTGATTGATGCAATAACAGTGTCTGTTAACAGGAGTCCTTAGCCTACACTGTACTTGATTTCTCGGCCATTGTTTCTGAGAACGGCCCTTACTCTAGCTCTTGACCTGTTTCATCCAGTTCGCTTATCAAATATCACTAACACTTTGGATTCTTCTACGCTGCTTCATTTGCTGATCACAGATGCTAAGAGAAAATATATCACGCCTCCAAGTTTATCCAATGAAAACGTTTTCTGATATCTTGAGCTTCTCGATTATAATTACTAGAAATGGAGTGCCTTACTTATCAGTAACAACTCTAATAGTGTCATTTTTTTCTTAGATAGTGTTTTTTCAACAGTAATATTACAATGCAATCCTTAAAATTTGGAGGGTAGAATCATTCAATACTAACAAAGAATTCCTAGTTGCAAACTCTCAACGCGAGTACCTTAAAGAATTCCTAGTTGCAAACTCTCAACATGAGTACCTTGCCGTCCCATTACATCCTACTTGATTCTACCCAGCTAGAGGAGCATAGTGTCAGCTCTGTTGTAAAATTTCTTTTCTCAATTCTTGAATGCTAAAGCTTTTGACCATTTTAGAAATTAGACAGTACAAGTCAATATACAGCTGAGGAAACAACAGTTAAACGTAACACACGTTTTACTCTGTAATCTTTGTTGTTGTTTTTTTATTGCATATGCAATGCTTTTGAGAAACTCTGAAAAAGACTGTTCATTAATCATTATAGAAAAATCCATGCTACTCACCTTAATAAATTTGCATTGCTGTTAGATTATATCGATGTGATTACATTTTTCTAAAGCAACATATTTGTGACATACAAAAAAAAATGCAAGGGGCGCAAAAGAAACTTAGCATAACATTCTGCTTGTTTTTCTGCACAAAACTTTCAAGTCTCTTTGTATTTTGATAAAATTAATGTCCATATAACTTTTTTGTTATTACTACTCATGATGGTATTACCGAAGATGATGAAGGCAATAATGTCATTTACCACCAAAAATGTGTAAAAGAACTTGTGAAGATCTTTCTAGGCACCGTCATATTGAACGTCTCAAAGTCACACTTTCCCTTTTTCTCCAATTACACCAAAAATACACCCCCCAAAAATCAATACTGTCCTAAAACCATCATTTCCAGGCTTAATGTGCCTTCACATGGATGAAAAAATCAAAGCAAAGTTGCTAAGCAAGACAAAACCCGGGGAGTTGTCCTTGGACAAAGCCGATAACCGAAAACACCTGCCATTCCAAGAACATGTATGTACCTAAAGCTTCAAGATTAATGGTACATAGGTTTTGCAGGGATCTACCACCTGAGGTGTGGGAATGTGCTCACGTCCCTTATCAGGGCGGTGCCGACTGAAGCTCGATGGATGCTGCTAACAGCAAACAGCTTCAGTAGATATATATATATAATACTTTTAGAGCTAGAATGGCTAAGGTAATAGAAGGATGAAGAAGACCTTCCAGCAGGTTTTTAGTTTTATGGATTTTCTCATTCTTTGCTTATTTAGAAGCTTTGCAATCTATAAAAAATCTCTTTTAACTGGTCTTGGTCGCCGTTATGTAAAGTTCCATTTATTAATTACTAATGACCAAATGCACTCGAATTTTGTTTCACCAATCCACTACGTCAGGTGCTTTTTTAAACCAAGAATGTTTTGATACTTAATAAGCTCATTACAGTTTTTAATCAGTATTTTGATTATGCATATTAACGGTTAAAAATTGAAAAGAAAATTTAAACAATAAAGTTGAAGTTATCTGTCTCCATCCACATTATGTTTATATGTTTTTGCATTACTTTCATAAAAAATTTATTATGTCTTCTCGAATTGTCAGTTCAAAGCTCATGTATATGAACACCCGGTACCGCAGTATGAGTTGAAGCGTCGTTCTTATAAAATCGTGGAAAACTTACAAGTCGGCCAAAGATTTTAATTCAATAATGTTCTGAAGCCTCTAAATTCTAAACTGTATATCCCACACTGTGCGATTACCAAGCGGCATCTAGCTTTTAATAATTGCCAAGTGCCTATATTTACTACAATATTTCTCTTGCATTCGACCACCGTGCAGAAAGTACATTATTAGCTAGGTTCACTGTTTATTTCTTCACCAGGCCTTAAATCTAGGATACGCGGTGCGTTGAGCCTTACAGTTGATTTATTTATTCTACTTAATGATTGTCCAAACATTAGGTTTGCCGCATGTCCTAGAAAAACAACACTACCTTTGCTCCAAGCCATATCTTTTTTTTTTTACCTTAGCAATCCGACTAGACAAAACCATACGTGATTATTTTAAACAATAACCTAGAATTTACATTTAAAAATGTATCCTTAGAAGAGGTGAACAAAAGGAAAGAAGGAATGAACCTGTAAACCTACTTTTTCTCCTTGTAATTTGTTTTTCTCCTTCAAATTGGAGTATTGCAGTTAAACTGTTTATTAATACTGTTGTAAAATCATATTTTACGTGTATCCCTGGCCTGATTTTTTAGCTGTTTTTTTTCACCCTGGTTGTCTCAAGGTATATGACTGAGTGAGCTTTATCTAGGCAGCAGATGGGGCTTGGCAGTATATTTATTTTAGGTACAAACATATAAAAAAGAATGTTCTCTTTGTCAATGTTGCCTAAGTTAATTAACTTTTTCCCATATTATATATGTACCACAACGTACGTTGTTCTTAATTTGTGTGTCCATGCCCTGAATCGAATGATGTATTGCTGTGTTTTGTAAGTCGTTTTTTTCCTCTTTTCTAAACTTTTTTTTACACATAAACGAGTGATTTCAAAAGAATGTGTCTGAGATTGTTTTTCTTGCTGTTCCTTTACAATAATTATATACATCAATTTTTATTTATATCTATGATATATTATTAGTCTATCTATCTTTCTTTCTATATATCTATTTATGTATCCTTTTGATCTATCCATCAATCTATCTATCCATCTATCTTTCCGTATATTTATCCATGTATCACTGTTGTTTTAATGTATTATATGTAGCTCATACTTATTTGTTAAAATTTAATGGCGCTTCCTTTTTAATAAAGCAAATCGTATATACTCTGAGTTCTTTATTGGGGAAAAATAGAAATCCAACGTCTCAAGGCAAAACCTTTATTATTATTATAAATCGTTTTTCATTTTTTCTCCTTCATTATGTCTATGTAAACCCATTTATTCCCCTCTTTTACCGTCTTTGTGTACGAGACAAGCCATGACATCGCTATAAAATATTGGTTTTGTGGGGGTTTTCGTACACTGGCGTCGTTTTAATTAATATTACGTTCATGTATTTCTAGCTAAAAGAAACATGCATCGTAAAGTCTTTCACATTATTTGGTTTAGTATGGATAAAAAAAAAACATATTTTTTCTTGCATGATATTTATATACTTTTTTCACGAGTTATGTTTTGTTCTGTTTTTTGTTTTTGTTTTTTTCTAGTTTATTTATATCTGATGTTTTCGCTGTTGCTGCTGTTGCTATTGTTGTTGTTGTTGTTGTTGTTGTTGTTGTTGTTGTTGTTGTTGTTGTTGTTGTTGTTGTTGTTGCTGTTGTTGTTTTGAGAAAGAGGCACCTGTAAACCTTTTTTTGAGCCAAAAAAAATCTTTAGTTCTGCTTCATTTAAATGCACTATAATAGTTTTCAAACCTTTTCACCTGTTGAAAAACTCCTCCATGCTCTATACCAAAGGACAAAACATTTAAAGGTATAAATAATGATGAATGGAATTGTGTCTCATATTTGAAAAGCATCCATGACCTTGTATTTTAATATTTAACGATCTAGATAATAAAACGTAGGCATTATACACATATAAAAGAATATTTGTTGACAGAACGGGTCTGGAAGAAATAACTCACACGGTGTGTTTGTATAAGACCTGATTCTATCTTATTGCTTTACCATCTTTCGTCTCCATCACGGATAGAGGAAAATTAATTATGCTGAACGAACAAATCTTGGGCATAATGGACAAAACTGGTGAAGATCGAGTCGTAAACCTTTTCGACGAGCTTTTCTTTCATCTACCAACACGCACATATTATACGGTAAAAAAATCCCACAGGTTGGTGTCGGCGTGAAAAAGAAATAGTTAAAAATAAATTGGTGTTTATTAAAGACACCTGGTCGCTTCAATTCCTTTTTTTATATACTTGTAGTTCAGAGAACCAAACACAAACATTGCAACTCTATAAAACATGTACATTTTAGGAACAACAACCATTTTTGTGGTGCCTTGTTTAAGCGAGGTAACGCTAGAAGTTTCATGCTATAATGTATGTATTTATATTATTTGTTTAGTTCAGTTATTTATTTTCGATTTAATGACTTCTTTTTCACATTGTTTGTCTGTAGACTTTACACAAAATTTTTGAAGGACGTTTTTTGTTCTTGTTGTTTGAATAAAGGTAATGATGTATACAGTCAAGCCAAAAACTTTGACGAGGTCATTGTTATTTAACCAATTTCCTTTTTTTTAAAACATTACTATATTGTTGTTGTTGTTGTTGTTGTTGTTGTTTTTTAATTAACATCCTTTCCTTGACAAGGAAAAATAGAAAAGGTGAATTTTAGCTGATAAAATTTAGTTCTCTTTTCCAATTTTTTTTTACTAATATTAACCCATTTTATTGACATTATAATGCCTAATAACAACAGCATTATGAATAAGACTTAATAGTTCTAGCTTTCCTTCTCCTCTGGGAATGCCAACATAGTATACTATTTTTCCTCCTCTTTTCCTCTCTAGTTCCTTTCTACCCTAAACGAAACCTTTCAGGATTCTGAGAGTCAAGTACTATTATCGAGCCTGTAAGAGTATCCTTTATCATTATTCGACCATAGAAATATGCGTAGAACATCAATCTCCACGCACTGATCGGTCTATTACCCTGGCTTGCAATGGTTTTACGATCGCTTTGATAAATGCATTTTTGTGAAGCCTATAAACAGAAGCGGCCTGGCCTTGCTTTTCATTTGAAGAAATGAGATTTTTCAATTCAATTGTGAGAAATGGCTTCACACTATAAGTATGGAAATCTATAATCATCTTTTCTATACAAAAGCAACGCTAAAACCTTTTAGTGACTTTCTTAGAGGCTAAATTGATTTAGAAATGTTGTGCATTGTGTTATTAACTGTAAGGCTTAGCTAGTGTTGATACATTAGTTGTTGTGCTGTTGTTTTTTATAAACGTAATGGTGCTTGCGCACTTTTATTATAGTGCATTACATGGTATCACCATGGGTTGTGTATGAAAAGAATAAAATAAACACGCAGTAGAATTTGGACTGAAAATACTGCTTGATATATCTATAAAAACCCTGTCGATTAGTTTATTTTAATAAGGCTGAAGATCTCATTTTTGTGCAGATCGGTTTTTCTAATTTATTTCGTTTTTTTTTTGTTTTGTTTTTTTTGTGTTTTTTTTAGATCTATATCTCTGTCTGACGGATTCTAAAAAAGCCAGAATGAGATACATGTTTATTCCCCCAAAAAAATATTTGTTTCAAAATGTCAATAAGCAAAAAACAATATTTGTACTAAAGAGTACATCAGAGCCTTGATACGAAACTGATTGGTATAAACCATACAAATATATACAAAATGACAAGAAAGCTTTAAAGCGAGGCGCTCGTTGATGTGAAACTCAAAGAAATATACAAAAAATCTGTTCCTTAATTTACTTCCCGAGACAAAGCTATGTTGTTGCATGTGTTTGCTGAAATGATTTAGTAGACCTTCGTAGAACCATCAGCCAGGTGTCTTTGGCGGTCTAAACCAACAGAAATCAGTCTTTGGCGGTCTGAGCAGACTTTTATTAAATTTCAATACCCCGGGAGCTGTGGTTATGATAGAGTTAAAAGCATAATCACTTGTCTAAAACCTTCAATTTCACGCTTGGAAGCCACCGAATCTGGCCTTTGGTTAGCTAGAGACCTGGACCAAGCTTTATCACTGGCCGATTTTCGCGATCACAAATACCTGAATAGATCGAAGTCCGAGCGCATTGTGTGGAGTGGTCGACACGGTGACAAGCTATTCAAGCATTCAAGCATTCAAGCATTCAAGCCATTGATGAGCTGTCCGTTTGACCATTAATGTCACCAGTGGTCAGAGCGAGCGGACGCCGGCTCCCGTATCGCTTGCACGTGCAGTAGAGAGAGACCTGCATGTATGAGCGGCGCTGAATGCACGGCCGGAACGGGTTTTCCCGTTGGTGAAGGGTTGTCAGCGATCGTGAGTAGATGCCTTGCGATAGCAAGGCACGTAACAAAAACGAAGACGATAGGTTAGGTTATCTGCACCTGTTTCCATATATAGCCATATATAGTGCTGATGCTGGACGTTAAAACAAACTCAACTCAACTAAACCCATTATATAGCCATATCCCTGACACGCGGAGCCAAGGAGCGGTCAGAAAACCTCATGCCGTAGGGCGTGATTATGTGATCCCTTTTAGTCGTGTAATTCGCAGAGTCTTTGTTGTTGAGATCCATCCCCCATGAGGAAAGGATCCCAGGATAACCACGCTGAGCGTTCACAAGCTGTCACGCTTTCACTTGTGTATGCGGACGGCTAGACGTCGAGGTAAAACAAACTTCACAAAAGGACTTTTTGGCAGCCGGGCTGTAATGTTAAAAAGAGCGTCAGGCTCCCTGGTCAAAGTATGACTAATTGTCCACATGACTAAATGTGCCTCGATGATAGCTGAGTATCAGGGGGCTATTATTTCATTATCCCAGACAACGCGATTCCATATATCCTTTTGGAAAACTGAAAGCCCATAACAAATGTCTAATTATTCCGATGCACACGCCAAGCTATTTAATGCAGATAATGGCACGTGCGGGTATGTGTCTTATTAACGACAAGTTGCAGTTGTAGCTGAGTTGGTTTAACGTCCAACATCAGCACTTAATAGGATTTATTGTGGACGGGTCCCAAGACTAACGTCTTACAATTTTATGTGCTGCCACACACGAGACAATGCAGGGATACCATGACTTCTGTCTCAGCCAGTCACATTAAACTGGCATCGACCCAACCAGCTCGAACAACGGACCTTTTGCGTCGAGAGCCGATGGTCTACCCCAGGGCCACCGCCCCCCCCCCCCTATTAAAGACAAACAAGAGATTTATAAACTGTAACATTTTATATGAAAAGAGCTTTAATTGAAGAGGCTGGAGTTTCACCTTAAAGAGAACTGAAAGACGCCCTCTGCATAATTAACAACCTGTTTGCCATAGTAGACAAATATTCCAAATTGCACAATCGCATGTGGAACTTTCTAATTAGTAATAAAAATTACTTCGAGAGTATTAGATTATTTTTATATTAAATCAGTCGCAAGTATATCTCTTAAAAATAAAACTCCAATAATCCATTCACATTATGACACTCATTACTAAAAATTACGTGACTATTAATTAAGTTTGGGGTTAAAATCAAGTTGCTAAATAATCAACTAGAACACTTTGAATCCATTTATCTTTTTCGTTTGTTAGGTAGGCTACATCTCAAAGTCCAGCATTAACAACTAACTACTTCGTGGACAACTACCAATATCCATGCCTGGTAATTAAAAAATATAATACAGCCTGATCGAGATTCGAACGCAACACATCTAACTATGAGCCGCATACTCTACGCTCTGACTCGGAGATACCTCACTTCACACACTCCAAGTTAGGAACTGACAAGCATGTTAAAGCACATGTACTTCAAACGACCTTCCATAGTCTTGGACCAGCTCCTAGCCTTGACAAGAGCCCCTATGGCTAGCTGAGATATTCGGTACTA
Organism: Elysia chlorotica; assembly: GCA_003991915.1. Taxonomy (NCBI): domain Eukaryota; kingdom Metazoa; phylum Mollusca; class Gastropoda; family Plakobranchidae; genus Elysia; species Elysia chlorotica. The sequence continues at coordinate 66,379 of RQTK01000358.1, read as the reverse complement.
TTGGTTCAGCCCTGAAGGCCCTAAAGGCTCTAACTTCCCCTCAAAAGCTCCACACTGGAAAGATCCTCTACAGGTTGTCAGAAGGAGCCAGGCTACAAGAGATGCCCATCGGCATGTTAGAGAGGATTTTCCTAAATGTAAGCTTGGCTTGTCAAATGCATGCAGTTTTTAGCTAGAGTTGTCCAGAAACGAACCCGGGAATTAGGGAAAACGAAGGAGAAGAAGTAAAGTGTAGGAAACGTAGCTATTAATTTGATTTGATTAGAAGTTACACGAAATTTATACGAGAGTAGTAAATAGGAAGAAAAAGTATGTATGCTTTTAACATAGTCAGTTAGTCGATCGATTAATAAAAATTCTGAAGAACCAAAGAAAACTGATATCGAAGTCAATTAGACTACAGCATGTGAAAGTGACGAAAGATTAAATTGTTGCCTAATTTAACAAAAGTAATAACACAAAAAATGAAATACTTTCTAAATACATATATAGCATAGTATGCATGCTATTATATGCTACTTTCATAAAACTATCCAAGTAATGAATGCAAACTGCAAGACTACAATCAAATACAATGAGACTACACTAATGACTTTGAGAGAAAGTAAAGTAGGTGAGAAAGCCTATCAAGGTCAGTGAAACGTTAAGCGTTTAGGGGATGTTCAGAATGTATAAGGAAGAATTGACTTAAAGAGCTTTTTTGCCAGCAACATCAAAGCGCCAGCACCATAAGAGTTAATGTTCATGTCTTTAAGAAGCGTTTTCATCGCGCGCACCTGCATCTTCTACTTTTATCTCCAGTATTCACCTCGGGCTGGGCTCTTGTGAGGTAGAGTGGTTCATTGGTTCAGCTGCCAACACGCCTAAGTTTCCACCATGTCCATTTAACAGCCAAAGAAGTAACACTCTATGCGTTAAAATACCATTTTTGAGGGTACATTAGCTATTGGCACGCTGAACTTGAGTGTCCATGCAAAGAGAGAGTTGAGAGTTGAGAACCCCGCTGTCTTGCTGGTCGATCCGAGCGATGGAGGATTCGCGTGAAGCCGCTATCGCCTGGGGAGATAGGAAGGTCTTGGAGGGAGTCAAGAAGTGCAAAAACTGATAGGAAATTAAGGAGAATTAGAGGAAGATACAGGCATTAATTATACCTTACATACTTACAGAAAAAAAAAAAACATTCATAATAATAATACACATTTGATTCCGGTTAAATTGTAAGATTATTATGAAAAGATACTAAGCTAGGATATTAAAAAGAAAGGGTGTTAGGAAGGTTTAGTAAAAGAAACAAGCTGTAGCTATTGTTAATATGAATGTTAAAAGTTGATAAATACAACGTATTTGAATGTACCGTATAACAATTGTCAGATAAGATCAATACAAAAACTATTCTATCATTAAAAAAGATATTTAATGCTCTTATCCCTGTAGTAGTGTAAGAACGTGCCGTTGTTAATTTTAATGATTGAAAATTAAAGCGGATTAGTGCTGTGAAAAAAGTTTAGAAACCTGCTCTGTGAATGGTGGAACAATAATTCGCATAGAGTAGCCGTCGCTTTATGGACGGAATACAGGCCGTAATTATGGAATTCTAGAGAAATAATAGTATATATAACTATGGTAAATTTGGATTACGCGGTAGAACTTTTTTCCAAATCGTGGCGATAATTGACTACGAATGTTCAACATATTTACTATAGTAGACAGATATTCCAAATTGCTCACCTGCGTGTGAGAGTTTCCACTGTTAACCTTATACGTGTATGTCAATTTAAAATAGTGTCCCATTTTCTTAAATGCTTTTTTGTTTTGTTTTTAGCAAGTTTAGCAGTTTGTAAATAGACGCTGAACCAATGATATAAAATAGTATTTTTATGAATAGTAAGTTTCAAATGCGGTTAAGGAATTTTAATCAGTGTTCCTCTATAGTATACAGATTGTTTAGGATGCAGAGTTCGTAAAGATGAAACTCCAGTAATCTATTATAAAATGTTGTGATATTCAGATAAAAAAACAACCTGAATATTATTTTAAAACTTAGATTATTTATATATTATGTACTTTTGTAAGACCAATTTCATCAAATGGTTTTGATTTGAAACAACTGTTGCTTTAAGTTCATCTTTAAAGTCCAGCGTTAACAATTAACTACTACAAAGACCAATGCCTGGTAATTTAAAGTGCTGTTATCCATTGACGTAGTGGTGACTTTGGGCTTTCTGTCTCAACCAGGTCAATCATAATATTTACACCGACACATGTAAGGTGGCCTGATCGAGATTCGAACCCAAAACTCCTAACTATGAGCCGCATACTCTACGCTCTGACTCGGAGATGCCTCACGACACACACTCCAAGTTAGGAACTAACAAGTATGTTTAAGCACATGTACTTCAAAAGACCTTCCATAGTCTTGGCCCAGCTCCTAGCCTTGACAAGAGCCCCTATGGCTAGCTGAGACTGCGCTGCCCAGTACTATTGGTCCAGCCCTGAAGGCTCTAAAGGCTCTAACTTCCCCTCAAAAGCTCCACACTGGAAAGATCCTCTACAGGTTGTCAGAAGGAGCCAGGCTACAAGAGATGCCCCTTGGCATGTTAGAGAGGATTTTCTAAATGTAAGCTTGGCTTGTCAAATGCATGCAGTTTTTAACCAGAGTTGTCCAGGAATGGGTCCAGGAATTAGGGAAAACGAAGGAGAAGAACATAGAGAAGAAGGAAAGTGCAGGAAAAGCAGTTATTAATTTGATTTGATTAGAAGTTACACGAAATTTATACGAGAGTAGTAAATAGGAAGAAAAAGTATGTATGCTTTTAACATAGTCAGTTAGTCGATCGATTAATAAAAATTCTGAAGAACCAAAGAAAACTGATATCGAAGTCAATTAGACTACAGCATGTGAAAGTGACGAAAGATTACATTGTTGTCTAATTGAATAAAAGTAATAACACAAAACATTGAAATACTTTCTAAGTACATGATTGTATAGGATGGTATGCATGCTATCACATGCTATTTTCATAAAAAAGAATCAAGTAATGAATGAAAACTGCAAGACTACAATCAAATACAATGAGACTACACTAATGACTTTGAGAGAAAGTAAAGGAGGTGAGAAAGCCTATAGAGGTCAATGAAACGTTAAGCGTTTAGGGGATGTTCAGAACTTATAAGGAAGAATTGACTTAAAGAGCTTTTTGCCAGCTACATCAAAGCGCTAGCACCACAAGAGTTAATGTTCATGTCTTTAAGAAGCGTTTTCATCGCGCGCACCTGCATCTTCTACTTTTATCTCCAGCATTCACCTCGGGCTGGGCTCTTGTGAGGTAGAGTGGTTCAGTGGTTCAGCTGCCAACACAGCTAAGTGTGAACCAGGTCCATTTAGCAGCCAAAGTAGTAACACTCTATGCGTTAAAATACCATTTTTTGAGGGTGCAGTAGCTATTGGCAAGCTGAACTGGAGTGCCCATGCAAGGAGAGAGTTGAGAACCCTGCTGTCTTGCGGGCCGATCCGAGCGATGGAAGATTCGCGTGAAGCCGCTATCGCCTGGGGAGATAGGAAGGTCTTGGAGGGAGTCAAGAAGTGCAACAAATGATAGGAAATTAAGGAGAATTAGAGGAAGATACAGGCATTAATTATACTGTACATACTTACAGAAAGTAACATTAATAAAAAAAATAATACGGGTTTGATCACTTGGACATTGTAAGATAATTATGAAAAATACTTAGATTATAAAAAACAAAGGGAGTTTTAGAGGCTTAGTAGATAAAACACGCATTAGCATTAATTTGTCAATATTAACTTAAGTCAGCTACGTTGAAAAATAAATCGTATTTGAAATTTACCGTATAATAACTGTAAGCTATGATTAATACAAAAACATTAATCTATTATTTAAAAAAAAAATATATATCTAATGCTCTTATCCCTATAGTAGTGTAAGAACGTGACGTTGTTATTTTTAATGATTGGAAATTAAAGCGGATTAGTACTTTTGAAAATATAGACAACTTATCTTAAACACATCCATTGAAGAGTCCAGAACCCTGTTCTCTGAATGGTGGAACATTAATTCGCATGAAGTAACCGTCAATTAAGGAGATGGAAAGTTCATGGATGGAGTTTCAAATTGATGTGGATCTAAAGAGTGAAAGATAGACACCTTAAATTCACATGAGTACAAACCGTAATTGCGAAATTTTAGGGTTATTATAGTCTGTATAACAATTGTACATTTTGAAAAGGAGTTTTTTTTTTTTCAAATGGTGGTGATACCTAAAAAATGTGTTTTTTTTTGCCTTGTACCTATTGGTATAATTATATCAACCTACATTTAAAGAGTTTTTTTTTTAAAAATGACGCCAAGTAGGAGCTTTTGAACACATGAGGATATTTTATTATCTTGAATAACAATTTAAACAAATCAACTTTTCGCAAAAAAGCAGATGGCCATTGCTTAAAGTGGTATTTACAAAATTTATACATGTTTGGTAAACGTTGGAAAAAAAAGTTTTTGTTTCCTGAATGGAAAAATGATAAGCAAAAATTGTATGATGCTGAGGATTTCCCCGATGTTATATCGAGCCTGTCATACCATAAACATATTTAGACTCCTCTATTAAATGGAACATTTTTATTATTACATTCACCTTTACAAAACAAGTATATATAATCTTTTTCATGTCACATTAGGATTATTGAGACAATGAAAAACTATCACAGACCTGTAGCTAATATCGTACAAACAAGTTTTCATGAACCTAGTGACCTATTCGTGACCCTTTTTAACTAAGTAAGCTGGCAGTTACTATTAGTGACTGATCACAACAGCATGTAGATGTATTATCAGAATAATAATTATAGCTGAAAACTATGAATCGACAATTAAGAACGAGAGCTTCCAGTAACGGCTAGTAAAATGACCGCTTGAGCGTTTGGCTAAAAGCCGCTAAGTATAACAGGCTATAAAGCAATTGATGTGTATGATAAAGTTCTCAGACCCTGTCAACAAATAGGAAATAGGTCCTAAACCTTTAGCATTCCACGAATGGGCTGATATAAAATTACCGTCATCCGGGGTGAACATAATGTCAGCAAACCCTTGACATAAATTGTATAATTTATAGTTTTATTGCCTCAGAATTATGTGTACTGTTATCACAGTACTGTTTCCATCTGCTTGTGAAAGGTTGTGGTGGACTTTAAAAAGAGTATCACATACGTATTTCATAACTGTCCTTACTTTGTATCAGTAATGCAATCTTTACTGCTACACATAATTCTGTGAGGAGCGGTTTTACTACAATTACCTTCCTCGTTAACGTCACTCATATATAATTTTAGTCTGGTCAAGCGGTAAGGAATATTGACATCAAAAGAGCAAATTTGGCATACTGAAATCCGATCCTTGATTTAATTGTTTTATCTGGGTGTCCAGGCACTGTTGTTAATATATCTGTTATTTATAGACATGAACAATCTAGACTCCTCTTTATTGTGTTGTTCCCACCCCTGTCAAAAGCTACCGTGTTTACCTTTCATCTAACTATAAAAATCCATAAATATATTTTGTACCTATCCATTCACCCATGAACGATTTAAAATCTACGTATCTATATACAACTAATTTTACAGTAGTTCATGCATACAAAGGCACCCGCTGCCTATTTCAAGGGTCATGGGTCACATTAATAATTTAGTTTGTTTTTAAAAAAGGGAAGTGTTAGGAGTTTGGAATTGTCGGTCGTGTTTTCTTGGCATGTCTTTAACTGCTTACATCGAAATTTTTCTTCTAAAATAAAAAAAATTCCACTGTTGTCATGTTTTACTGTATAAACTGTTTTCTTATCTGTGGCTTTTTGTTCATCAACATCTTTATAATCTATCCCTTTATTAACCAAGTGACTATCTTTCTATCGGTATCTCCTTCCACGGTGCTTTTATTTCATGTAAGTTAACATTCTCTTTATCTCTCTACACTTTGCATTTTCATCTACATATTTATCGCCTTTGCGACCTTTACCTCCTAAAATGCCAAAGGCTGACTGGGTAACTATCTATCGTCCAATTATAACACAATGTTTGCATTTGTTTTCTGTAGGCGATGTTTTATAGCTCTCTTTAATTTTTGTTTTGTTTTGTTTTTGTTTTTGTTTGTTATTTTTTGTTTCCTGTTTATATTAAAATGACCACTCTTTCATCTTGTACTAAAAAAATGTGGAATGTGTTTAGCGTGTTTCTACTACACCATTCCTCCAACTGCCAAGCGACGCTACATTTAATTCAAACAAAGTCGTCTTCATTACACCCATTAGATAATGTTCAGATAAGAGGCCGTATCATTGCTTCAAGATCCAAGACCCTCCGCGATTAACGCAGAGGTTTATGTAGCGAGGGGCTGAACCGTTAGACCACCTTGCGATTTTTGCCATAGCTCTACCAGATTTTCACATCCGAACAGTCACCGCAACGCAGGTGGTATATACTTAATGCCCGCCCTTGTAGCACTACTAAACAAATTACTACTCCGCATACACCAGAGAAAAAACTATTGAGTCCCGGCATGTCTTTGATGTGGACCTGGAAGTTACCTTTATAGTACCAGGAGAGAATTTAGCAACGTGAACTGAGAGCTATTCGGCTATCGTTCTTGAATCCATTTCCTCTTACCTGAAACACACCGGTACCTAAGCAAGATTACAGACTTTACGAACCACAGCATTTAAACAACTGACATAATCAACCCGCTTAGGTGTAGGTTTTTCTGATCGATCATTGGCTCAGATATTTTAGACAGAGGTAACCTTGGACGCAATTTCCCATCGTCTTTGTTATAACCACGGATGCAACTATCGCAAGGTCTCAATTCTTGAAAGCCTGGACTTCACAGAAGTCTCAGGCGTATCTTGCTATCAGATGCGCCTTATCAAGTACCAAGCCTCAAGTACCCGTGTATTGTCACATTATGAAGATAACAAATCTTTAAGACCCCAGGGCTGCTTCAGATCTTTCTCTGCATGTGTGTCAACCATTAGGCCCATAAATACACTTTCAAAGTGGAGAGCTGCTTGAGATGAGATGAAAAAGTGATTAATAAAATCTGTAGCGAGGATTTAAATTACGTCTATAGAAACAAGGTTTTATATTAATCTTACTCAACTTGGTTCTATTTATTGATCAAAGGAACTCTGCAGTGAATTATAATGTTTGCATAGAATATACACTGCATAATTATTCAGGTTTCTATTGAAAATATTATTCATCTTACATAATTATTTTTATTTAATTTGCTAAAAAAAAAGTTTACAAAATGGTGCGCTGGCTTGCAACACCACCAAGAAAATATATAAACCGTTTTAAAATACATTATGTTAAAGTCAGGAAAAACTAATTCATTAACTTGCATTAAGTAAGAACAGAAATTATTACATTAATTTTAATCAAATATTTAAACCACACGCATAACAACATCTTACTTTTTCTCTCTATCAATCAAACTTTCTCACTGTGCAAAAAAAAAGAGAGAAAAACAGAGAGAGAGAGAGAGAAAAACAGAGAGAGAGAGAGAGAGAGAGAGAGAGAGAGAGAGAGAGAGAGAGAGAAACAGGCACACCTCTTTTAATGTCAGATAACATTAACTAGTCCATATTTCATAAACAGTGTTTGTGTGAAAAGGCATTGTGTTTAAGATACGGTTTCAATGACTTGTGAAACACCTAGATTATACCAAGCTGAAGCGGTTGTCTAGTGCCGGTTAAATAGCGGTTACTTGGATACATGTGTAAAGTCGGGCGAGCAGGGCTCAGTGGGTAGATCGAATGGTGTCTAATCACAAGAGCCCGTTTGGTGGTTCAAAATAATGAAGCCGCCTGCATGACTACCTGCATGATTTAGTTTCTATGTGGTAAAATACGTTTAAAATTTATAAAAGTCAGACGTTTATTTCGGGACCTGTCACAACCTTATTTTTTTTAAATCCTAATTGGAAACGTGGAATATATCACAAGAGTTGGATTTCCTGCTATGCCTTTGTGTGGCAGAATCTTTAAATTGTCAGACTTTAGTTGTGGGCCCTGTTTGCGACCTGTCATACTATTGTAATTGTTTGTTATGATCCTCATTAGTAACCAAGAAGACACGAAGGAGTGGCTTCTCTTTCTGACCTGAGATAAACTTGTTTACAGATACATTGTATCTTCTTTTAACCTCGTATCCTCTATGAAGCGCAAAATGTCCACACTATAGTCAGTATCTCGTTGGATTATAATGCAGCTCGTCATGAGTTCAAGCCGCCGCTTAGTGTTGCGGTTTGATTTCATTACACCAACCTTATGTTTACCTTGAGACACAAAACCGCATCCTCAGAAAGTCTTTAAAAACAACAACAAACAAAATCTTAGATTTAAAGAATTACAAACTTTACGCACTTACAGTATAGTTGTGATGCTTTTTTTCTCTTTTGTCTTTTACCTGTTTTCAAAGAGTCAATTCCTGTGTGATTCAGTGGGTTAAAACTAGACTTGTCTCGTTGTGTTTTTCATTTTCAGTGTTACCATTATTAAATTCACCTTTTCTTTTTTTTTATCGTATCTAGCTTGCTTCTTGTACAAATGGATTGTATTTATAGGCAATAATTGTACAAACATTTAAAGGGCATTTGCGTGTCAATGTTATCACGTTTTATTAATCTCCACTTAATCATTTATTGTCTTTGCTTTCACAATGCTAAAGATAATAGTTCAGAACATTCTCTAGTTATAGGAGATAAATATATGACACGTGTCATTCAACAACAAAATTTGTATTTATATAGAACATTTATTAAATTTTTCTTGGACAATACCTGTGATAAGAATGACACAATGTGTGAGAGGAAATTATCTTCGTGTTTACTTGTATACCCCCAAGTGACAAAAATTCCACTGACTTTATTTGTTTTCTTTACATTCCACACACACAGTAAAGCTCTTGGCTTTATTTCTGGCGTATTTATTTGGCACATATCTAAAACCAACAAGTCTTATTTTGCGTCTCCTTATTATCAGACTCTTTAGAAGTTAATTACCTTCTTAGCATTGAAAACACTAGTTTTAAACTCGCCAATGAATAGTATATGATTTCATAATTTCTTTTTTATGTAAATAAAATTTGAAAAATTGGTCTCTCCTTCTATTATAATAATTATTTACCTTCTGGTCTTTTAAAACTGTTATTCGTATACCTATAGAACAATATTTTTTAGAAATAATAGATTCGTGTTACACATGAATTAAACTGTTTTGCTTGTGTATGAAGTCAATAAATTCCAAAAATAACATTGATAAATCTCTTTGCTCTTAGGTCGATATTAGCTTAGTTATATTCATATTTGAAAGAGAGAGAGGCAGAAAAGAGAGGTAGAGAGAGAGAGAGAGGAGAGAGATAGAGAGAGAGAGAAAGAGATACAGAGAGAAACATAGGGGGAGAGAGGCAGAGACAGAGAGAATAGAAAAACAGGAAAGGGATCTTGGCAATATAAATGAATATGAAAAAGAAAATCCAAACATCTACAAGGCACATAAGTATCTACTAACAACTACTAAATCACCATAGCAATCACTGCTCAATCCAAGGCTTTGTGTCTCTGTCACTTAATACAACTACAAGGACCAAGGATTGTGTTGACTTACTTAAGAGCGACTTGCGCCTCGTTTGTAGTGTGCCGACTGGGGACCTCAAGGAACAGCCATGAATAAAGATGAGGACACTCAACGTAATTGACCCTGTGCCATGGGTGAGGCTTGACCAGTCCTGGTCTACTCCCTTGCGAGGTTTCAAGAATGACCGGACTTATTCAGTTGTCCAGTTATTTCGGCACCTGATAAAACGAAGTTAAGTTGGTTGTTTAATGTCCATTGTCAGCAGTATATAAGCTTTCTTATATAAACAAAGTTATCTTGTCTTGCCATTCTCTCCCTCCCTCTATAGAGAATAATCAACAAAGTTATTGAGTAAGCATAAAAGTATTTAATGATGACTGACTGGATGCTAAGATTACTAGGCACTTGGTCAGTCGTCTTTCAGCGCCTGAAACACTGAGTAAGTGAGTGAGTAAGCGGTAAAAACAATTAAAAAATGCTGGGCTCTTCTCCAGCCTATACTGAATTTATATTCGCATTGAATCCACTGAGATTGGACAAGTCGATTTTGTATTTAAGATGCAAAATATATTGGGCCATTTAGTGCTTTGACACAAGCAGGCGTTCAGGGGTGGGTATCCTATTTTGTACGCTCTTTTCCTTATGGAATTCTTCAAGACACACATGGAACGTAACAATTCATGCTTCTTGTTGTTGCCGCTGCTGCTGCTGTTGCTGCTGTTGTTGTTGTTTTTTTAGTTTTATTGTTGTTATTTTATCTTTTTTTTTCTTTATTAGAAAAAAGAGTAAACCAAACAGATGTGGTCTATCAATTGACCAAAACCATGATCCAGGAAGAGTTTAAAAAAAATGCACATGCTGATTATCTTATATTTAAAAAAGCGTTTTCTAAATTTAACAGTGTTCAAATATAGTGTTCACACACAAAATATGGTGTACATTATTTTTAGATTAAACAAAATTAAATGCGAACGAAAATATAATCGAAGTGTGTTTAATTTTTTTTCATTTGTGCGTCTACATAAATTGTTCCAACGCCATTAACATAATCAATTGGAAGAGGAGTAGAGAGTGAAAGAGAGAGAGAGAGAGAGAGAGAGAGAGAGAGAGAGAGAGAGAGAGACAGAGACAGAGAGAGAGAGATACAAAGAGACAGAGATACAGAGAGGGAGAGAGAGACAGAGCGAGACAGATAGAGACAGAGAGACAGAGATAGAGAGAGAAAGAGAGAGAGAGACAGAGAGACAGAGAGACAGAGAGACAGAGAGAGACAGAGAGACAGACAGAGAGAAAGAGGGAGGGGGGCCCATAGAAATTGTGGCATTCCAATACCAATGTAGTCTATTTGGTGATAATTTCGGGCAATGGTAAACTCAACCTGACAGAAACGAATCGCTTGTCTGATAGCCAAGGACTATTTTGTCGATCACCAGTATGGCAAAGGGCCAAAACAATAATATCCAACGCTTTCTAACAGAATTTTTTTTATTATATTCGGCATACTTAGGAAACTTCTTTTTATTAAGAAACCCTTGACCTTTGTGTATATAATTTATATATTTTGTTTTATGCATATAGCACGCCTATTCTTTTTCGAAAATCTATTGAGCAAGCAACACTTTATATTTACAAATATTTACTTTGTTGATGTTCTTTACCCAAGCAGGTGGGTATTATTAGCATTTAAAATAATGGATCGCCCCGTGTTTATTCTTTTTTCCATTTGGATTTTAGCAATGACTTCCATTAGAGACTACCCAAAACAACAGGCATAGTCACCGAATTCACTTAAGTGAACACATTTTTTACACATCAAGGGCAATAGTCATCTATTTGTTTTAAAATTAGTGTCACAGATAAGAAGGAATATGGCTCACTTTGGTTCTAAATGTAAATGTTTGTTTATTTCGTTGACTCTGCCTGTTCTTTTTGGAAGTCTCGCTCTTAGTCAAATAACGAGGGCTCCTTAAGAACAGGCCAAAGCACCATAATGATTGCAGTGAACACATTTTAGTGTAATGAGATCAACTATGTCTTATAAAATATCATTGCCAAAGTTAGCTTAGATTGATAGTCAAGGAATTGTGTTGTTTTTTTTTTTGCCTACTCAGCCTCCACTGTGACAATAAAAAACTGTTCCTAATAGTTCAATGGTATAATTCATTTGGACTCTAAATGCAATTTGTTGTCTACTTCAGTGACTTTGCCTGCTATTTTTGGAAGCCTTGGTCAAATACCCATTATATTCTTTCATATGGACAATCTTAGTTCAAAGTATTGACCTTCTAACAAACTTAACTCACTCGGTTTATATCCTCAACATTGACTGCCGCGGGTTGTTGCTCTTTCAAAGTTAAAAGCTTTACATAAAAAAAAACGGACGGTCGTGGTATTAGATGATGTGTCCTTGCATTTAATTGGAATTTGATCTTTTTTGAGCATTAAAATGTGATTTAAATTCAATGAGCTATTATTGAGTGCAAAAATGCAGTTTTTCAATTTATTTTAATTATAATTATGTCGTCCGTTATTTTCGTCTGGATCGCAAGGCCTGTACAAGAAGGAAAAACAATGATGATGAAAACCATCCACAACGAAAGAAAGAGTTAATGAATAACTCCCCCCCCCCCCAATCTTTCTCCATAGGGAGGAGAAGGAGGTGTGGCACACTAAGGGAGGTGAGAACTCTTGCATAACAACAGGCTAGTGCTTGATAAAAGAAGCATTGCGATAAAGACGCTTATAGCAACGAACACGATAGTGCACCGGCATCCTTAGCTCTCTCTCCTAAACTTACGGAGTCAAAGACATATTAACAGAAACGAAATGCCGAAAGAGCGTCATTATCGTGAGCATAGGAAATAAGGCTTTGTGATAAAATGACCTACAGTGAATTGAAGACGATAGTTAAGGCAATCTGAACCGGCGTCCAATCATAGCTCTTCCCTAGACTTTAAGAGCCAATGAACGACCGTGTTTAAGGGACGTGATTATGTCATCCGTTATCGCACTTTGAACGCAAAGACTATGATCAAATCTCGTAGAGACATGAGAGGGGGATGTGAGTTGTTGTAGTTGAGTTGGTTTAACGTCCAACATCATCTCTATATTGTTGACGGGCCCAAAGACTGGCGTCTGGCAATTTTTACGTGCTACTATGCCACACACGAGACAGGGCGGGGAAACCGTGACTCCTGTCTCAGCCGGTTTAATTAAACTGACACCAGTAGGGGGCAACTTCATCAGGGTCCGAACCACAGACCATGACGCAGCCTGCGGCAACATGATGGGGGCCCGATATCGCGGAGCGCTCCCTTCAGTGAGACAGCGAGGTAGGTGAGACCTCTTGCATAACAACGGGCCATTGCTTGATAAAATTACACCAGAGCTGTGGGCAAGATGATTTGCGTGACCACAGCTGAGGTGCACTTGTTTGACCTCGGCTCATGTCCATGTCTTAGTGATTAGTAATTTTTTTATCTCCTTATTATTCGGCTCTGCACGCATCAGTTTGCTTCATCAGAAACAAGGTATGTGTATTGTTACCTCCATGTCTGTGCGGGTGTGTCTTTCTCTCTCTCTCATTCTCTCTCTCTCTCTCTCTCTCTCTCTCTCTCTCTCTCTCTCCCTCTCTCTCTCATATATATCTTTTTGTCTCTCTTTCTCTCTCTATCTCTAATTTTTCCTCCCTCCTCAATCTCGTGTTCTCTCTCAGTCTTTTAGATTATATAATGTCGATCACACTTTCCTTCTCGAACTCTTTTACACTCATTCTTCCCCTCTCTTCCCTGTGCTTTTCCCCCCCCCCCTCTCTCTCTCTCTCTCTCTTTCTCTCCCTCTATCTCTCGTATATATCTTGTTTGTCTCTCTTTCTCTCTCTATCTCTAATTTTCCTCCCTCCTCAATCTCGTGTTCTCTCGCAGTCTTTTAGATTATACAATTTCACTCATACTTTCCTTCTCGAACTCTTTTACACTCATTCTTCCCCTCTCTTTGGTTACTCTGTTTAACGTTTTCTTCTAGAACCAATAAGGCATCTTTTAAAAATACTGTCACACCCAAAAAATGTTGCTGGAGTAGAAATAGCACAGATGAACTTCTCTCCGTGCATAAAAGTACATATTATGTGATGAAAAGTAATACAAGCCATGGGTTGACATTTTAGTTTGAAAATACATTTCTCTTTTTCACGAGGTTTTTTTTTTTTGGTCGATTTCTACGATCCATAGAACATTTGGAAAATAGCGAATCCTCAAAACTTATTTGAATAAGTCATTAAAGACTGCTATAACACTTTTATTCCTAACACGATCGACAATGAAAGTTTACTCTGCCGGCAGTAGCCCAGTCTGTTAAATCGTTGAACTGTCGATCGAGAGGCCAGAAGTTTAAATCTCCACTGGTACCTGTATCTCCGTACAGGATTTTGGACATCTGGGGAACCTATAACAAGTAAAACTAAGTCTTGTCAAAGGCGTAAACAATTTTAAACTTGTATCAGCCGCCAGTTGGAGTAATCGTAAAACATGGGTAAAAAGTGATGTCAAAACAAATGTTCATGTTTTAGGTTTATACATGGGTAAAATTATAATCTGTTTACTTTAAGCTAAATAAATATGAATTGTGAAATTATATGATTATAATCATGATCATCATCATCATCATCATCATCATCATCATCATCATCATCATCATCATCATCATCATCATCATCATCATCATCATCATCATCATCATCATCATAAGTAGATGAGCTATAAGGTTTCAAAAATAATAATGCGGCAATTGGAAATATCTATAAAAAAAAAAAAAATTTTTTTTGATACATCTGCAACACATGGCAGAGACAAACAAAATTCCAACCAAGTACCAAAATGATAAATTTGGATTTATAGAACCATCGCGGACCCTTCAATAAAACGCGATGATATCAATCATTCACCAATCCATCCTTAATTCCATCTAGCAGGGACCCATTCATCCTTGTCGATCCATGCTGGAAGGGGGTTTGTGCGTGTGTGTGCGTGTGTTTAGAGAGGGGGGGGGGGGTCATACCGGAACCTGTGTCAGCGATACTGATGCGAGACTTCCTACTGATGGAGGCTTGCCAAAGATGAACCTGATCAAGATAAGAAAGGGAGATGGCCGGCCGGTCAGGTCAAACCTGTTTCCGCTCTTTGTGGCTGTTTAAGAGATCGTTATCAATACATTGTATTGGTTTTTAGGGGGCTTTGTTAGTTTGGAAGTGGCACAGGTCCGGAACTTGACTATGGTCTAAAGTTTTAATTAATTGTGAGGCTCTGGGACAGTTCACTTGACATGTGGTGCCTTTTCCCCCCAGTAATTGGTCAAAATAAAATTCGTGTGATAATTTATTCAAAGCAATCTTACGGAAGGTAGAAATAAAGAAGGCAGGTTTGAAACAAAAGCACACGTGATGGAAACAAACAGGAATAAAAAGAAAGAGAATTTGAAAAAAATCGAAAAGAACGTTTGAAAAAAAAAAAAGAAATACAAAATATTCATATATAGAACAAGAAAGAGCAATAAGTTTGCTAGTTGTTTTTGTGGGGTTTTTTTATTTAGTCATTTATTTATTTATTTATTAATATATTTATCGTTTTTACCTTTTTTCAGGGGGAGGGGGGTGAGAGGGGACGAGAGGGTGAGGGTAACAGAGGGAATAAGGAAAAAGAGGTATTAAGAAAAAGAGAGAGAAAGATAGAGAGAGGAACAAAAACAATGCAGCAATACAATATCGCAGATAGTAAGGGCGTTAGTATGGCTAACTACTAACTTGTATATTACATGATTATATCTCTGTATATTATTTGCTTGAACCTGTAAGTTATTTTTCAATCAATGCAAAAACTGCAAGTAACACAATTTCCGTATATTAAGATTGTTTTTATACAATTTCCGTGTCATGAAAGAAAAGTAGATATTATAAGGCAATTTCTATTCTATTCATTTTTGTACTAAATTAAAACAGTCAAATATTATGAATGTCTGTATTTCTGGTTTTCCGTGTGTATATTTTGTTTTTTTTTTGTCTTATTTGTTGTTAATATTACCTTTAAAACTGTGTCACGTTTATGTATAATATGTTATATGTTAATATTTAACGTTTGGGTGATTTCAAAGTCGCAGGCCAGGTTTTAGAAGTAGAAGTGCACCTGTCCGCCCAAAAAATCTCTAGTTCGATTCTATGGTTTCATCCAATTTTGTTAAATTATATTCTAGTTCATGTATCAACAGTATTTTCCAGTTACAAAAATCGATTTTAGGTACACAGTTCAAAAAGTCGAGTTTGCATATTTTAAATTACCTTTCAATAATAGCGTCATAAGTAATTATCCCCCACCCCTCTCTCTTTCTCTGTCTCTTTCTCTCTTTCTCTCTCTCTCTCTGCCTCTATCTCTCTCTCTCTCTCTGTCTCGTCTATTCTATTACCCCATATTTGTGTTCTGTAACAAATATACGACGTGCTGTGCCAAATATTGAAAACGGTAATTTAATTAGATATAATGATATGCCTTTGCAGAATTTTATCCTGAAAAATATCCATCAGATTATTTTACATGAAACATTATTAAAGCTTAGCTGTCATTAATGCTACATTTTTCCACGATCTGTAACTCATTTTAACATACGCTAACTATTTAACAATGAAATAACCACAGATTTTGACTTGTACAACAAAACAGTCTTTTAAATGATCTTTTCGATAATAATTAATTAACGAGAAAAGTTTAAAAGAAAAGACATAAAATCGCTGATGATAACAGAAAACACACTGGTTTTTGAAATCTCTCCAAAAAAAATACCATTTGGAAATTAACAGGAAAATATGAAATAACAAAACATGAACTATATAACTTTTAATATCTTTCTTTAGAAAATATTTGTTTAGCATCCCTATAGAATTGACCGTTTATTACTTCTCCCATTTCAAAGATTTCTTTCACTACAGAAAAGCTCAAAATATTATGGTTACAAAAGCAATAATAAAATACGACTATACAGTATACCCTACAAGGTCGGCCATGCATTCATTTTTTTATGGACATATACTTACTTTGACCTACGTTTTGTAGCTTTCAACAAAATAAGGTGGTAAAATAATGAAGTTAGCAAAGAGAGAAGTTCGTATTGTTATCAATGATAAACATCTTCACGTGAAATAAGATAGGCGGTGAGATCCAGGTCAGATTTGCAGGTGTTGGTTGACCACAAACTGTAGAGATAACAGACTGAGGTCCAAGAACTTGGTGTAAACACTATTAAAAAGATATTTCGAAAAAAATGGACATTTGTGAAAACACTATTAAAAAGGCATTTGATGTCACAGTAAAATTTCAATTTTGCTTCATTTTGATTTATTTCGTTTTCATTTCATTTTGTTTTTGATTTGTTTGTTTTCCCGGGTCCTGGGTTAATTTTAGTTTATTCTATTTCTTTCTTTTTTGTTCTCTCGCTAAAAGACTTCTTCATTCTCCCTTTCTCTCTCTCTCCCTCTCTCTCTCTCTCTCTCTCTCTCTCTCTCTCTCTCTCTCTCTCTCTCTTTCTCTCTCTCTTTCTCTCTCTTTCCATCTCTCTCATTGTCTCTCTCACCCACATCTCTATCTTTCTCGCTATCTATGTATTTATCAATATCCTGCTATCTATCTCTCTTTCTTTGTCTTTTACCCCCCCCCCCTTTCCCCGATCTATTCTCCCCTTAACGTGACCATGTACTCTTTACAATCTATCTCTTTCAGTCAGTGTGCTGTGGATTTCCATCAATCTTCTAGTGTTTCCACCTTACCAAACACGTCCCCTGAAACTTGATACAGCCGCTATCGCGCTATAAAATCTCCGACTAAACACGGCTAATAGAAATGGCCCCTCTGGGTGGATATATAATTATACATCTTTCTCCAGACCTGTCATTAGCGTTCGAAATGCTGTCTTGGTAACTGTTAACGGATACTTATCTCATTTTTCTTCTTTTTCTCCAGCGTATTCGATAATATGTTATTATTTCTTTTTTGTTCTTATTTGTTTGTTTTTTTGTTTAAAAAAAATAAAAAAAAGTTATTTTTCTGATTAATCAAACAGGAGTTTTACAAATAAATGTAAAAGGAAATTTAATGCCAGCATGGTCTGTAATAAGGATTATAAACAGGTTTCCTTTCACTTGGGTGGTTGGTCGATTGTTTTGAAGTTATAAAAACATTCGCTGTCTTTTATCCTCTTCTTTTTGTTTTGTTTTTAATGAAAGCTTGCAATAATCGCTGATTGTAAGCGAAACCATTTGCGTTTTTGCAATCATTGGTATTAGATTTAACTGCTTTGTGAATTAAAAAGATAGAACTGATTGTATTTTGTATTATAAAAATATACAAATAAACAAGTAATGAACTTTTGAACTGTTAGTACTGTAGTCAGTGCGTATTGCAACATTCAACTCAGTCAAAAGCATGTTGGTTCCCGCAATTTCAAGGCGCCTGTCTTCTACATAGTTTAAGTCGCTAGAAAATTCATGATCAAGGAGGGCAAAGGGATGGGAAGGGATCGATATCTGATTTCGCAATTCTTTCCCAAGGGATTGGCATTTCTCACAAATTGGAATGTAGCATGAACATTGAAATAATGTGTTGGAATTATTACATTGACATCCGTCACCACTACAACTAACACAACTATCACTATTACTTCTATTACCGCTACTACTACTACTACTACTACTACTACTACTACTACTACTACTACTACTACTACTACTACTACTACTACTACTACTACTACTACTACTACTACTACTACTACTACTACTACTACTACTACTACTACTACTACTACTACTACTACTACTACTACTACT
>RQTK01000358.1:0-47770 GCA_003991915.1 Elysia chlorotica | reverse complement strand
CTACTACTACCACTACTGCTCTAACTACTCCAACACAGTCAACAACAATCATGTTTTTCCTATGCAGTTTGTTTTTCAAGTTCATAATTTGGAACTTGTTAAAATAGTACCTGATCAGCACTTTGGTTTGCAGAGAAATGTACACCCGTAAAAAGTCACGTTTTCATTTTGGGTCTCTTTCAAACAATAACAATAACAGGGAGGAAGCTATTACTGATAACGTTCTTTGATAGATTTACACTCTTTATCTTTTCCATGATACCCTCCCACACCCTGGCACGCACAAAAGCTTTTCTCCATTACCATTGTTTCCCAGTTTCTATAGATGGTATTGCATTACCTTCCATGACCTAGCATTGGACAGGGTAGAAGCATTACTTACCACCGGCTGATACATAAATTTGGCCGTTAACACAGAAAAACACTGTCATTCTGTCCACCGTCATTTTCGAAAGGTCAGAAACTTGACTCCAAAACCGCCAGTGACTCCCACTTTTACTCCTAAGATGAAAATTACAGACAGCGTTGTTTTCCTACTCACTGTTTTGAAAGTTGTCTTACACCGGGTCATTTTTGCCCCTTCTAATTCTGTTTGGGAAATGTGATACCGATGTCAATTGACCCCGTTGTATAGGAAAAGCCAGTGGTGTCATGTGTGTGAACGTGGGCCTATAAATCTATTTTCGCTTGGCCTGAAATTCGGTGACATGTTTTGAATGTCTTTTACTTCATTTACATTTTTTACACTGACGGTATTTGTGTATCACTTTTTAAAAGGTGGAAATAGATTTTGAAAAATTATACAGCGTAAAAAATACGTTCCAACGTTTTCTCCACCTCATAATTAGGCCTACTGTTGACCTATTTATATGTTGAAGTATCGAAAAAAAGGATCTATGTAATTTGGTTTTAAAACAAAACTGATAGACTTTGTTATTGAGCAAAAAAGACAACTTTCCTTATTCACTTTTATTTGATAAGGAATTGATAAATAAACTGGTGTCACTCTAAAATGGGAAGAGAAATGGGTCCGTAGTCCAAAAAAAATGAATAATCCGTACCTATGAAATCCTTAAACTATAAACTTTAGTGTGTTTCAAATAGGTTAGATCTGTGTGTGATTTTTACATCATGAAACACTTTCTAACATTGATGATCATGAGTGTACGTTTTGCTGTTTTTTAAGAATAGAGAACGCCATGCAACGAGGTTTCACAGAACAGAAGAAAAACAGTCCGGTTAGTTTTTTGCCGTTAATCATAGATATATCTCCCTAGGTTTCCTATATGGAAGCATGGACACCAGCTGAGAATCGAACCGTAAACCTGCTGTTCCTCCTTACAGAGCATTTATCACCTGGGCTACTAACGCTCCAATTACCTTTTTTAGAGATAAACTTGGGATGCTTTACTCCGTTCCATGAAGATTGTATGATATTTTATAAGTACCCACAGGGAAAGAAAAATTATATTACTATTTTCTACTGCTTTACTCTCAGCTTATCCAATGAAAATAATGATCACTTACTATCAGAGTGCGAGAAAAATACCAGCTAGATTGTTCGTTAAATGACACTGTCTTATTTCACAATTCATGAACACTAATAGCAGCCTTTCTATACCACCTGGGGCTCTGGGCTTACAAAGAAAGGGAGAGGGAGAGAGAGAGAGAGAGAGAGAGAGAGAGAGAGAGAGAGAGGAGGTAAAGAGAGAGAGAGGAGGTAAAGAGAGAGAGAGGGAGGTAAAGAGAGAGAGGGAGGTAAAGAGAGAGAGAGGAGGTAAAGAGAGAGAGGGAGGTAAAGTGAGAGAGAGAGAGAGAGAGACAGAGAGAGAGACAGAGAGACAGAGAGACCGAGAGAGAGTAATTTAGTTTTAATGAAGATAATTACACTGACCAGGGCTATTATAACAGGCGCAGGGCAGGGTCAGCAGGTTTAGCTTGTCACAGAAGAAAATGGTGCTTTAGACAGATCACTAGGCAGGACCTGGTCAAGGCATGGTCCAAGCGCTAAGTGCCATCCTCGGTCGCCAGTTGTGGATTCCGTCATAAGATTAACCCATTGTTAAGGCACCTGGAGATTATCGTGGTCTCGAATTACCGCCGCCCTGTCTTAGCTCAAGCCTCCCCCTAAGTCTCCTGGAGGATTGGATGAGTCTGTGTAGACTTGCAGGTCACTGTGACAATGGTCATTTTCAGGATTATGATGAGAACTAATTGTAGGCTTTTCATGGGATTTCTCTACATGTATATACCCGTTGGAACAAGTTTTAAGTAAAATACATTCTTCTTTTTCTGCTTGGAAAGAGTAAAGTATTTAAGTACCAAAGATAAAGTTTGCTTGAAGTTCTACAAACACATTAACATCCAATATGGCTCAATTTAGATGAAACTCACTAGATTGATCAAATAGTCTCAAAAAGGTTATACGTTATTTTGATTAGGCATGAAAACTTTATTTCCTGTATGTAATATGAAATGTATAACAGTTGTATGATAACGTATCAGTTAGTACTCTCTTCGAGCCTTCTTCGTTTTCTGTTTTGGAGATATAAAATCAATTATTATTTAAAAGTGAAAAAAATTATAATGTTATCTTTGATCAGGCATGAAAACTTTATTTGCTGCATGCAGGAATGGCAATATGGCGGTTTGTCTATTTTATTGTTAGCCTATACAGTTTTGTTGTGTGTCAAAAGAAAATTGAAACCAAACCATAGAAACATAGCTAAAAAGAAAACGACCTTCTTAAATTAAACTAACTAGGACGTTGCAAGGTGATGTCTAAATCCACTTTACTTAAGATCCCATGTAAAAACCGTAGACTAAAGTAGACTAAATATAAATCAATCAAATATGACATACATCTCTTAATGATGTTTTAGAAGTTTTCATGCAGTAATAATTATAATTGATCACCTTTTGCTATGTCTTGACTTCTTACTTCAAAATAGTTCAGACCATGAACGTCTATTTGAATGCCTGTCTGCCTATATATCTTTCTTTCTTTCTTTCTCTCTCCCTCTCTCTATATCTATCTCTTTCACTCTTAATATTTCTCTTACCTATATCTATTTTTTTTCCTCTATCCAATCTTCACTGTCTCTGTCTCCCCTTTATAGCTGGCTTTGCGATAGGTGAAAAAGATATCTCTTTACAACCTACCGGTAGTTTAGGCAGACAAGAAAAAAATGACCACCACGTACACACACAAAAAAAAACTCGTTTGGGTGAAATCCAATCTGGCCTTGAGACTGAGAGATTTAGGATGAATCGAGATGAGATCCTAGGGGTTTGGAAGATGACACTCTTTCATCAGAGCCGAGGATCCCTCCTCCACCCTCCCATTCCCTTGTCCACCCTCCCACTCGGGACAAAGCTCGCATGTTAACGCAGGGCAAATTGACCGATAGCTGACCTGGGCCAGGGATGTTCTTCCTCTTGGCATCACTGTTATCTTTTCTCGTCAGCCTGTCTCAGTTTCTTACAATCGCCGGCTTTATCGGTCTGTTTCAATATTCGAATGATTTATAATGTACAGTTTCCCCACCATTTTTTAATCTTTGTTTGTGTCGGTTTTATTACAGTTTATCTCCCGTCCCCGGTGTTAATTTTCGACTTAACCAGTCAACTGTTTTTGATTACCGTTTCTAGTTTAAGCATTCTGGATTAGGTTTTGATGTGTAGTTAACTTATTTTCCTGTGGGTTTTTTCCCTAGTTGGCCATCTGTCATTTTTCTTGCTTCATATTCTAAACATTATTTTTCGTGCTTCATATTCTAAACATTAACCAGATACTCTTTCGATGTTTTATTTCTTTCTTTCACTCATCTGTTTCTATTTTCTTTGCTTCTTATCAAACATGGCTGTTATTTATTTTTACTTCTTTCTTCTCTTCACTTCTCTTTATCTTTTCTCTATTTATCTGTAGATTTTTCCTTCTTTAATGACTCCTTTGCTATATATAATTTTTCTTTCTCTCTTCCTATGGTTACCTCTATTTATGTCTCTGTCTTTCTTTGCCTCTCTCTCTCTCTCTCTCTTCTCTCCCTCCGTTTATCTCTCGCTCTCTTAGAAGCCCTACGCCTCTCTCTCTCTTCCTCTCTCTCTCTCTGTCTCTCTTTCCCTCTCTTTCTCTGTAAACCTCGCTCTGTCTGCCTTCCTTCTCACAGAATTATTTCTCTTCAATCATCCTTTCAGACCAAGCTTCTCCACAGTCTTCCCATGGGTCGCACTTTCGAGTCTTGACCATCTCCCAGCCATTGTTTCAAGGCACGTCCGTTGGACACTGGACACACAACTCCAAATGGACAAATACTGACCACCTAGCGCACACTCACAGAGTCAGAATGATGAAGGATGAAGGAGACAATCTTTTCTCTCTTCTTTTCCATTCGACGGACTGTCATGCGTGAAGCTAAATGATAGAGCATCCGATGGGTAGCTGCCTCTAGTTTCAACACAATTGCCTCTTCAATAGCCAAAATAATTAAGTCTTTTTTCCATCTTTCTTTATACTGAGTAAAATACACTATTCATGTGTTTTCATCATCTTCTACTGTTTCCCCCCAGGTTCTTGGTAAAAGCGAAACAGATTTTTTCATTACTGATATCACTGTAGAGAAGACTCAAGTAAAAAAACCTTGAGGTTAAGTTAGCCCTTGGTAAACAAGAGATGGGATGTTCTTTGCAGCTAGAGGGTCATTTTATCATTTTTCTCCTCTTCTCTCCTTGACCGATGATTGTCTCGGTATTGAAGCCACACTATTCTGAATTTCCAAGTGCGCATTACAAAATCGAATCTTCAACTTTCTTTTCGAAGCATAGTTACATGTAATTCTTATCTATTTATCTGCACATTATATATTGTACGTATCAAACCAGCTATCTCTATCAAATTGAAACGTTCGGAATAAAAGACAGAAAGAGCTCGGTTAAAAGAAATGTATCTAATTCTGTGGAAAGGAACTTACTTTCGATCAATTAATCAATAAATCAATCACTCTCTATCAATCTCTCTATCTATCTTCCTATCTATCTATCTATCTATCTATCTATCTATCTATCTATCTATCTATCTATCTATCTATCTATCTATCTATCTATCTATCTATCTATCTATCTATCTATCTATCTATCTATCTATCTATCTATCTATCTATCTATCTATCTATCTATCTATCTATCTATTTATCTGTTTATCTATCTATCAAACTATCTATCTATATGTCTGTCTATCTATAATACCATACCCATATTTCTATCTTGCCATCTACCTATCTATTTATTTATTTTTTCTATCTATCAATTTGTCATTTTCTTTCTCATTAAGTACAGTTCATTATCTTAGCAAAATGTTTTCATAAACAAGTTTGCCCAGTAAATTAAAAATTTCCTGCCTATTTGCGCCAAATGAGAAGCCATTAATAATGCCCCATATGAAGGCGTTATGAGACGGCCTTTACTACAGTTCAAGGTAACAAAAACTTCATTAAGACCCTGGATCCGCTTGGATGCGACAGCTCCGGCCCCAGGCATAATGCTAAGTGGGTTTCCTTGTATCATTAGGGCCGCAAGAAAGTTGTGGGAACAGTGTGAGTAAAAACGAGAAGGAAATAAAGAGAGGGGACAGAGAGAGAGAGAGAGAGGGGACAGAGAGAGAGAGAGAGAGAGAGAGAGAGAGAGAGAGAGATAGGAGGAGGGGGGTTAAAAGAAAGACAAAGAAGGGAGAAAGAGAAAGTGCAGAGGAAGAAGAGATAGATAGAAAGTGAAAGAGAGAGAGAGAGAGAGAGAGAGAGAGAAAGAGGGAGAGAGAGAGCACTAAAATTTTATTGACAGAAGAGAAAAGGACAGAGGGAAAAGATACGAGAGAAAGAAGCGAGGGAGACTAATAGCACAATCGTGCAATTTAGACTCAATTCCGTTGCGTTCATTAAAACATTTACAAGAGAGCTTTTTTTTAGTACACCAATTTACGTGGTGTCATTAAAAGTGTCCAAATCCATTAAGCTTTAAGATTCTTATATTGTAACGAATTAAAGTAAAAGGAAACGGAAATATACTTTGTTACGTACACAAAATATGTAGGTGGGTATTTACAGGGAAGGATAAAGAAACAAACTTGAAGACCTACAAAATAGAACGCAGCTGAAGTAACAAAGATGTACAAGAAGCTGCAGACTGACAAAGGGTGCAAAGATTCATACAGAAATAGGATTGACTGACTAACTGGTGACGAACAGGAATAATATAATGTAGCCATGTATAAATAAGTCGCAAGACAGCGGGGGAAAGAACAACTTAAAGAAGATTATGAGAGATTTAGATAGAGAGGAGAGAGACAAAGAAAGAAAAAAAACATAGAGACTGAGAGAGCAAGAGAGAAAGGAGAGAAAGAGTGAGAGTCAGGCATACGTTGAGACATGTCTATCAAGTATATATATATACAAAGAGAGAGAGAGAGAAAGAGAGAGAGAGAGAGAGAGAGAGAGAGAGATAGATAGATTAATTGATAGATAGATATATAGATAGATAGATAGATAGATAGATAGATAGATAGATAGATAGATAGATAGATAGATAGATAGACAGAGAGAGAGAGAGATAAAGAGAGAGTGAGAGAGAGAGAGAGGGTGAAAGAGAGAGTGAGAGATAGAATAAAAGAGAAAAAAAACCTCTTTGCAATATCGAAGATGAAGTTTTGTCGTTGAAC
Organism: Elysia chlorotica; assembly: GCA_003991915.1. Lineage (NCBI taxonomy): Eukaryota > Metazoa > Mollusca > Gastropoda > Plakobranchidae > Elysia > Elysia chlorotica. Next base: position 41,061 of record RQTK01000358.1, on the reverse strand, counting down.
CCACAAGACAAGATCGAATCTGTCGGTCCATTACTCGTCCGGATCAAGTGCAAATCTGCACTCAATTTCAGGGAAATGGTCTTGGAATTGGTTCGACAGACCAACACGATCTGGATGCTCCCACAGCCGCAGCACTAATTTGGTCGCACCGGTTCAGGCACTAAGGTTTCTCCCAGTATGTATCGATATTGTTCTTACAGGGAAATGTTTATTTTACGACCTTCAGGGTTTGTTCAAGGACCTGTTGGATACAGCTAAACAGAGATAGGTATATAGCCTTAAAAAATCAGAAGGTTGTCATTATCTGGTTGAAAGAACCCGTGTTTAAATTGTTTTGAATGGGTTTAATAACAGATTTGTTTACATTCGAACCTACCCTTCAAGATTTTGTTCAATGACTTAGTGGATACATCTAAATAGAGATAGGTCTATAGTCCTTAAAATCAAAAGGTTGTCATTATCTGGTTGAAAGAAACTTTGTTTGAATAATTTAATGGGTTTAATAACATATTTTTACAACCAAACCTGCCCTTCAGGGTTTGTTCAAGTACCTGGTGGAAGCAGCCAAACAGAGATATGCCTATAACTTTCTAAAAGCAGAAGGTTGTAATTACATGTCAAAAGAATATATGTCTTTAATTTTTTTTGAAAGGGTTTAATAACATATTATTGTTACAGTCGAACCTGTCCTTATATCCATGGCGACTATCTTATTATGACGACAATTTTCATCATCCACCTTGTACTAATATGTATCCTTAATTTTTTTGGTGTGACGGACCAACGCGGTCTCGTGGCTACCACTGCAGCGGCACTAATTTGATTGCACCTTCTACTTAATAAAAATTGAAGATTAGATTTGGAATGCCAGTTTGCGTGTTTTTTTTCTTTCCAAATTTAATTTAAACTATCTGATTATCATAGACTCAAAATAAACATCTCTGCATTTCTCCTTGCATCCTTTTTATGTATGTCTTTTAACAGAAATATCTACGCGTATGAAATATGGAATGAATTAATAATACACACGCAATGCAATTTTTTTCTTTGTTCTTCTATAACTCTTAAATGACTTTACCTTGAAACGACTTCATAATGAACACATTATCTATTACTTTATTTTTTAAATTATTGTGAATAATCACATAAAATAAAACAAACAAGTTCAGAAACTAAATGTAAATAACAAATATACCGTTTTTACATATTATACAGTGCATTGCGTGTGTATTATTAATTCATTCCATATTTCATACGCGTAGATATTTCTGTTAAAAGACATACATAAAAAGGATGCAAGGAGAAATGCAGAGATGTTTATTTTGAGTCTATGATAATCAGATAGTTTAAATTAAATTTGGAAAGAAAAAAAACACGCAAACTGGCATTCCAAATCTAATCTTCAATTTTTATTAAGTAGAAGTCTTCAAATGAAATACTTAATGTTTTCAATAAAAAAAATGGCATCTCTGTTTTTCCGCTTATAAACTTTGTAAAAACATCATTAACACAAACATTCTATTCTCACCTTTCAATGAACCCATTGATCGATTGTCCCAAGGTCTTGCTAACCCCTTTCTCCTCTATTCATTTTACAATAACGATCTAGCGCGTCTCAAGACTTTAATACCCATTGTTACCTCCCCTTAGCACATCCGCATATCATTGTTAAACCAACACGACACGTATGAATTTCCATAGTCAAATACAACGGTACCTCTTCCCTTGTTTTCTCGGAAGAAAACGAGAGACTCTAGATTTAGCACTGATGAAACTATTCGACCTTGCAATTCTCCTCTCCCCAGCCACATACAAAACTAATGTGGTATTTATATCTCTTGCGTCCCTGGCGAGTGACAAGGACGCAGAACTAATATCTTCTCCTCCTTCAACTGCCATCATGTCTCACAAATCATGTGCAAAGATGGTGAAGATAATAGCTTCGCGTAGTAGGAAGACCCCTCTAGTTCTATTCGATCTGATTCTTGGATCGCCGCTGGTAATGGCAGTCTCACGAACTGTCTTCGCTTGTTATCCACTTTCTCCTCTCCTTAGGCTTTGCCTCCCACCTCTGTTCTCCCGTTTCCCTCATCTCTCTGCATCTGATATCACACATCGTTGCTTGTTATCTTCATTCTCGTCTCGGGGGGCGCGGTGGCTCTGGGGTAGAACATCAGCTTCCGACGCAGGAGGTCCATGGTTCGAGCCCTGGCGATTTCGCCATCTACTGGTTGGTTCGGCGTGAGTTTTATGTTATCAGCTGAGACAGGATTCAAATTAATCCCGCCCTGTCTCGTATGTGGCAGCACATAAAATTTTCAGACGTCAGTCTCGGGGCTCGTACACATTATGGTCTATACATGGATGATGTTGGACGTTAAACCAACTACACTAAAACTGCTTTCTCGTATCTTTTTAATTTTAACAGGCTTTGCGATCCAAGCGTCGATGGGGATTTCTTATCACCGATTGATTCATTAAATCTAGGATATATCTATGGTTGGAAACCGTTCGATGTCGCATTGGACTCCGATATGGCAATGGCCCTATTTGCCTACCACCTCACTCCTTCGCATTTTCCTTACCATTCTCTCCTCTCCCGTCTTATTCTTTCTATCTAAATCTTCTCTTCTAATGCTTCGGGTGTCGTCCAGCAAGAAGATGCTTCTTGACATGCTCTTGTCGTCGGATATGAAGCTGTGAAGAGTGCATGGCTATCCTTGCCAAGATCCATTTGCTCCGTTCTTCTCCTAGTTATTAACGTGTGGGACATTTTCTAGCATGCTTTGAGGGTGGCAGTGGCGAACTGCACATTGCCTTTAATTAGGGTAGAATGGCCCAAGGCAGTGATTCGGTACTTTAATGAACTTTATGGGTAGTTTCGAGGACCTAGTAATTTCCTATAAAAAGTTGTTATGACAACTTCTACAACTGTAAATATAAAGATGCGTGTGTTGAAATAGTACATCGATATATTATGAGTATGGATCTAGATTTAAGTAGAGGCAAGAGCAGTACTGCATTTGCACATTATAAAATATCATTGCTTACATTAACATTTTTTTTAAAAAGCAGAAACTAACTGTCTGCCCTCAAAAGAACATTAACAACTAAAAGGAGAACAAAAATTCTAATGGAAATTGATACGCTCTTAATTTTAGAGAAATGGCTTTTAAAAACTGCACCGGATACGATGGTTGTTCAAACGAATTCTGGGAATTCGTAATTGACAAAAAGAGGGCTCTTTTTGAACTTTATTAACTTAAAATTTCGCCTAAAAGCCCTAGTTCTAAAAACTCCATAGTGCTGAAAAGCAAAACACGAAAACATAATAAAAATAAAAACAAAAGGGCATGTATTGCTTGATGTTCGTTTATACTTGAATGGTCCTTCAAAGGACATTTGTTTGAAAAAGAGAAAGAGAGAGAGGGAGAGAAAAAGAAAGAGAGAGGGAAATAGAGAGAAAGAGAGAGAGGTCGTGAGAGAAACTGTGAGGGAGACAAAGATTGAAAAACAAATCTTTTTTTCTTAGGCTTTTTCGTGTTTCTCTCCCCCTAAGTCTCTCTTTCATTCTCCCTCTCTCTCTCTCTCGCTCTCTTTCTCTCTCTCGTAATTCATTTTGCAATCTCCCTCTCTCGTTCTGTCTCCATATATCTGTCGTCCCCGCTTCCTCTCTCTCTCTCTCTTTCTCTCTCTCTCTCTGTCTCTCTCGTTCTGTCTCCATATATCTTTCTCTCTCTCTCTCTTTCTCTCTCTCTCTCTCTATCTATCTCTCTCTCTGTCTCTCTCTCCCTCTCTCTCTTACTTTTTCCTAATTGTTCTCCATTGTCTCTAAATAACATCAAGGTTAATGTATCGACGTCTCATACATTCTCATTATTTCACATTTCAGGCTAGAAAATTGCATGAATCGGCCTGTTAACGTGTCGCTCGGTCTCCTTAGTCTCGCTAATCAAAAGTTATTGTTAATCCGGAATACTCCTAATGGTTCTTTAAGTGCTTTGGAACGCGCTGTTGTTATGATACGAGCCATTTTGTGATAGAAGTAGAATATAAAATAGAGTACTTTTAATGTTAAAGCGTAAAAAATAACACTAGGGGTTAAAAATATAATTAATTTAGGAGATAGGAAACACAAATAATGATATTAGAGATTTATAATACGCCGCTGTGTTGGAATCGCGTCTGAAAGATTGATAGAGATAGAAGTAGAGTACAAAATAAATACCGTGAAATTTAAAACGCAGCTGAAAAAGTACTTTAATGAATTCTGACAGAAAAGATTTAAAATGCATGCATATTGTTAATTTTTTATTCTTTTTATATCTGAAATAATTATAAACAAAACAAATGTGATAGCTTTGCAACCTTTTGCTGCAAAAAGGATACAATAAACTAGAGACCAAGATAGAAAGAACTAACTTGGGGTTTTTTTTAAGTATGCGGCATAGAAAAAAAATCAATGTAACGTGATTTTTTCCGCAGGGAAAATATATTTCGCTCTCTTAGGAGAGGTAAATATGCTGTGCTGGCATAAAAATGGAGAGAGAGAGAGAGAGAGAGAGAGAGAGAGAGAGAGAGAGAGTGTGGAGAGAGATGGGTTAATTTGCTAAAACATATATATATACTTTTGTAGCAGAGTAAACTTGTAAGTTGTATGCATTGTCCAAACAGAAATTCCGGTGCCCACCCTGTTACATTCCCCTCCCAACTCAACCAATGGCATTGGTCCCTTTCTGCAGCGCATAGACCTCAGCAGTCCCTCAGTGCTTCTCTGGGTCCGATAGATGGACACTGTACAGGTAACTCTTGGCAAAGTCCCTCTCTCGAGTCGCCAGTGAAATAGAGACAAGGGAAAGAGGGAGGAGAGTTAGGAGAGAGAGACAAAGAGAGAGAGAGACAGAGAGACAACGACAAACACAGAGAGAGACAGAGAGAGACAGAGAGAGCGAGAGAGAGTGAAAGAAAAAGATGAGCATGCGATGTGAGTGCTATCTCTGGAGTGTTGGTGCGAATCTGACCTCGCATGCTTTCATTTCCCAATCTGCGTCAGTGCTGTCCACTCATCTTGTCTGACCAACCAGATTGGAGGCCGGAGAGTGCCGGACAGCCACTGATGTGAACACAAATTTATGCGACGTCAATGGATTTGTCCTTGGTTTCCCCGCTCACACACTCCAGGTTCGATCTTGCAGATTTTAGGATCCGAAGAGAGCTCCTTATCGATAAAAGAAAATGTGTCCCTGATGCTTTTCTAAAGATTTCTGCTAGAATGTTAAATTCCATGTTTCGCCGTTTCCATAAGAAATTGCTACTTAATGCTCGTACTTTTGAGAAGACTTCTCCTAGAATCTTAAAGTCAATTTTCCTCCGTGTTGGTAAATACTTGTAATGCTTAGGTGAAGATTTCTGGTAAAATGTTAAATTCTATGTTTCTCTTTATCAGTAAAAAATATAATTACGAGGTTGTTGTTGGTTTTTTTTAAATCTGTGCGTGGTTCTTTTATTTCATATAAATCTGTGTGTGTTTTAGTGTCCATCTTGGTAAAGAAATAGTTTTCCTTCAATAAGTTTTCTGTTTGAAATAGGTATTTCTAATCATACCTAGATGGGAAATTTCCCATTTTAGGGACTTAAATCTATCATTAGTTAACATTTATATAACTTTGGACACAAATAAAATGTATCAAATCAAACGTTATTTTTAATGTCGATCTCCATATCAATTTTAAAATTCGAATTTAATTCTCCCCCCCCCCCCCTCTCTCTCTCTCTCTCTCTCTCTCTCTCTGTCTTTCTCTCTGTCTCTCTCCCTCTCTTTTTATCTCTCTCTATCTCTTTCCCTTTATTTCTGTTTGTCTGACTTTCTCTCTCTCTCTCTCTCTCTCTCTCTCTCTCTCTCTCTCTCTCTCTCTCTCTCTCTTTTGAGAAGACTTCTCCTAGAATCTTAAAGTCGATGTTTCTCGGTGTTGGTCAATATTTCTGTTGCTTTGATGAAAAGTTCTGGTAGGATGTTAAATTCTATGTTTCTCTTTATCAGTAAAAAAATACAATTACGATGTTTATATAATATTCGTGCGTGATTCTGTGTTTCAGAATCCATCATGGTAAAAAATAAGTTTGAACGAAGTATTTCTCATCAAAACCACATAGTGATATTTCTGTATAGGGGATTAAATTTTTCTAATTCTCTCTGTCAAATCTCTATCTGTCTGCCTCTCTCACTCTCTTTCTATCTCTCTCTATCTCTTTCCATTTATTTCTGTTTGTCCTACTTTCTCTCTCTCTTTCTCTCTCTCTCTCTCTCTCACACACACACACACACACACTCACTATCTCTGTCTCTTACTATCGGTTACCATCTGATGATTTTCTCTCCCATCGTCTCTTTAACTATACATTTTTATCTATCTGTCCATCTATCTCGCCCTCTATATCTCTATATATGAGGTATATACAAGCTTCTATCAATGCCTTACCTTGACCTCACTTTCACAATTTGATGATTAATAATATTGGCATACCCTTTATGTACATGAACAAACATACAGACTATAAGTTTTTTCTTCAGGCGATAGTGCCAGCTTTCTTCTCTGGCAAAATTGCTTTTTAACTACTGTATCATCATTCCCATTCCCACACCATTGAACCGAGAAGAAATTATGAGCTTTTTCGATGACAAAGATAATAAGAGGCACTCTATCAAACATGAATAGCAAATAGTTGGACGATGAAAGCCCCTGGACCTCTTAATATGTACTAAGCAATTAAAAAAGGCTCGTTGGTGTTGACAAGTCCCGACAGCCAAAACAGGTCCTCGTTTGTATTGGCCTTTCATAGGGACCGGCCCAGCACTTTGATATAAAGTCCGGTGTATTTACTCAAAGTGTCCATTGGAAGGATGGCCGCCAAATGTCCCCTTTTGTTCCGAGTGGGTCTGTCCTGATAAACGGCCAATACATTTACATCAATTCTTTTAGAAAAAAAAGAGAAGTTCTATGGTAAGTTGGCAACCGACGAAAATGAGTTTGATTGTACAGCTCCATGTACTGAATTGGAATAACAAGTGCTGCTACACGACTTGACCTCTTTTCACGGTGATCAGACTAAAAACCCCGCGGGAGATCCGTGCGGTTATTTCCCGGTTCCAAAGCGCCCATTATTTTCTGAGAAGGTCTAACAAAATAACCGCGGCAATTACTTGTGTTCTGGTCTGTGTGCGCCATTTGTTACAAAACGGGCGTCCGATATTCACAAGTGGCAAACACATCACGGCTATATTCTCCTCTCCCCCTCTTTCTCTCTTCTTTCTATCTCATCTCTCTCTCTCTCTCTTCCTCTCTCCCCCTCTATCTCTCTCTATCTCTCTCTCTCTTTATCTCCCTCTCTCTCTCTCTATCTCCCTCTCTCTCTCGCTTCTCTTTATGCGGGCTTGATGCTTCGTGGCAAGACAATAGACATGCTTCAACATCCCCTAAGGGACGTGTTATTAGAGGTCGAACGAAACGAGTACATGGTTGAATTATAGAGGTGATAGGTGTTCTGATATAAGCTGGGAAAGGACTTGTTGATTGCTCTCTGGATAGGAAATGTAAAGGGAACGCTAAAAAAGTAAGGGCCATTATCGCGATGGAGTGAAACAATTGTGATAAAAAATGGTAGGCGAGAAATGCCACGACTTTCAGGCTATGGCTTTGAATAGACTTAATGGTTTTTGTCGGTCCTTTCTTTTCAATTTTCTTACACCGCATTTTAATAGTTTCGCATTTTTTTTGCCATGTCAGGTGACTACGTTTAAATTTATAATATAAGAATTTAATGGCGATTATGAAAACATATTTGTGTCTATTACGAAAAAGGATATTTTGTGTCTTAAAAGGATATATGTTATTAAATTGTATTTCGCCTTGGTGTAGACTAAAATATTGATTTGTTAAATGGCCATACAATTATTAATGTAAAATGGGTTTTTTGTTTAGTAAAACAAACACAATCTTCTTATTAAATAGCTTCCAGAACAGCATTTAGTAATATCTCACATTTGTAACAATATCGTTTCACAAAGTATATTGCATGTGTCCATGTGTATGAAAATTTCTGAAAATCATAATGAATTCCATGCTATACTTTTGCAGTTATCTTGATCCATTATGGCAAAAATTGCTGTGACCAATAATCCTCGGAGCGTCTTTTCTTTTATCCTTGAAACGGTGCTCATCTTATCTCCCTGCGGTGTAGAAAGGGGATACCCCATTCCCGTTGCCGATATTGAAATTATACAAATCACAGACATTGAGGATAAACGAAATATATCTTGCAAATCGTTTAAATGTAAGTGTTATCATTAGCTCGGGGATCTACGCTGACACGATAGCATGCCATTTTAGCATTTTCATTGCATGGACATAAATCTGTTATTATATCCGCAAAGCTTTGAATGTGTAATTGTATTATTCTAATGACGGGAAACGTCTCAATGCAATTCGTAGCACTTGAGCTACATGCTAAATTGCTGATAGCGGTATCGAAATAAAAATAGATTGTATGTCCATTGTCTTGTACACCGACCCAGCAGGAAACATGTGTAATTGAATTAGTATCGTTAACCTTTTCGACAATAAAATAGGGCATATTTATATGATTTGTTTTTCTTTTTTTTTTCCTTATCTTTTAGCATTGCGTCCTTGGTGGGTTATTTTCCCAATTCGGTCACGTAGAAAGTTTTCATGTCCTTTCCCGAGCCTATACTGCAGGATGTGAGACCATTCTCTCGCACCGTCTGGCTATCTGACCATTTTCATTACCGTCCTGAGAGAACCATGGCGGAATTTATGAACTGGACGAATTAGATTGAGTATGTGCCGGTGACTTTCAGCAAAGAGTGAGCCTGGTTCACGGTGAAACAAGCTTGACTTTTTGTTCCTTTCAAATCTATAAGTGAGATCAGCGTTCAGTACATGTATATCTCCATAAAGCGCTAATATCTTGAGTAGACTGTAAAGTTCTTCATGTACATTGTTTGTGCCTCCATCTACATGTATAAGTCAATCAACTCACACAATGTGATATACGCTAGACAGCAGCGGGTCTTCATTTTTTTTAGGAAGCCATGAATCACGTCTAGTGTTCACATAATAATTATCATCTCAACATGCATTATAGGTTTTGCGAAATACACCACGATAATGAATAGCATAATCATACCCCATCAAAACGGGACTCTACGTTCGTTCAATCGCACCGTAAGTCTAAATAGTAAATAAGAACTGGGATTAGAGGCTTGGGTGCATATTCCCTTAGCTATCGTCTTCGTTTTATCTATGGACCTCTTTTTCGCAAAGCGTCTATTCTGAAAAACTTGGACGTGCTGCAGGCGAAGGAAGAGCAAGGGCGCGTGCGGCCTGAGTAAAAATTGGGAGATGGGTTTTCTACCCTCGCCCAGATGAAGTGGTATGGCCCATGCTGAGATTACGGCACTACTCTAGTCGGAATGGCTTCATGTGGTTCCATGGTGGATTAATTCTATTATCTCACACATGCCTGGCGTTGCAGGTCCTCTAATTGGCTGACCAGCCAGGGTCTCCTATCTGGTCCGTGCCTGGACATGTAGAGAGCTTGGTTGGTCGCAGTGATTTAAAGAAGGTGGCGAGTTCTGGCAAACTGTGATAGCTATGGAGCGGGGGAACGATGCAAGCAAGGCCGCGTTGGCTGTCCGGGACTGACTGATTGAAACTGCCCCTGGGCGGTATAATGTCATTTACTTCCAGGGAAAATGTCACAAAAATATTTTTGTTATGGTCGGTTCTGAGGAAAAACCAAATGACTAGAAAACAATTCATTCTGGTTTATGAAGTTAGTAATAGTAAAAATAATTATAATTGTGATAACAATTTGATAACTATAATAATAATGATGATGGTGATAATGATGATGACGATGATAATAATAATAATAATAATAATAACAACCAGGCGGTCTTGTTCGCGGAAGATCCCGAAAACTCCCCAAGAGCTGGGCTGTGAAGCGGGGACCTCAAGGTGTTATGACACGGGACAGGTGAACAGTGTGTCCAGCTCGGCATCTTCAGGCATGGATGGCGCCGGGCAGCCCGCAGACAGCAATGGCACGAACAACTCACACCTAGTGTGTCCACACAATGATCCTGGAGAGCTTAACAACCCGCAGTTCAGCAATCTGAGGAAAAGCTCACATGCAAGTCAGTATGATGAATAATCTCTTATTATTATTATTATTATTATTATTATTATTATTATTATTATTATTATTATTATTATTGTATATTATATTTTACAACGAATATATGATTTAGCGCGAAAAATTGATGTGGGTTAACTTTAACAGTGTGGGTTGGACGAGACAGACAAACATACAGAGAGACAAACAGGCACACAGGGACAGACAGATAGATAGACGGACTGTCATACAGTCAGGGATGGACAGAAAATGGAGATATTAAAGATGAGCCATAAACACAGACAGGCGGGGTATAGCCAGATAGACAAACAGAGAATATTTGCTTCATAAAGCTGTCTAAAGGCTATGGTCCAGAGAGTTCAAAGTAATGTCAAGATATCCCACAACAGCCGACAGTCCCCCCAATAAAGCAAAAATAATCAGCAGTGGCAGGCCGCGTGCCTCCATGTTGCTCGTTTATTCATTAAGCTAATTGGGTTTCCAACATTTTCATTGCGTTAGTGCGCACTGTATCTCGTCTAGCGAAGCACCCCAGCTGCGAGCGGCTAATTTATTTTACAGCCCTGGACATAGTCGGTGAGAGACGCTACATGTGGTGACTAGCGACTAACTCCATACACATCTAATGCTGTTTTCTAGGGGGATGTAGGGGGAGTGGGGAGGTTATTAGGTAGAATTGTGTGTCATACTCTATTTTAGTCTCTTGTTTATATAATCATAAAAGCCTCTTCTAAAATTTTTTCTTTTCACTTCTTTATCCTGATGGTTGCTAAAACAGGAAGGAACCTACCAAAATAATCATCCAATCATAAAATCATTATAAAATAACTTTTTTTTCTTTTGTTTCTAATTTGATTCCAAATTCAATATCGATATTAGATTATACGAGCGTTCGAAATTGGAAATACAATAATGACTATTACTATTCTTGGATTTAAATCTACTTTTTTGTGCTTAGAAATCGATGTTGCTTTTTTAATGGCTTCTCTAAAATGGTTACACTTAGGTTTTCATTATCTTCATTTTTGGTTATTTATAATTGATTAGTATAGTAAATAACTATGGTTTTATAAAAGTAAAAAAAATATTTTGTTATATAAATTGACATGGAATAAGCAACGTGCAATCGATAACACTAGCTATAAAATGTTGGTGTCGCAACAGACACCAACTAATATAAGTATAAATTAGGTCATAATTTAAAAAAAAAAATCAAGGCTTGTCAAATTTGATACGGCCTCACGATTTTTTTGTTCTTTTTGTTGTTTATTTGTTAGTTTGTAGTTGTTGTTGTTGTTGTTGTTGTTGTTGTTGTTGTTGTTGTTGTTGTTGTTGTTGTTGCTGCTGCTGCTGTTGTTGTTGTTGTTGTTTTTTGGAAGAATCTCATGACGACCAGTATTCTTTTTAAACATTCCTGCCGAATCATGTAGATGTATAGATATGTAATAAAATTAATTTTTCTTCGATAAAAAAAAATTTTTTTTAGATCTATTAAAATTGTATTGTTGCATAATTGCTTCTTTTGTTTGTGCACTTGTACCAAAATAATTGTGATAAATGTGGGTTTATTTGTTGTTGCTTTTTGTTTTTTTTAATCGCAATGATTTTTTGGATGCTACAGAGAGATAGATCTTGGCATGCAGTCAAACATGCAGCAAACGCTAAAACGGTCAGACGCTGGTGTCTGACAACACCCAGGTGGATTGGGTCCTGACTGACGACGCTGAATAAATGAATTGGTAGATCATACATTTTATTTTAAATAATATTATGCATGTTTGAAACGTTTGCTCAAGTTTAGTATTACTATACTGTACAACGTGTATCTCTATAAATTATTGATTTTTGTTACTAGCCATTTAGGTATGCATTTAACATTGATACACAGTTGTATACTGGGTTTTTTTCTGTGCAGCAATAATTTACACCATAATTTTATGTTCTTAAATGTATGTATTATTCAATAAGCGATTTTCAAGGACATCAAAACAGGTTCTGTAAGAAAAAAACAGTTACACATACAATAACACCATTGGAGATTAAAGTGTGGCTTAGTGGTAGAACGCGAGGCTTTAAGCTATTCAGTATTTGTCTCGGGTTACGTTCCAGGATCAGGTTTTAAAACTACGAACATTTATGTTACGCAACGCTAAATAGTGGGTTCGAACCGAGTACCTCCCAATTGCTTGCAACCCAACGCTCTACCACCTGCGACATTTCGCCAATCTATTTTAACTCGACCTTGACCTTAGGATTGTAGCTGAACATGCGATACCTCTCCCGCTGTCCGTCGCGACCAAATTATAACAGCTATACACTATACAAATATCTTTCTCTTCTTCCAGGATACCCTTACTCGTTCATGACCATAAAAGTACCCATCCCTGCACGCCTGGATTCACAAACTCTATCAGAAACAAAGACACTACGGGGCGTAACGGGCATCTGTATTTACAGTCGTTTTACGAGTAATTTTAGTTACCCGAGGGGCTTGTTTAGTAAATGGAAAAAGAGGCAAGTAATTTGCGGGGAAGGTCGCCGGGCGAATGTTTTATGTTTACTTGACTCATCTGTATGTTAAGCTTTGTTTGAGGAGGACAGAGATTAAGTTGCCGTGCTTGGTACAGATGCTGAGATAACTTTGTAATTCAGAGAATGGTTCTAAAATACAGCAGTTGGTAAATGCTTTACTCGCGGATTTTAAGGGAAGAGGTGCGGGGAGAGTAAACAATAATTATAACTGTGTTTGCTATAATATTTTCTGACTAGCAGTTTGCAAACAATAATGCTCATTCTTTACTCATCCAATGCAGGTTTGGAAGCGAGTCAATGTGCGCGCATGGCATTTAACAATGGGTGTAAGGGCACGCGTGCTTTGGTTTTTTATTTTTCGTTTTATCTTTTAGATTATTTTGCCAATTTGAAATTAGTGATGCTACAGGTTTGCCTTGTTGAGTATTATCCTAGGATGCATATAAAAATAGCAATATTCTAGGATGCATATGAAATAGCAAATCGCTTTAAGCTTTAGGAACGCCTATATATCAATAGATAATTATACGACTTTCTAAAACAGCACAATTGTAAATCAATTAAAAGAAAATGTCTTAAACAGATCAAATCTGAAATAAAGTTTCTAAGAAAATGGATATCAAGGAAGAAAAGTGTCGGATGTAACGGTCAGAGCAAGAGTTAGATAGAAAGAGAGAGACAGAGACAGAGATACAGGCGCAGATAGATAGATAGAGATAGAGAGAGAGAGAGAGGCATTATTTAAAAGTAGTTTATATTAAAGCAGTTTGAAGTCGGAGAAAGCTAAAAACTGTCTCCTAGTGAGGTTCTATACAGAGCAAGGAAGATTTAACGGAGACGAGCCAAAGACTTACGTCTGACAATATTATGTGCACGAGACAGGGCGGGGATATCATGACCCCTGTCTCAGCTGGTTACATTATACTGAAACCAACCCAACCAGTTAAAAAAATATGCGCCGTCCGGGAACGGAACCCGGGTCGCAACAATGGGAATCTTGCATGATACCACTACACCAACGGCGCATTAGCTAGTGAGGTCCTCTATAGGGTTTAACATATCCTAGGTTCCTCTAGGGAGTCCTATACCGCGACGGGCCCTAAGACCTACGTCTGATAATTTTATGGGCTGCTACACACGAGACAGGGCGGGGATACCATGACTCCTCTCTCAGCGGGTCACATTATACTGACACCGATCCAACCAGTTACAGGGCACGATTATCGTACAAGGAAATTTGCCGATTTTTGCCGTTGGGATTGGATCCGCGGACGTACTCATCTAAATACCAACGCTCTACCACATGAGCCAGTTCGCCCCTAAAAACCGTTGTGTTTTATACAACGACAAGACCCCTGAACAAGATATCCAGGAGTTTGGCCAGTCCTACTTAACTGACACTGATCCAACCAGTAGGAAAAACGAGGAGGGCCGAGCAAGCTTCCGACTAGAAAGCGAACACTCTCCCCTATGACCAATTGACCACCGTACAACAGAGATACCTGGACGACTGTATGTGCCGGTCACGTACATTTTCCTGACGCCGACCCATCCAGCATAGGGTACAATAACCAAGAAGCAGATAAACTTCTTTTCCCAAAGTGTTAGCTTAAACATAAATTTACATTCTACCCTATAAACAACGCGGGAAACGTAAAAAAAAGAAGAAAAAAACATGCCTTTATTGAAATAATTGTATATCCGTACGGTAAACGGTTTTTTTGTTTGTTGGTGCTATGCTTTTGTTTTTGTTCCGTTTTTTTTTTGTTTTGTTTTGTTTTTTGTTTTTTATATTAATATAAAACCAATTCCAGATTATTGTCTTACTTTACGGTGCACCCCAGTACATGTCGGTTAAAGGGCGCGGAGGCCAACGCCCCTACAGTAACTGCCTGGCCTTCGGAGCATGGTATCGAACTGCATGCTGTGGTGGTTTCCAATAGATCACAGGGTTCGAGACACCAGGAGAATCGGCGTTTCCTCTCCCCCGCAGTGACTGACTGGGCTTATTGGTGTTGTCTTGCCCATACATTCTAATTCCAGGGCAATCGGTAATTTCAGCCCTCCGTCCCGATAGGTTTAGAGTTTCCGTAGGTCTTTCCATCAAGGAGGCGAGTGTGTGTGCATGTGTGTGTATGTGTGTGTGTGTGTGTGTAGATGTTGGATACAGTGAGGGAGGGAGGGAGAGAGAGATAGAGGGATTTGGAATTGATTAGGAAGATATATGTTGTTTTCGAACGTGAGAAGGTAGAAAATCTCAAAGATTTAAAAAGAAATTGCAAGCGTTTTGTTGTTTTGGGGCGTTTTTGTTTTGTTTTTGTTCTTCTTTGTTTTTGTACTGTTTTTTTTTCGTTCTTTCATCTTTATTTGTTGTTTTTTAGAGGGGTTTTGAACAAGCTAGAAGTTAGCTTGTCTCTCGACGGTAGTTAGACACTTTATCTAATTAATTTTTGTTGAAAAAGTGTATTTGGACTTCTAAAAATCCAACTTTTCAACATTGTTACTTTTATGAAGGTTTGTCAATGTAACCTTGTTTCAGTACATCAATAAGCAATTGATTTAAAATTGCTTAGAATCGCCTGATGGACAATGCTTGGTAAAAGTATTTCTGCCCTTTGTTTATTTCAACTCATTCTCTCTCTCTCTCTCTCTCTCTCTCTCTCTCTCTCTCTATCTATCTCTCTCTATCTCTTTCTCGCTCTCTTTCCCTTACTCTCTCTCTCTTTCTCTCTCTCTCTCTGCTCTCCCTCTCTCTTTTTTTCTCTTGTCTTTCTCGATTTCTTTCTCCCTCTCTTTTCCAATGTTAAAATGTTTATTTTTCCAGCATACCCAGTTGATGGTTAACTTTTAATTTTACCTCTCACTTTTTTCTCCTATCAATTTGTTAATTCCTCTCTTTCGGACACCTTATCGTTGTGTTCTTTTCTTTCTTTCATCTCTGTTCCATTGTATGTCTGTCTGTCTGTCCCTGTCTCTGTCTCTCTCTTTATGTATAATTATTATCTCTCTCTTTCCCTCTCTCTCTCTCCCTCTCTCTCTCTCTCTCTCTCTCTCTTTCTTTCTTTCTTCCTTTCACTCCCCTCTCTCTCCTTATCATCAATTCTATCTCTCTCCCCCCTTTAGCCCCACCTCTTCTTTGTCGCTCAGTAACAGAACTCAAGCCTCCCACCATTCCCCAACACAGGCAACAAGTTTCAAGAGAATTGTCCTCAAGTGTCTCTGAAGCACTATTCAGAACTTCTCGAGAATACTGCCCGACCAACAAATTATCACGTGTGACTTGACTGAATGGACTCTTTTGAGTACCCCTTCAAATTTTGCGGTCCAGAATTGCCACAAGGTTACCTTTGCTTACTACAATTGCCAAAGTCAACTGTATTAAAATTGCTTAGACAAAGTCACAAACTAGAATGAAATCCAAGACGGTTCCGAATTTATAGAATGAAATATTTAATGGACTATTCATTTTTCTAATAATATGAGAAGCGTTTTGACCATGCTCTAAATAATAGGAAAATTGATAGTTGCCAACCCAATTGTCTCAATTTTCTTTGTCATTTGTTACTTAGACAGCTGTCATGGGCACTCTTGAGTAAACTTAGTGATGTGAAATGTTGACTTGTGAAGCAAGTGTCACCTTTTTGGAAATCACAGGAAATTACAGTTATCTGTTTTAATACTAGTTTTAAACAATGGACTTTTATGAATAATTATTTTAGGAGAGAATTTAAAAAAATGCCAAAGCAGGTAGAAAGAGGGAGTTCCGATGACTAAGAGACACTGAGGGGGATAGGGGAAGCGAAAAATATAAAGGGAAGCATAGAGGGAGGGATGCATACAAAAATAGAGAGATGGAGAAAGAGGAGGGACAGAACCAAAATGGCATACAGACAGGTCCACAGCGACAGGCACGCTACCAGATAATAATGTGTGTGGGAGTAGAGATAAAACTTATTAAAACTACTTGAGAATTCCGATCGCTGATTATAAATAGACTGAGAGATTAAGGAATTTAATAATTTTTAGAAGAATCAACTTTAGCCTTAGACTTGGAGCACATAGAACCGGGGGGTTATGACTCAATGTGGCACCACCTGATCCTTGATATCTCGAACCACTCTGATCCATGCCTGGTTTGGGGTCTCACATAAGGGTCCTCCAGAACACTAAGCGACAAAGTTCACCAGGGCTGTATGCTAAAGGATATCTGTATGTGTTGGCAATCTAGAACAAGGCTCGCCAAGAGATAATAACTAACTTTTGTCCTTCCTGAGCCATGAAGAGGTCAGATTTGGGGGGCACTTGGAGTTGGAGAGGTTTATGGTAGCATAACGGAGAATTCTAACTAAATCCTGGACCAGTATATATGTGGGTGGATGTAATTATAATTTATCGAAACATTCTGCTGAGGAATCTGTATGTCTTTAAGTTAAAAGTCTCCTAAGCCTAAGAAAATACAGCTCACAGCGGTGGTAACCCAGTGCAGAATACGCGGGTGAATAAAAGCATTTGCTAAAGCGGGACTAACTCTCACTCTACCCTTGGATCACGTCAGTAAAATTCAAAACATAAATGAATATATGGATCATTATACAAAAAAAAATATAATAAATATATTAGATGAACCTAGTTTGAAAAAATGCGCGTTAAAATGTTGAGTATTGACTCAACTGAAAATCGCGACAATCTATAATTATGTAACTCGACCAGGTTTGTATCGATGTACATTTCGGTGCCTGTTTTTATGAAACTTAATTTGCGGAAGGTAATGTATTTTTTCATTGTCCCCATGTGCGATTTCCTGAGGAAAGAGAGAGAGAGAGAGAGAGAGAGAGAGAGAGAGAGATATGGAGAGAGGAATAAAAGAAAGAAAGATATATTTTCATCAGAGACACAAAATAATAGAACTATTTAAAAATTAAAAGTTGGTTTCATGCCAAAAACGATAAGAGTGGCGTCGAAAATAAGTGCGTTCAGAGCGACCTTGTGTTCTAAAAATTGCTGCTCCTTATTTTAGAAACTAATGGCTTTGTTTCTTCAAAGGTGATCATAATGATGGCAGGTTTTTAAGTTGATATGGAGGTGCCTTTACTTATTATGATGGTAGATGTACGTGTGTTAATGAAGATGTCACGATGCTTTTACTCGTTAGGTTCCTTGATTACCGTCGAAATGACAACCGTTCCATGATGAGAATGGTGGGGATATTTATGGTAAACATGATATTATAATGTCTATAGTTATTTGCTGATTATACAGATAGCGAGAATGATGAAAATGATGGTAAGAATGTTGAGTATGTTTATGATGATGATGCTGCAGGCGGTGGTGGTGGTGATGATGATAATGATGATGATGATGATGATGATGATGATGATGATGATGATGATGATGATGATGATGATGATGATGATGATGATGATGATGATGATGATGATGATGATGATGAAGATGATTATGTTAATTATGATGATTATGAGGACGATGATGATGGTGGTGTTAATGATGTGTGGGGGTTAAATGACAGTGATGATTATCGAAGTTTGCACAAAATATTTAGTTTCGGACGCAATCTAAATAAATACTACATGTGACAAAAACTAAAAACCAAACACTGTATTATTTTCTTCTAAACATATTACCATTCCGCTCACACTACGATGACTAAGACTAAAGTAATACTGTAATTACAAATGTCAACGACAGACATATCACTCAAAATGAAAGGTCATCTTCAACGTCACTACTCGTTAGGGATTCTCTTTATTTAGTTCAGGCAGTCACGAAATATGATGCCATGTAATTTATAGTGAGGGCATTTCTGGTGCCACTGATACTTACGTCAAACGCTATATCGGGCTGGGATAGGGATGTGTGTGTGGGGGGGGGGGGGGTGCGTATGAAAACGTAAAGTCAACGGGATTGTATGTGGATTTGGCTGCGTGCCACAGTAATGGTAGTCAGTCGCTATGATTACCGTATAAAAACGAAATGGGATAAGTATTCATGAATCCTAAAGGCTTGGTAAATAATCTCTAGACAATTATGAGATCTCTGATGATGAACCAATTTTTTTACCGTGACTCCGTGGCGATAACTCTTTCATAAAAAAAAATTGTTGCTTTGATATTAATAATAACTTTGTTTGAAATACTGATGAAAGCGTGACCTCTCACTGTCTACCTGGTTGATGTAATATTGAATATAAATATTCTTGATGAAAATCAGGTTGATCAATATCATAGAAATGTGAGTATTGATTATATAAATATTTGGTATAAAATACCAAGCTGTCTGTCGGTCAAAGTTCACATTTTGAACAATTGGAACGTTGGTGACTTCCTTTGTCTGTTAATCGTTGTTTCTGTCTCTCTGGCTCTGTCTGTCTGTCTGTCTGTCTGTCTGTCTGTCTGTCTGTCTCACTGTCTACCTGGTTGATGTAATATTGAATATAAATATTCCTGATGAAAATCAGGTTGATCAATATCATAGAAATGTGAGTATTGATCATATAAATATTTGGTAATAACATACCAAGCTGTATATCGGTCAGAGTTCACATTTTTAACAATTGGAACGTTTTTGTCTTTCTTGGTTTGTTATTCATTGTTTCTGTCTCCCTGTCTATGTCTCTGTGTGTCTGTGTGTGTGTGTCTGTCTCTCTGTCTGTTATTATTTCTCGCTCTCTCGCTCTCTCGCTCTCTATTGATCTATCTATCTATCTATCTACCGGTATCTATCTATCTATCTTATTTCTATTAATCTAATTATCAACGTTATTTCCATTTTAATTTTCTGTTATCTGTCTTTTCATCTATCTTTATATCTAGCCTGCTGCTTCATTCTGACTTTACTCTGAATTTGTACCAGAACCTTTTGCTTTTTTAAAACCTTTTCAAAACCTTCGATAGTCTGTTTCAATCAGTGCCACTTAGGACCAAACTACCTCCTCTCATCGATCATCTTCCAAGTGTTATTACTCTGTGAGGACAAAAGGAAAAAAAACAAAAACAAAAAAAAACAATAAGCCTTTAAAATAAATTTATGTAATTCATGGGATGACGTTTGGAAATCGAACTGTATTAGGAAAACTTTTTCCATTTTATACTATTTTTTTCCAAGTGATAATCGTGTCTAGTTGATGTTTCACGTTGACAGTTCCATATTGTAAATTTAGAAAACGAAAACGAGCTTTTTATTACACTTATCCACAGCCTGCGTTGGTCAGTTTGGAATACAAAACCGAAAAAAAAAATACTGTGCTTCCTTTTTAATATTTTGAACATTTTTTACATCCATTTCTTTTTTTTTTTTTTAAGATGAAACAAATAAAAGTACAACGTCCTTTTAGAATTTTTCAATTCGCGAGCGCAAAGATCTAAATCACCCAAAGTTCGCCGCTGGTTAAGAAAATAATAAAAAAGACACAATGAGAATTCAGTAATGTATCAGAACATATTTTCGTTAATTATCAAGCTTTTGAAAACATTGGCCGATTTTACATGATTTAGTTCAAAATTAAAAAAATGTAGTATTTCATATGAGGAAACAAAAAGGTATATCTAGAAGTGTTAGTGCCTTATTCTATAAGGCCACAAACAAAACAAAATATTGGTAGCCTAACCATAAATTGTGAAAAGCATAGTTAATAGAGCCTATTTGAAGCCATCGAATTTATACGAGGCCTAATGTTTTAAAATGTTTCTCAATAAATAAATACCTTAATTATTGCACTGTCAGCTTAAATGTTCTTGGCAGTAAAATGTAAGCATTTAAAACATTAATAGCTTACTAATCTGCTACGTAGGCAAAAATCTCCATGTTAAAAAATTTATGTAAACAATAATTACTGAATAATTTGACCGGAAAGAAATTAATGTTCTTTATATAGTTATGCGTTTTTGGTTCATTCAGTGCATAACAAAAAGTTTCTAAACAGATTTCACGACTCATTGATTTTTACCACAGGTAGGCTAATAATTATCCGATTTTTTGACAAAACTATTATACTGAGGAGGGTTTTCTATTTATAGAATCCATTATAAATCGACCCCTATCGCTCCCAGAATGCTGAATAATTACAACAGTTCGATCAATCCTGCGTGCTGTCATCTTATTATTATGAGAACCATTGGAAGCTGCTTTTAAAATACCCGAAGTTGCCGTTTTTCTTTTCTAAAAAAAAAAGAGAGAGACTGAGATATTATTTGACTAAAAATCAATTAGAGATGGTTATGTTTGTATGACTTTGTGTGACACAGGCGAGGGGGATATTAAACACAAATTGTATCAATGGAACGCTCGAAGAAGACTTTTACAAAAAATGAATCTACCAATAATAGAGTAGCGACATACTAAGTAATGCTGAATGCATTTGTCTATTCTGATCTTGAAGTCCATATTTGGTACGTTAGATTTTCGAGTTTTGATCTTTAGTGCTTTTGTGCAGCCCTAATAGGGGGAATTCAGATGAGATAATTGCCCCGTTTAGTTGTGTTGGAGAGCTAAAACAGAAAAAAACTAGATACCATCGGAGACAACAAACTATTAACTGATAGATAAGCTCTTTATTTAACTTTGTATCAGATTTAGATCAGAATAGTACCAGAGCGAGGCAATTGGTCACCTAGGAATGAATAAGTATATCAATATTTGACTAGCTTGATAAAAATGTGTAATATTGATTGCATACTTATCCTTTCTGACCTCAAATTCCGTATTTTTTGCGTTAAACTTTAAAACTCCAGTTTTGTGGGGTTTTTTATAGTTTAAAAAAAAAGAGAGAGAAAAAACTGAAGCATAATTATTAATAGAGACGCGACTGCTCAAAACACGATCACAGTGTTACTGATACGGGGAGCTAGCGTGACGCGTACTCACTCTATTTTTTTGTTGAAATTAAGGCCTCGGTTTTTACTAAAGTTTAAAGAAGGAAAGAACCATTTTAATCATCCTAACCCATATACGCAAAATCTTTTCCGTGAAACTTCTCACTATTACACACTCTCTGGTATTGTTGCTGTTGTTGGGTTGGTTTAACATCCAACAGCAGCACTATATAGACTATATTGTGGACGGGGCCCAAGACGGACTTCTGACAATTTTATGTGCTGCCACACACGAGACAGGGCGGGGATACCATCTCTGGTATTACTCGCTACCAAGGCTGTAAAACAGCAGGTCAAGTCATCAAAGTAAACCAACATTTGTACAATGTACCAACAGCCAAAGATAACTATAGTTTATGAGCCATTCAGCACATTAAGAAAAGTCAACATTTTTTATGTGTGGGCTGTGGGGGTTGAAGAAAAGAATAATGTTTAATTTTTAATTTGTTCTAACTTTTTATTATAAGCAGATAGAAATAGATCACTGTTTTACTCATTATACATAAATTAATGTGTTAGTATAAGTCAATGCGTTGACTTGGTCTGGACTTAAGGAGGCCTTACTCGCAACAGTAAGGTTTTTTTTTGTCATTAATTATTATGACACTAATCTCAGTCTACATAGGTGACTTTGAAAAAACAACTCATGAACGAGGATAGTTCAATAAGGTGTGAAAACACAGTCACGTACCATAGCTCTAGGTTGGGAATCTTTATTTAAGTCCTAACTTCAGCAATTAGGCTATACTGTGAACGGGTCTCAATACCAACGTCTGAAAGATTTAGGTGCTCCCCCACCAAGACAATGTGGGATACTGTGACTCATGTCTGAGACGATCACATGGCTCTTACTGACACCGACCCAAGACTAGGAGACAAAATCTTATCTAATAGGAAATTTAATGTACCATCAAGCAACAAAATAAAACTGATGCCACAAAGGAAATATCAGGGTCCTGGTGAGTTCCAATGCAGATAACAAAATCAAACCTCACGAACTGATCTCCAGATTCGAAGGTCGAGGGTTTAATCCCACGATCGACCAACAAATCTATTTGGATAGGAGTCATGGTATCTCCACGCTGTCTGGTGTGTGGCAGCACATAAAATTGTCAGACGTCAGTCTTGGGGCCTGTCCACAATAAATCCTATAGTGCCGATATTGGACGTCAAACCAACTCAACTGCATTCAACCAACTCAACCCAACTCAACTCAGCTCAACGCCTCAACTAGGATGGCCTTGCACATATCCGAGTGGATTAGGACGATGGAATCCGTCGCCTGGGGTGGGCGACTTTGGGGCGTGTAAAATCTGACAGGGCATGCTGCTGAAGCATGTAGGGGGCTTGTAGTAATCTTGTTAAGCTCTGATGAAGTAGCGGTTTGCTTCTCAACTTTCAGGGGATTCCCAGCGTAAAATGGTGAGCGCTAAGCTGGGAGAGAAGTGCTGGATTCAGGAGATGGTTTGCTTCCTTTGTTTGTTTTTACTTATAAAGTCTCTAACTTTCTTTTGCCTTTTTTCTTGATCTATTTTAATTGCTAGTTACTTAACTCTATTTATGCTGGATTCAGGAGATGGTTTGCTTCCCCTTGTCTGTTTTACTTATAGAGTCTCTGTCTTTCTTTTTCATTCTTTTTTCTTGATCTGTGTTAACTGTTACCTAACTCTCTTTTTTATACCTTTCTATTTCTATTTCATACTCTCTCTTTTTACCTGCCTAACATAGTATATAAAGTGCTGACGTTGGGCTTTAAACCAACTCAAATCAACTGAACTCTCTCCCTCTCTCCTGTCTCTTTCTCTTTTTCTCTCACTCTGCCTGTCTCTCTCTCTCTCTCTCTCTCTCTCTCCCTCTTACTCTTGGTCTCCATCACTCTTCCTGATCCACACAGACGGACAAAGAAAAACAAATTCTGATAATAAAAGTTACAGAGTCTTTTCATATGTACCTCATCTGCCAATTTGAAAATACATGTATAAAGAAACAATATTCAATTAATGTTCTATTACAAACGACCCACAAGTAAATTTTTTTGCAAATGATTATCAACGTAATCCTGTTCATTCAAGCCAATAGACATAAATGTTTCTTTCACTGATGGTATCGATATATCTAATTGCATACCTCGTAATTAATGAGTAAGCGGAAAACAATGCTTTGCTGGGCAAAAATATATTCTCAATCTCTCTCTCTCTCTCTCTCTCTCTCTCTCTCTCTCTCTCTCTCTCTCTCTTTCTCTCTCTCTCTCTCTCTCTCTCTCTCTCTCTCTCTCTCTCTCTCTCTCTCTCTCTCTCTCCTCTTCTCTCTTTATTTTATATCTCTGTCTTTCTATTTCATCCTTGCTCTCTCTCTCTCTCTCTCTCTCTCTCTCTCTCTCTCTCTGTTGCTCTCTTTGTCTATTTTTCTATCACTCTCCCTGCTCTATGCGTAAAAAGATACAGAATCCACACAGACGCACATAGAGAAGCAAATTTTGATAACAAAAGCTTTCAGTCTTTTCATCTTCAACTCATCTGTCAATTTAAAAATGCGTTTCGTTCTTAATTTGATCCTGGTCATTCAAGCCAAGAGACATCAATGTTTCTTTCCCCAATTGTTTAAAACATACTTTGTTATATATTGCATTGGGGTCTCAGATAAACCAGAACTTGGTTAAATTTTTGCATGATTTTAATGATAAAGATAAAATCATGACTTTTTTAAACGTAATATATAATGACATATCTCGTTATTAATAAGTTGTTTTTATTTTAGTTCCCTGATGATTCATCAAGTTGTCAAAAAATCAAATGTCTTCTCGAGCACGTTTAAGTGAAAAACAATGCTTTACTGGGCAAAAATATTAATTTCTCAAGGCTCTTCTAATATTATCACAAGTTTCCATTATCTGTGATCACATTTTTTGTATATACATATATTACACATCTTATATAGCCTCCATGATTTTTATATACATATACATCTTACTGTTTTCCATTTATTCGTGTTTATATATAGACACTTTTATACTGTTTTCTTTAAATATCAATTAATACGCTACCAGTGTAGTGTTAAAAACTACAACAATTATTCTGATATAAATTATTATATATTTATCTATATGCATAATTTAATTTATCCCCTGTCCATGAGATCTTAACTACTTTGTATCTAGAATTTATAACAATCAGAGTATTATCATATTATATACATTTCTATGTTATTTATATGTTTTATTATATTTTTTAATACAAAGCAATGATTATTGTCTATCTAACCTATAGAGCCCATGTAACCACGACAAAAATTTTCCTTGGATGGACAATAAAGTATATCTTATCTTATCTTATCTTAATTGGCCGCTTAAATCTAATGTCTTCTCGATCAAGTTGTCAAAAAAACAATGCGTTACTGGGCAAAAATATATTCTCAAGATTCTTCTAATAATATCACAAGTTTCCAAAGGCATAATGGTAAAAATGTATAATTTCTTAAAGTTGTTCTAATTTTATCTCTAGTTCTCAGAGGCATATTTATGGTAAACATGTATAATAGCGCCGTCTTTTTTCAGGAACAATTATACGGATAGCAATTTATTAAAAAAAAATTTTTTTACTGTCTTCTCTAAGTGCATTACTTATACTATTTATTCAGATACAATGATACGGATTGCAATTTATATTTTTTTTAAAATAATAATAATTATGTTACGCGGCAGATTTGAAAAGACCATTGTGTTTGCCGTGACGCTGTCTTCTCTAAGTGCATTACTTATACTATTATTATTCAAGGTCGAATCTACTATTAGAGAAAATAAGTTTTAAATTTTATCAGATGTCACATTCTAATTTAAATGGCTTAAAAGCAAATTTATTATTTGACCATTCTCATACATAAGCATTATTCCACCGATCTACCACTAAGTCAACGTGATCTTACAAAACATAATATTATTTGTGCCAACCTTTTTTTTCATGCTGTTTCTGTTTTATTTTGCTTTCTTGTATTGTTTTGTCCTCTATGTTTACTTAGACGCTGTGAAGCCGCAATGGCGCCAATACATAATCTCCCACTTTGAGGCCACCTTACACGAGGTCACAATACATAGAGGACCCTCACTCTCTCTCTCTCTCTCTCTCTCTCTCTCTCTGTATTCTTTATGAGTGTTCTCTCTCTGTCCGTCTCTCTCTCTCTCTCTCTGTCTGTCTGTCTCTGTCTTTCTCTCTGTCTGTCTGTCTGTCTCTCTGCCTCTCTCTCTCTCTCTCTCTCTCTCTCTCTCTCTCTCTCTCTCTCTCTCTCTCTCTCTCTCTGTGGGGCGAACTGTCTCAAATGATAGAGCGTTGGTCACCCGATCGGAAGGTCCTTAGTTCGAAACCCAAGATTAGTTTAAAAAATATTATTTGTCCGATTTTGTCCGGCCCCTAATGGGTGGGCCGGTGCCAGTATAAATATTGTGAGCGATTGAGACCAGAGCGAAGGTACCTCTGCGTTGTCTCTGTGTGGCAGCCGTTAAATTGTCACAGCTTTGTCATGGGACTAGTCTACATAATAACCTTTGTGCTGCTGACGTATGGACGATAAGCAAGAAAACAAGCAATCTCCCTGTGCCCTCCCAAAAAAAAAAAAAAATAAATAAATAAAATATCAACATGATACAGGAATGACTTTGAGGGTACCATCTGCACAAACATATATCATGTTCCTACTTTACGAAGCGTCTTTATAGAAACACTATAACGTGCAAATTTATAGATCTAACACAGTGTTGTGAATTAGACAGTCGGCTCCTTTGAACAATAGATAGGTCAAAATATTTTTGTGGACAATAATTATTTTGGCTCGATTTCATTTTTCCTCTTCGGTGTCTTTGTTCCCTGTTTAACCTCAGGATTATATTGGTATTAATATACACACAACCCGGAATTAACCTTATGACGAGGGGTCTCAGAAACAATAGACCGCATAGACATCCAGACGCCAGTATTAATTGGTCTCCAGCCATTATTTCATTGTTCATTGTGTAAATGGTGCAGATACGAATGTAAGTAATGTTGGCTGATGTAAGAGAGGTCAGCGAACTTCGAAGTCAAGGTTTCTCTTTGTTGTTGCTCTCTGGTTGTAGTCTATACTCTTCACGTGCTGGTGTACCATTACATAATAGTAATTAGGCATAATGCATTGGCATTCTTCTGTTATTTGTGTGTGTTTGTGTATGGGGTTTGCTGTAACATAAGGATGCAAACAAATTTATGTCATTGAAACTTGCATGGACATAATACTAATGTAGAATGAATCATACATGCACTGTCTTAAATTAATGTTAGATGGATATAATAGAGAGAATTAAAGCATTTCGAGGTATTCAATGGAAATAATAATGTCATTGCCTGGAAACGTGATGGGAAGGGATAGTGTAGCGTGTTATATCACTGTTGGTTCTTCAATAACATAAAAAGGTGGGGGCTTTGTTTATCACCTTTGATCATCCGCCTTGAATGTTGCATATACTTTCATGTAAGCACACTTCTCATTAATCAATAAAAGGAGTGATTTTTTTTAATACGGTATGTCTAATAGATAGGGCACTGTGTTTAGATCCAGCATCCCTGATCGATTTTTTATGGCACGTGGCATCATCAGCTGCTGTTCTTTCGACTAAAAAGATGGAACCGTGTTAGTATGAAATTAATTAAAGTTATTTCTTTTTTTTTTCTTTCTAGGTATAAAGTAGCGTTATAACTACACTTTTTTTTTCTCTCAAAATGCGTAGTAGCGCTATGACTGAAACAATTCCTTTTTGTTTTGAAAGTATGGAGTAGCGTTGTAACTGCAAACAATTCTTTTGTGTTTCAAAGTAGGAAGTTGCGTTGTAACTACAAACAATTCTTTTTTCTAACAACGTATAAGTAGTGTTGTAGCTGCAAACTATCTAACAACGCTATTACTGCATTCGAAATCTAAGTTATCAGATCCAATATGTTGAAGTCTTCAAAATTCAAATTATTGTAAATTTTAAAATAATCCCTTTGACTTTTACGAACTTCAATGCATGATTTTATTTTTTAAAGGCAAGGCTCAGATCGTTTTGATGAAAAACTTTACCACAAGATCGACATTATTTCCAAGGTATCAAAGAATTCTACATTCAAAACGAAAAAACAAAACACTGCAACGTAGAAGAATTGATAATTCTATATTTTTCTTCACATCAAGCCACCCAAAAACAACAACAACAACAACAACAACAACAACAACAACAACAACAAAAAACAACCCTGTTACTTGAACTTAATACAAGTATTTTTTCGCAACATCAGCACTGAAAAAACGACGACAACAACAACAACAACAACAACAACAACAACAACAACAACAACAACAACAACAACAACACAATAACAACAACAAAAAACCGCCTCTATTCATAAAACTATTCTTTTATACTTGGGCGGGACGGGCGAGTGAGCTGAGCAGTGGGACACGTCCACATGCGCGTGTGTGACCTGGCCTTCACCGGCTTAAGGCTTTCAATAGGACTAGGGCCACACCCTGGCACTGAATCGACTCTCATCCCCATATTGTTAACCCATTATTCATTTGGGATGCCCCAGTCCCTGTCTGACAGTCTTAGCGAAACTGCCCGGTGCAAGTTTTTTTTTTTTTTTTTTTTTTTTTTTGCTCTCTTTATTATTATTATTCAAACATGCTTTTTTTTTCGTGGATTTTTTCCCCATAGTGAGAGGCCAGCCGTCTGTCTACTTATGTCTAGCTCAATGTCTAAGGCGGGTGCTGTCAGTCGTGAACTGTTATAGTGGGGCTCTTTTCTATGTTTCTGTGATTTTTTTTTCTGTGCGTTTTTCAGTATCCCTATCTCTGTGTGTTTGTTTCATTATACATAATGTATCTCGATGCTTATCTCTCTCACACTCGCTCTCACTTTCTCTCATTCTCTCTCTCTTTTTCTCTCTCTTTCTTTCTCTCTCTCTCTCTCTCTCTCTCGTTCTCTCTCTCTCTCTCTCTCTCTCTCTCTCTCTCTCTCTCTCTCTCTTTCTTTCTCTTTCTCTCTTTCCCTCTCTCTCTCTCTCTCTCTCTCTCTCTCTCTCTCTCTCTCTCTCTCTCTCTCTCTCACTCACTTTCTCTTTCCATTCTACTTACGTCTTCTATATGTCTACCCTCCTTCTTAGCTATTCATACAATGTATATCTGTATAATATACTTATCCCAGTCATTTTCTCTCTCTTTCTCTCACTCTCTCTCTCTCTCTCTCTCTCTCTCTCCCTCTCTCTCTCTCTCTCTTGGTCTATCTTCCTACCCAATATCCTAATCTCTCTCCCCTTCCCTTTAAGCTCATCAAACTCATTTCTTCTCAATTTCTTTCAATTTTCTTCATTTTATGGCCAATTTATTTAACAGTATTATTCATAATTATTTATCGTTTCTAATCAATCTTCTATTCCTTTTTGTCCTCCGCCCCTAGGGGCTGCCTCCGAGTTTTCACTGCGGGGCTCCCCATCTGAACAACTTTTTGTCAATGTCCCCAGGGATATACTTCTTTATCCAATTGTCTCTGTCTCGTCTCGCCTGTCCCTTCGTCTCAACACTGGTCCTCTCTCCCATCCTCTTATACTACCCGCAAGCATTATCCACTGAGTGTCTTTATCAATGAAATATATCTAATATCAATTGTGCCACCTTTCGAACATGTTTATTTGTTGGCTTTTTTATTTATAAAATGACTGTGATAAAGATTGTTTTGACTGTTTTCTTGAGAGACGGTATTAAATGAAAATGTAGAAGCGTTTCATTTATATGTTTGGCAAGTTCCGAGAGATTTGTAGATCTATACATTGCTAAACAAAACTGCTATAAGAGAGAGAAAAAGACGACGTCTTCTCGTTCCTTTTAGTTCCTTGATTTTTTTGCTTCTTAGTTTGCTTCAGTTTGGTTTTTTCCCCTTTACTTTCATGGCTTCACAGTCTAAAACATATTGCCTTTAACAACGAACAAAATTAACTCATCGTAGTATTATAATACTGAGTGTCTTCAAATCGCCCTATATATTCTTTAAAAACTTTATTCAAAACCAGGTATAGTTAATTTTCAAGTAGGTCTAAGAGTCTCAACGCGATGAACAGACATTGAGTACCGTATTATAAATTAAAGGGTATTGTATTTTTTTTATTTACCTGGTCTGGCGACTGGCAGGGATAAGGGGAAAAAACAGCCGGGCATATTATTATCAACCAAAAAAAAATCTGAAAAGTCATTACTTCCAATTCATGGCAAGTATTATGTATATGAAATTCAGCATGAATATCTATAGATTTTTTTGCTTGGTCATTTCTGATGACTTATGATTGATTCTTAAGATTAGGTGGAGACACTGCGAGATTTGAAAAGAATTAATCAATAACTTATTACCGTCTTAATTCCAATTCAAAGGCGATTGAACACTATAACCTTTGTTACCACGAAGAGGCTGAAATAAAAAGTAGTCCATGTTTATGTTCCGATATTTATTTCGGTCGTAAAACGCTTACTATTGTATCGATGAGAGAAAGAAGTGTATTTCAAGCGAAAAAATAGCTTCGATTAAATTAAGTCTGAAAAATCCGAAGAGGTTAATAAAAAAAAGAAAAACGTTTATTTAAAGAAGGTAAAATCGATGAGTTTAACATTAAATTTGAAGTATCATCTAAAGAAGTTAAGAAAGAACAGAAACACGTTTATTAACAAAAAAAAATAACAACAACATACAAACAATAAATTAAACCCAAACGTGTTAAGTAATATCTAAAGAAGTTAACTAAGTTTACTTAAAGCAAAGTAAAAAAAAATCCTCAACACAACCATATCAAGTACGATCCAAAGATGTTATTGAAAAGAGATGTAGTTGTTGTTTTGTTTGTTGCTATTTTTTTTAATAAAAAAGAAACCATGTAGCACAACCATGCCAAGTACAACCTAAAGAAGCTCTTGAATACCACCATGTGAAGTACCATGTAGAGAATCAATAAAAAGAGAAAGAAGCTTATTTTCAGCGAGAAAAAATCCATAGCTCAAGCATGCCAAGTGCGATCCAAAGAAGTTAATGAAAATTGCCAACAACAAAGCGAAATCGGAAACATGTAAAAAGAATTACTGAATTAGATTCATAAAGGCCTTTGTGGTAAATTTTTTAGTTAAAGGTCCACAACCACGTTGCTGTCAATGGTATTTCTCAACTTACCTGATCCTTCCTTTAATCAATGGACGGAAAGGAATCGGGAAAATCACAGGAGGAAACTTGCTGGCGTGGAACAAAGTTACAAACACGGGCACCAACCAACTCCACTTCAACTCAACACTCTTTCACCCACAACCCCACTCACGTTCACCAAAACACATACACACAGTCATACAGTCATACATACACGTCTAATTCGAACACTGAGAAGAATTGAAAAGTCCTCTACAAAAAACTAATGAGAAACCAGGGAAAAGGGATTGTCAAGGCTAACAGAAAGCCTCTAGTACCGGCAGCCTTGAACTTTTGACTCGTCTGAGAGTTGCCTTGGTTGGTCCATCTCTCCCTCTCTCGACGTGGACTATAGAATGTCGGTGCGTAGTTCCTTTTCTCTCCTAATTGTGGGGCTTCTAAGAAATTTAAAAAAATAGAATTGAGCCGTGATGTATTGGAATCTGTGAGAAAGAATGGTATTATAAAAAAATTGAAATGGTTTGTTAGTAGTGAACCAGAAAAGTTGGTGCATTCGGAAAAAAATGTTATGGATTTGTATTGACAATTCAGTGAGTTAGGATCCTTTTATTATTTTTTAACACAACTTGACAATTCAATTAAAGTAGCTTAAGGGGGAAAAACTTGTATAATATAGAACGATTAAATATAACATTAAATGTATGAAACTTTAAACAACATAAAAACAAGTACAAAAATTACAACTCGGATAAAGAAAACTGACAACAACAACAAAAGGATAAAAAGACAGCTTATTAATCAGGAAGCAAAAGTTTATAAAGTATTAAGAGTCAATCATAAGTGAAAAAGAAAGGAAAAATAAAGTTTATTGCGGAGGAAATGTTCAAGACACGAGAGAGATGAAAGGCAGGACTTTGACCAAGAAAGAAAAAAGGAACAAAAATATTAACAACTGGAAACGTCCATCCATTGAAAATAGTAAGTGAGCCTGACCAAGAAAGATGAAGAGAGAAAAGATCTGAAAAAGATTAAATCGGAAAGGGGATAATCCGGAAATGTTATTGATGATAAAAATAATATTGTTTGTTCGTAACCACACAAATACAAGATTATATTTGCCTTTTTTCGCATAATCCACCACAAGATAAAACCAAATACCAGTAACTACATGTATACCCTCAACTAACCTTTCTACAAAATTGTGTCTGTATTAAACTCGGGAAGTCAATCAATGCAATAATCAAAGCAGTGGTGTTATCAAGACCACTCATATTCCAACTTTAATATAAATGGATGAAACACAAAAGTATATTCTATAAAAGCCAGCTGTTTTTATTATTTATATTCTTTTTATTATTTATTTATTTTATTACTATTGATCAATATTATATACCCCTTTCGCTCAGGTCAATTGGCAAACAGATAAAAAGCAATATTAAGCCCTCAAGTGCTTAAACGATTTAAACGAGAAAAGTTAATATGGTGTTTATAATCTAAAACATGCTCATAACAGACTCATTTAAAGCCAGGTTTGAAAGCGTTCTGTAAAATATACATGTTTACAAAAACCTCAATCCTATATTTATATCATGATAATCATATATATAATAAAACGCTCTCTGGCCAGATGACAATTTCAAAATACAGTATTGATAGTTTGAACAATAGTGACGTGGGTGACGACCATGTTTATTTCGAGATATTAAATCTCGGTGTATTTCTCATGGTCGATATGGCGTGGTGTATAGCGGGTGAGAACAGCATTGTTTCTAAACAAAAACATCACGTGACTTGCAAAGACATGCGAATCAATTTCATTATTTTCTTTGAAGCTTGTTCAGTACTGAAAACATTCACAGCAAGGTCGCGGGGTATTTCGATATCTGGAAAACATACATTTCTCATTTTCCACTGCGTTTCCTTTTCATTTACATTGGATAGTTTAAAAGTTAACCTGGAATAATGATCCATCTGGGTTTACATTGAGATGCTAAACTTGTTGGTTTGTGTTTGCTTTTAGCTCCAGGTATGTATAAAGAGTAAAGAATAATTATGGGGGTCTAATGGCTTGTACATTAACTCTGAGAGCTATGGATTTTTCAATGTTTACAAGACCTTGAGTACAGAAATCATGATCATGACTGATGCGATTGGACTTTCAATTAACGTTAAATCAGGCCTACCCTCCCAGCAGGCGTTTTAAAAAAACATTGTATAGCTATGATCTAGGAATTAGATTATCTGGATTAGCATTTCAACGTGCAATTTGAAACCTTTTTAGTTTTCCTTTAAATATTAGTAATGTGATAGTTTTCAACACTCTGATTTTTTTGCTTTAAAGATAGACGCAATGATCGTTTATATTAACGACACAAAATACAAATCTATAATTGAAAAAAAAAAGAAAAATTGGTTGCAATGTTTAGGATTTACTATTTTATAATTTTTAATCAACACGAGTGAAGAAAATTGCGATTTGTTCTATTTTCTCTAAATGTTATCTTTGTTCTCTTTTGACCAGGGTCGGTGTCTGTTTAATGTGATCGGCTGAGACATGAGTCATAGTACTCCCGCCCTGTCTGGTGTGTGGCTGCACATAAAATTGTCAGATGTTAGTCTTGGGGCCCGTCCCCAATATGTCCTATGTAGCGCTGGTGTTGGACGTTAAACCAACTCAACTCTTTGACCAAGGATATGTTTCAATGCTATTTATTATAATTCTATTAATTGTTATACCATAAGTGGCAGTCATGTTTTTGTTTTGAAAACAAAGTAATTAAATTCTTTGTTTATCTGAAATAGTACATAAATGTATTTCGACCGTGAAACAAAAAGCAAGAACCGAACACCTTTTTCAAATCTTCGGTAGTTTACATTTTAGCGTTAAGAATAGTCAAACATCTTACTTTTGAATGTAAAAGGAGTAACAATTAAAACAGAACAGCGAGTTCATCTAGATTGCAAAGCATTGTCCGTACTACTATCTTAATTCATTTTCTTGTAACCTTGCTTTTTATTCAAAATAATATGGCGGATCGAAACTTCCACTACCTGAACCTGAAGAGACAACATTTAGTTCCGTTTGTTTTTGTTGTTTTTTTTTCCTCTGGGAATCAGGCCTAAACCTTGGTGCAAACCATTAGTTCAGCTCTATGATCATAGCCAGGACTTGCTGTAGAGGTCATCACGGTAAAGTCACGCATCACGCCTTAAAAGAGTAGTAACTAGTATGGATGGACTGAATCACCCAATTCACCTGAGACGTGTGAGTACCTTCCAGTATCCGCACACAGACATTGCGGTTAAGGAGCCTATAGCGAAAACGAAGACGAGTTGAATCATGCGGGGTGAGTTAGTTGAAAGCCCGAATGTGAGGGCTATATAGGCCGTATTGTGGACGAACCCCAAGACTGACGCCCGAAAATTGTGTGTGCTGTCATCCACAGAACAGGGCGGGGATACCATGAGCCCTGTCAAAGTCTCAGCCGGTCACATCAAACTGACACCGACCCAACCAGTGGGGCGGCGAAATCGCCAGGGGTCGAACCACGGACCTCCTACGTCGGAAGCCGGTTTTCTACCCCAAGGCTTCTGCGCCCCCAAGCGAAGACGAAATATAATGGAATCTATACCAGTGTCTAACCAAGGAAATCTAAACCATGTCATAAATGGATCCATAGAGAAGACGAATACTATAAGTACGGAAATTTACGCCCGTGTCCAATCAATGACTCTCTCTTAGACTTACAGAGCCAATGAGCAAGAAATCCCGATGTCCAGATCTAAGGGTCGTGATTATGTAATCCTTTATGATCCTGTGGATCGCCAAGTCTTTACTGAGTACTCACTCCCCATCACCTGCAAGATGCTGCTCAGTGATGCGTGCCAGGACGTTCCGTTAAATAGAAAACGGAACCGGACCAAGGCCATGGCTCACGGCAGGTGTTTTCTCAAGGTTTTGGTAAACTAATTTGAAATTATCATTAAGAAAAAATGTCATGCTTGGCTTTTCTGATTTTAATTGGTTATCATGTGTTTTTAATCTAGTTTATAATTATTTTTTAATGATTTTTTACTTGTCTTGGTCAATATGTTTTAAGGCGTGAAAACGGGCTATTTAATTATCACACCATGTATGATAAATCTAAACTAGTAGTTAGTAGAATTTAGCGTTACAATCGAGCACATTATTATGAGTCCTTTGTATTAACCTAATGCTCTTTACCTTTCAAAGTCTCTGTGTTGTTATGCACATTTTATTAAGAAGTACTAAAACACGTAGGAAAAAGGGAGACAGATGGGCAGAAAAAGAGGCATTGAGATAGAACAAAGATAGTACAGAGGGGGAAAATAGAGTGGAAAAGGGAAAAAGACATGGCAAAAGAGCAGAGAGACCTTTACTCTCGATGAAACTATATTATCGACTACAAACATGTCCTCGGTAGTATAGTGGTAAGTATCTCCGCCTGTCACGCGGGAGACCGGGGTTCGATTCCCCGCCGGGGAGAGCATTTTATATATATTTTTTTTTATTGTATCTCTTTCTGAATGGGTTTTTTTCTTTGTTACCCTTCACAATTAATATTTTTATAATAACTTGTTTTCTCTTTAAAAACATGATTGTGGGTAGATAGTTTGTGAAAAGTTCAAAATGGTCTTCGGCATAAGATAGAGAGCATATCCATTCTCGAAGATAAAATGAAAATGAAGAGAGAAACGATATTACATCAGCTTTGCTTTAAAAGCTACAAAGCCCTCTTGTCTGGTTCTATTTCCTACTCAGGCTGACTAAGCAGATATTTTTTTAAGTGGGAATGTAGAGACCGACGCTCTGAAAAAAAATGATCAAAAAAGCATTATTTTACCATGTTGGAGAAATAATTAAATGTTGATTACGGAACCAAAAAAAAACACAAAAAGAAACAACAACAGCAGCAGAAGCAACAACAGCAACAACAGCAACAACAACAACATCAACAGCCACAACAAAAACAAAATCAGCAGGAGGATCAGCGAACAGCAACATAATCACACTGCGTCGGTAAAGCGAAACATGCAGGTTTAAATGATTAATGTCACAAGAAGTATTAGAGACTTTTTTCTGTTTAATGTTTTCGTTATCTTGTACAAGGATATTTTCACTAGTCCAGAATCAAGCTTAAAAATATGTCTTATTTCATTGTCTTGACCTTTGTAAGGATAAGAATACGATTTATTAATTAATCAATAGTTTAAGGTCAAACCAATGATACAATCATTTGGTTACATTGGTGTTATTAGGGATTATATATTAAACTTAATATCAAAACTGAACCTTACGGAGCAAGCTAGGTTCACTATTTCATATTCATACTATCAATACTATATAATATGTGGTTTGTTTGTTGTTGTTGTGTTTTGTTGTGTGTGTTTTTTTGTTGTTGTTGTTTTTTTGTTTGTTTTTTTTTGTTTCTCTAACTATTTTACACGTTACACCTTTAATACTAAATAATAAATGGGTTCTGTTTGTTCACCTGTTTTGACTGTCCGTGTTTCCATCAATCTGTTCTCTCATTCAAAGGAGTGACATGCCCTGTAATTACTGGTACACTGCTTTTAACGGTACCGCTATTAAGACTTCAAGGTACATTTATGTCTCTAAAAACGACGTTTTATGAAGACGAATGACCAAAATAGCGCATCGGAATATTTCATGGCTCCATTAACCATGGCTGTGAGACAGGTATAGAAAATCCTGGATGGCAGGTGAGATTCTGAGAGACGGGAAAATCTTTGGTAGTCGTGTCTGTGATAGCCACTTTTACAGTCTAATCATAACGTTTTATACTTTATGATGGAGATATTGAATTCTCTATCACGGAACACAATTCGGGGAAAAACAAGCGTTTAAATCAGAAAAGTTAATAGATCTGTAAAGAAATAATATTATGACTAAAAAGACATTTAAAAGCGCCATATTTCATGGTCATTTATGATTAATTCGTTTTACAAGGGAAAATTGATAAAAATAATTAAACAGCTAATAGATTTGTTTACTGTATGCTCCTTTTTTATTTTGGAATAATATAGAAGCTAATGATTGCATTTGTAGATCAAACACATCGTGTTTATAACCCGTATTGTGAAAGATTGATTTGAGGGAAAGGTTAATAATTATATATTGAGCGATCAATGTCTTTCAGGACTAAAATCGATTAATTATTTTACTATGACCAATAAAAAAAAAAGAAAAAAAAGACAGAGCCAACCTAGTAGTAAAATTGATGTCTCTGGCTATGATATTAGGCTTTTAAGCCCATTTGCCAAAATAAAACCCCAAAAATAAGTGAAATGTAAAAAAGACTTTGTGCTGTTTACTTACTGGACTTTTCACCTTGAAGAGCCACCGCCATCTCTCTCTCTCTTTCTCTCTCTCTGTCTCTGTCTCTGTCTCTCTCTCTCCCTCTCTCTTTCGTTCTCTCTCCCTCTCTCTCTCTTTCTTTCTCTCTCTCTTTCTGTCTCTCTTCCTATATTCCTTTCTCTCTTTCTTTCTCTCTTTCTAAATTCCTCTCTCTCTCTTTCTTTCTTCCTATCTCTCTCTCTCTTGCTCTCTCTCCCTCTCTCTCTATCTCTATCTCTCTCTCTCTCTCTCTCTCTCTCTCTTTTGATACAAATTATACTTTCAAATCTTTTCAATTAGCTTTACATTTTAAAACCATTGGCACCTTGGTTATTCAAATTTCCCTACTCAAAAACAAAATAACAATATGCATTCATGTCCCGATCTTGTCATGTTTTTAAAATATTCAGAATATTCATGTGTCAAAAAAATCTATTAGTGTACAATAAAAACAAGTTGCGACTTTAATAGAAAACGTTTTTTTTTTTCACTACTTTTCAATAGAACATAATTCCATATGCGCAGATACCATAAGCGAGCTTAAGAAAAGATAATAGTACAACATTGTTATGAAGAATCATCGCTTATTTTTTTTTTTTACAACTATGCTTTTTCTTAGATCAGGGACTATGAGGATAACCATTTTCTTTGAAAAATAAAATGAGGTTTTTCAAAGCTTCTAATGTTGAGCCCTTAAGCATGAATCACGGATCTAAAGCAAACAAAGCGGGTTAGCTCTATATGTTTAAATTAATATTCTTTTTTCTGAGCTACCCTATGTTTACTTAAGAGTTTCCCTCAAGCTGTGAATTAAAAAAAAAATACCACGGGACTTCTATTATTTTGGATAAAGAGTATACTCATTGAGGATGGGACTGAAGGAGTTGAAACAGCTGAAGAGCATAGGAAGAAACGAGTAAGAGGGGGAAAAAGAAAGAAAGAATGAACAAGAAGAAGAAGAAGAAGAAGAAGAAGAAGAAGAAGAAGAAGAAGAAGAAGAAGAAGAAGAAGAAGAAGAAGAAGAAGAAGAAGAAGAAGAAGAAGAAGAAGAAGAAAAAGAAGAAGAAGAAGAAGAAGAAGAAGAAGAAGAAGAAGAAGAAGAAAAGAAGAAGAAGAAGAAGAAGAAGAAGAAAAGAAGAAGAAGAAGAAGAAGAAGAAGAAGAAGAAGAAGAAGCAGAAGAAGAAGACAGACAGAGAAACATTGTAATAAAGAGAAAAGTGAGAGAGATAGAGAGAGGCAGAGTGATTGAGAGAGAGAGAGAGAGAGAGAAAGAGACCGAGACAGAGAGGGAGACAGATAGACAGAAACAGGGATAGGCAGATGTACATACAGACAGACAGACATACAGACATACAGACATAAACAGGGATATGCAGATGGACATACAGACAGACAGACATACAGACATAAAGACATACAGACATAGAGTCAGACAGACAAATATACAAAAGAGATATAATGGCGAATAGAAAACCAAACAAACATTTGCAAAGATACCAAGTTATCCTTACATACGAAGAGATTTTAATATCGGAATTGGTGAACTGAAGGAAAAGTACACCATCTTTTGGCATAGCAAGATTATTCTTTTTCAAACTTAGTCTTAAACGAATAGTAGGTAAAGTGTTCCACTTACTGTAATTAAATATAAATGTTCTGACTCAAAATATTAGTGAAATGTGTTAAATAAATTTTTTAGTTTCAACGTTAGCCGTTCGTAAACATCTTGTTGGCACTTTATTGAGAAAAACAAAAGAAGTTTAAAACGAAACCATTATGGACAGGGAGGAAAGGTTTTTGGAAGGAAAGAAAAGGCAAATTTATCCCAAAAAAAAGACTTTGTCAATGATTGTTATGCATATTTAAGATCGATTCGATGCGTTTTGGAAATAGAAAGAAGACGAGAGACAGTCGTTTAGATAATAAATAGATAATGAGATAACTTTAATGTAATGAGAATATCAAAAGAAAAAGAGTTACAAAGTGAAATAAAAAAATAAGACTGGATTAGAAAAAAAAAGAAGGAGCGAGAGAGAGAGAGAGAGAGAGAGAGAGAGAGAGAGAGAAAGAGAGAGGCGTAAACAAAGGAATGAAGAAAGAAGACGAGAAATAATTATGGGCAAAGGAGTATAAAACAACAGAAAAACCAATATCCTTGTTTTCCAAATTCACAAAAGGCGACATGGACGAAGACAACGATTGCTCCCTTGAATCTACTAAGGTAAAAAGAACACGACGTGGTAAAGTAGTCGGTGGCACGTCGAACAGAAAGGCAGGCCTTTATATTTACCAAAATCTAAAGCAAATAGACCAGGAAGTGTCAGACGTAGGCCACGATGGTCGAAAACTTCGGCCTGAATCTTCATGGTCCGAGGCCTTGACCGCCGCTAGCCCCTCGGTATCCTGATAGTCTTTGGTCAATACTGGATGGGGAAAAAACCAGGCCCAAGCATGCTGTTGATTCTGTCTCTTATGATTATGAGGTCAGACAATCGGAGATACCCGAAAAAGAAGAAGAAGAAAAATATTTAGTTAAGCTGGGTATATATCATGAAGATATAATAGTATGAAGGTGATTTGGTCATAATTTTACAAGTATCAATGTTTGCACTAAAATATAGAATTTTATTAGAGTTTTTAACGAAGATAATTTTTTGTGTTGGAAGATTTTATAACTATTTGAATAGACAATAAAACATTCGCAAAAATCTTAGTTAAGCTGGGTATGTCATGAAGAGATATGATGAAGGAGGAAGTTTGGTTATTATTTTACTAGTACATGTACCAATGCCTAACAGTAAGAAAACTTTAAATTAGTTATTAAAGCAGATACATTTTTTGAAAGACAATACAAGAATTCGGGAGATATTATGCTGAATTAAAAAGTTTAATCATTATTTTACTATTATAAATGTCTAGTAACAATAAAAAATCACAACATTTAAAAGCGGATAAATTTGTGTGTGTTAAAATACACTCCATGTGAATTTAAAACAAGAGATGCGCATAAAAAAAAGAAACAGAACAACTTCACAATGTTCAAACTTTAGTACAGATCTAGGGTAAGTTAGGAAATTAAATTTGGTCATAAATTTACTAGTACGTGTATAAATATGTTGTACTAGTTACATTTAAAATGGTTATTAAAGCAGATACTTTATTTTGTGTTGGAAGACTCGGCATATGAAGAGACAAGGAATGACATGCGCAACTAATAAACTTCGATCAGTCCGAGCTTGTTATATGATATGGTAAATAAAGAAACTTAGTTATTGAGTTGTTGTTGGGTTGTTGTTTTTTTTAAATTATGGCACCTGCAAATGGAAAAAAAAATCGAAAACAGTTATGAAAGCAGAAAACTCTTTCGCTGAATAAATCTTAATAATAAAAGTACATTTTTAGAAGAAAAAAAAACATGTTTACATGCCTTCTGAGTAGACAGTTATTTAGAGACTGATGTGCACTATGAAAAGGTTAGCCTTGGAGCTCCACTTTAACAGAGGAAATCCGTGAAAACAACTGGTTAAAAATAGATAATCATAAATAAAATTGAAAAAAAAACCTACCCCAACAGTTAGAAAAAATAAGAGGTTACCTTTAGATTACTCATGACATGAATAGCTTACTGTTAAAGATAAGGAGAACCATAGTAACATATTATTTAATATCTTATTTCAACAAGATGAATACACAGTGGAGCACAAGTATACAAGTTTCATCGCACTATAAAAACAAATGTCATTACATGTATAACATGACTACGTTAGTTTTTATTTTTACTACTCTATACATTCCCTTCATGGTCATCTTTCACTGGCTCTGCCTGTTCGCCCGTCTTTTTGTCTGCCTGTCTCCTTTCTCTCTC
>RQTK01000357.1:444404-460796 GCA_003991915.1 Elysia chlorotica | reverse complement strand
AGATTTTTCAACCAACTAGAACCGTTTTTGATAGGATTTTTAACCTTCAAAGATACACAGTGTATTTTTAACATCAAACGTTTGAAGTTTTTTCATATCAAGATTTTGAACATTCCAGGATTATCAACATTTCTATAGTTGATTCCCGAGTTTTCAACGTATATTATTTTTTACACCAGGTGTTTTACCTTTTAAGAAGAATAAATTCAAAATTTTTACTCAGGGTTTCCAACCTTCCGTTGCAATGCTCAGAAAAAGATTGAATAGTACGGACATGAAAAGGATGTGCAGGTCATTGCAGAAGATCGTAGAGGGTATGGTGGAAGGCACGAGAGGTAGAGGAAGGAGGCGAATAAGCTGGGTCAAGAACGTAGATGGCTCGAGTGGAATGAAAATCAACGAGTGTTGCGAAAGTGCGCTTGAACAAGAAAGATGGTAGACCATGGCATTCAACCTCTTGAAAAAGAACTCTGACTGACAGGCCAACACTAAGTAATGTTCACAGTATTTCATGATTATTCATATTATTTGTATTTTGGACTCAGGATTTCGAACCTTCGAAGATTAATAATATCAAATAATCTTAGAGGAGTAAACATCTCTTTTCAAAACTACAATATTCGTAATTTTGAAATGGGATTTTTAACCTTTTAAGATTGTTTTTTTTTAAGTCAAGGGCCTCAAAATTCCAAAATCAATGACTGTAGTTGTCACCGGGTGTCCAACATTCCATGTCTATTGGTGGAGATTTTATGAAATTTTTGACTTTCAATTTTTTCCACCTCCCACATTTTTCTCAAACTTTCAACACCTTTTTTTTAAATACATTTTTAATTTTCCAAGATTTTAAAACCGGCATCTCAACTTTCCAAAACTGTTTTTCATTTTTTTCCATCTTAAAAGATAAAACCGGGTTTTTCATTTTCAAAGATCAATAACCTTCGAAGTTAAGTTTTATTGTTTTTATTTCTGGCATACGGATTTTAACCGCCAAACATTTGATACATTTTCAATTTTGTAAGATTTTGATGCAGGATTTTCAACCTTCCACGATTATTTTGGACTAAAATGTCCACATTCCAAGATTAATATTTGTAATTTGTAAACTGTTTTCAATCAAGATTTGTTTGTTGTTGCAGAAATAACACGCTTTCAAATCTGCACTTCACGGGACCATGCCATAAAAGTGTCAATGGAACCATTAACGTCTTTTTACCCGACCCACACTTGCGGATACTGAAAGAAGAATATCTCCAAGAGATGTGGATTTATAGAAGAATAACAAAAGCCTCTTGGAAAGAAAAGGTAAACCTTGAGATACCAGAGTTGGTAAATATCAAGCAAAAAAAGTTCTCCAAAACAGTGAAAGATAGAAAAAATATTACGAATATGAAAAGAGGCACAGTTCATTGCAGACGAATATCGTTGAGGGTATGGTGGAAGGCACAAGAGGTAGAGGAAGGAGGCGGAAAGTTTGATCAAGAACTCGGAGGAATCGACTGGAATCAAAATGCTGCGAGATTGCGCTAGAACGAGAGAGATGGAAGACCATGGTATGCAACCTCTGGAAAGAGAAGACACTATGACAAGCCAACACTAAGAACTATGCGACGCTGTCATTGCAAGCTCTTCAACCAAGTAAAAACTGACATAACGACCCAGGACACGACTCGAAGCAGAAACAAATGAAGCAACTAAGAGGAGACAAAGTGTAACAAAAAGTTCACTCTAAGTATAGGCAAATCGAGATAAATCGGCGGGACATGAAAAAACAAAGAACATGTGAAAAGGGAACACAAAAAAGGTGAGGTGAAAAATATTTTGAAATTGATGCAAAGGTGAAGGATGTGAATGGGGGATAGTGTAGGAAGTTCAAGACGCACGCCCAATTTGTGCTAGAAATTTTAAAATAATAAGGTAGTGTTGAGAACTTAATAAATTTATTGTGGTCAAATCCACAATCGATACCCAAAGCACCAACGGTTCTTTATAATTACGGACAAGAAGAAATTCAGCCCGTAAAGTCCAAACATTTTTGAACAATAGAAATCTAATTAAAATAGACACGTTTTGTGTGGAAAAAAAAACATGCATGGTTCCCTTTTTTTCATGAACAGAACCTTGAGACATCCCAAGTGAAAAATTTAACTTTCCAAGAGACCATATTCTTAATATCTCACGTCTATCTAGAAACAATTGATTTTGTTGCTTTGTATTTAATGTCTGAACGTGTAACGGCAACACAGAGACCATTTGCTGGTTGGTCTGGTCATATCTTAACCACCAACGCCAACTAGTAGATCATTTTCATGGTCCGTTTCTTTAACCAAGTTCAACGTTGGTCCATTTTAACCACCAACGTCAACTAAAACATTATTTTATCCCAACGATATTTTAAAAAATCCATTGCCAATTTGTCTATTGTCATAGACATTTGTAATTTTGATATGTATAATTTTCTTCCGGTTGATTTTTAATAGTCTATTCTTCCGTCAAGTGAGATATTTTTCATATAAAAAGCCGACACATTTCTATGTGTACAGTTTATTTTGGGTTAGGCAGACGTAGGATTATGAACTGGGGTTTTACCAGTACTTCAGTTTTTGTTCTACCATGCTGACACCAACTCAACTAGTAAAAGTGGCATAACTGGGATTCAAATCCGAGCATGTAAATTATAAGTTGGCAACTCTACAGACAGAACTATGTCACCTTTCTTTTTATCAATTTTTTTTTCTAAACTTTAAATATTTTAAATGTAGTTAAATTAGATATTCCATGTTCAATGCGACACAGTCTTGTTTTTCTTATTGGACTATCAAAACAAATTGCTGGAATATCTTTTAATAACAATATCTGCCTTTTCAAAAACAGGAATATTCAGTTTGGAACAAAAGTCAAAGTCCTCAGGGCATACGTGCTGTCCGTCTTGATGTACGGCAGCGAGTGCTGGACGATTAGCAAAGAAATGGAGAAACGTTTGCTGGCCATCGAAATGTGGTTTCTCCGAAGAATTTTCAGAATCTCATGGACAGAAAGGAAAACAAACGAAGAGGTCTTGCACCTGCACGGGACAGATAGGTCACTGTTGCAAATGATAAGAAAGAGACAAATGGAATTTCTCGGCCATATAAATAGACACGACGGTCTGGAAAAACTAATGCTGCACGGAAAAGTGGAAGGAAAACGTGCTAGAGGTCGACAACGACAGACTTTCATGGACAGTCTGTCTCGATTCACAAACGCATCGAACAAGAACCTGTCTAAGCTGGAAATATTCAGACGGACTGAAGACAGAGAGGCTTGGAAATCCCTGATCGTCGATGTCTGCGCCAGACCTGACACCTGGATGAAATAGATTTA
Source organism: Elysia chlorotica (assembly GCA_003991915.1). Taxonomy (NCBI): domain Eukaryota; kingdom Metazoa; phylum Mollusca; class Gastropoda; family Plakobranchidae; genus Elysia; species Elysia chlorotica. Next base: position 457,433 of record RQTK01000357.1, on the reverse strand, counting down.
CCCAGTTCGCCGTGACGGGTTCTGAAAAGTTACCAAACAATGGTTTTATTTATCTACTAGTTGAATAGACGCAAATTCGCGGGATAAACAGTCTAAACCAATACCCATGTTGGCATTGGTGTTATTTTAACAGAAAATGGTTGATCAAGTGCTGTATTGACATTGTTTGGGGCAGTTTGCAGTGTAGTGTAACTGTAGAAGCTACCTGATTCAGGTGGGGGCGATAGTGGTGATGTAGCTCTAGATATAATCGTGTGGCTCTATCTTCTTTTCGTAGTGGTGTAGCAGATCTAAAACTGAGTGTACGTTGTGCAGATCTAGAGCTATGTCTGTTTTCACTTTGTAGATCTAGATTTAGATCTCAACCAGTATCAGTAGGCTGTAGAGATAGGCAAAATTCGAAGCGGGTAGCCAACAATAAGTAGCCTACTACATTTTTTTTGTATAGAGATTTTCCGCAGGGCGTTCAACCTTCAATGAGTGTTCATATTTGTATTTGTCCACACTTCAAACATTGACACCAGAATTTTGAACTTTCCTAGGGCCATAAGTACAAAATTTTGGTAGCATGCGATTTGTTTGTATTACCTCTTACAACCTCTTACGATAAAAAATTTTCGTAGTTTTCAAACCGCGTTTTTAACTGTAATTATTGAATTTTAAATTTTTACTTGCTTACAACCATCCACATATAATATATGTGGATGGTTTATAAGCGAGTAAAAATTATATAATAAGCATTTGTATTTTTGACTCATGGTTCCAAACCTTCCAAGAGTACCTGTATTTGTTACTAACACCTGAAACTTTCATCAAGGGTTGAAAACCTTCGATATATACAAATACATGCATTTTTGTTTCGGAGTTCACAACCTTCCATGATTATTCATGGTTGTATTTTGGACTCATTTCGCACCTTCGAAGATTATCAATATCAAATAATCTTAGGAGGCTAAATATCCGGTTTCAAAACTACAATATTCATAATTTTGAAACAGTGTTTTTAACCTTTTAAGATTAATCTGTATTTTAAGTCAAGGGCCTCAAAATTCTAAGATTGACTCATTGTGACCCGGGTTTCCAACATTCCAGTTTTATTAATTGCATTTTCGACACTAGGCTTCCAACGGTGGAGATTATTTATTAATTATATGTATTTTTATCTTCTGATTTTCCCATAAGTGTATTTCTGACACTTTTCACCTTCAAAAACGATTTCCAATTGCCCAAGATTTTGAAACCGGGTATCAACCTTTCAAAACTGTTTTTGACAGCATTTATCTTAAAAGACATTTTTTTCAAACTGGGTTTGTAATCTTCAAAGACCAATACAATTATTGTGTCTACTCATGGTTGTAAACCTTCGAAGGTTAATATTTGTACTTATCACTCATAACTAACCCTTCAGCCTTGCAAGATTAAGAAATATTGCAAGACTTATGTGCATTCATAACACCGGGGTTTAACCTTTATTGTTTGTTCTTCTGGCATACGGATTTTATCCGCCAAACATTTGATACATTTTCAATTTTGTAAGATTTTGATGCAGGATTTTCAACCTACCACGATTATTTGGGACTAAAATATCCACATTCCAAGATTAATATATTTGTAACTTGTAAACTGTTTTCAACAAAGATTTGTTTGTTGTTGCAGAAAAAACACGCTTTAAAATCTGCACTTCACGGGACCATGCCATAAAAGTGTCAATGGAACCATTAACGTCTTTTTACCCGACCCACACCCGTACAAGAAAATACTGAAAGAAGAATATCTCCTTTAAGAGATATGGATTTACAGAAGAATAACAAAAGCCTCTTGGAAAAAAAAGATAAACCTTGAGATACCAGAGTTGGTAAATATCAGGCAAAAAAGTTCTCCAAAACAGTGAAAGATAGAAAAAAATATTACGAATATGAAAAGAGGCACAGTTCATTGCAGAAGAAGATCGTAGAGGGTATGGTCGAAGGCACAAGAGGTAGAGGAAGGAGGCGGAAAGTTTGATCAAAAATTCGGAGGAATCGACTGGAATCAAAATGCTGCGAGATTGCGCTAGAACGAGAGAGATGGAAGACCATGGTATGCAACCTCTGGAAAGAGAAGACACTATGACAAGCCAACACTAAGAACTATGCGACGCTGTCATTGCAAGCTCTTCAACCAAGTAAAAACTGACATAACGACCCAGGACACGACTCGAAGCAGAAACAAATGAAGCAACTAAGAGGAGACAAAGTGTAACAAAAAGTTCACTCTAAGTATAGGCAAATCGAGATAAATCGGCGGGACATGAAAAAACAAAGAACATGTGAAAAGGAAACAACAAAAAAAGGTGAAAAATATCTTGAAATTGATGCAAAGGTGAAGGATGTGAATGGGGGATATAGGTGTAGTGTAGGAAGTTCAAGACGTACGCCCAATTTGTACTAGAAGTTTTAAAATAATAAGGTAGTGTTTGAGAACTTAATAATTTATTGTGGTCAAATCCACAATCGATACCCAAAGCACCAACGGTTCTTTAAAATTATGGACAAGAAGAAATTCAGCCCGTAAAGTCCAAACATTTTTGAACAATAGAAATCTTATTAAAATAGACAAGTTTTGTGTGAAAAAAAACATGCATGGTTCCATTTTTTTCATGAACAGAACCTTGAGACACCCCAAGTGAAAAATTTTACGTTAACCAAGAGACCATTATTAAAAGGTTAGAGCATTGATTTCTTAATATCTCGCGTCTATCTAGAAACAATTGATTTTGTTGCTTTGTATTTAATGTCTGAACGTGTAATGGTTCGAGATAAATCGGCGGGACATGAAAAAACAAAGAACATGTGAAAAGGAAACAACAAAAAAAGGTGAGGTGAAAAATATCTTGAAATTGATGCAAAGGTGAAGGATGTGAATGGGGGATATAGGTGTAGTGTAGGAAGTTCAAGACGTACGCCCAATTTGTACTAGAAGTTTTAAAATAATAAGGTAGTGTTGAGAACTTAATAATTTATTGTGGTCAAATCCACAATCGATACCCAAAGCACCAACGGTTCTTTAAAATTACGGACAAGAAGAAATTCAGCCCGTAAAGTCCAAACATTTTTGAACAATAGAAATCTTATTAAAATAGACACGTTTTGTGTGAAAAAAAACATGCATGGTTCCATTTTTTTCATGAACAGAACCTTGAGACACCCCAAGTGAAAAATTTTACGTTAACCAAGAGACCATTATTAAAAGGTTAGAGCATTGAAAACTTAATATCTCGCGTCTATCTAGAAACAATTGATTTTGTTGCTTTGTATTTAATGTCTGAACGTGTAATGGCAACACAGACACCATTTGCTGGTTGGTGTGGTCATATCTTAACCACCAACACCAACCAATAGATCATTTTCATGGTCCGTTTCTTTAACCAACGTCAACGCAGAGACCATAAATTAATAAAACCACCAACGTCAACTAAAACATTTTATCCCAACGATATTTTTAAAAATCCATTGCCAATTTGTCTATTGTCATAGACATTTGTAATTTTGATTATGTATTATTTTTTTCCGGTTGATTTTTAATAGTCTATTCTTCCGTCAAGTGAGATATTTTTCATACAAAAAGCCGGCACATTTCTATGTATACAGTTTATTTTGGGTTAGGCAGACGTAGGATTATGAACTGGGGTTTTACCAGTACTTCAGTTTTTGTTCTACCATGCTGACACCAACTCAACTAGTAAAAGTGGCATAACTGGGATTCAAATCCGTGCATGTAAATTATAAGTTGGCAACTCTACAGACAGAACTATGTCACATTTTTTCTAAACTTTAAATATTTTAAATGTAGTTAAATTAAATATTCCATGTTCAGTGCGATGCAGTCTTGTTTTTCTTATTGGACTATCAAAACAAATTGCTTGAATATCTTTTAATAACAATATCTGCCTTTTGCTTACCTCCATAGAGGCTTTTTTGGTCCATTATACATGTTTGCGGAGTTGCATTTGCCCGATTATTTCTAGTTGAAATCATTTTAATTGTGCATTTAACAGAGAATGAGATAGATACCTAGCTATCAAGTCAACTTTCTTGTCCTTTACAGTACAACAATGAATGTAGTGAGTTGAAAATAGTTTGTGTTTACGGCACCTCAGCACAGTAGCGGCTTTATTGTGCTATGGTTCCTCAGATGTTTAAAACTACATTAGTTATGGTGCATTTAATAGATCGCTGAAGATGAATAGATATAAAAAAGCTGTCAAACAGTGCTGTATAATCTGATGAAATGGTCAAATCAATAATGCAAAACATTGATTAAAAAAATACACGCTGCGGAGGAATGGAATCGTCTCCAAGTTCTTCTCAACCTGTAGGGGGGGGGGAGGAATTTTTAAAGAGAAGCAATAAAAAATGTCCACCCAGGAGCGCCGCAAGAAGTTCTAATAAACCTGAGGACATAACACAAAAGGTTGTGTTTTTAATGCAACATATGCAATTTTTCATTGGGTAAAATGCAGCATCATAAAACTTATAAAATAATACAAGTATGATAAATAACCGAGATAAACTTCCAAGATAATCTGTAATAACGAAATTTATATACAAGAAAAAAATGTCGATTAAAGAAAATGTTTTGGGAAAGAAACAGTAGAATGGAATCATTGCATGAAAAAGGACAGTCGTTACAGCTGCAGAAAAACAAGCACATTAATATAGATTTTGAAAAATTAAAAATGGTTTCATATTAACATATTGAAATATTAGAAAACTGTACGAATCCAAGTCTCTGAAATAATGGAAAAAATATAAAATAACGAGTAAAGCAGTTTATAGCAATAGCCTGACCCAACGATTTAGAAAGAATGGAACATGGGATTTTCGACCCATGGTAAATGATTAAGGTTTGGTACATGTGGTTTAGAAGGATTTTTTTTTAGTAAATTTTCAACCGAGATGAAGGAATAACTAACAGTGTCTCTTTTCGGTGGGACGCGGTTTTTCTGTTATTCAGAAGCCGCATCACCTGGTGTAAGGAGAATGGATTATTCTCATGAGTTTGTCTTTGCACAGTAACGGCTACATTGTATGAAATACAGGGAGAGGGGGGATAAAAAGAAGCAATCTAATAATTATTTCCAAACAATTCACTCAGCTTCGAAGTATAATTGCAACCTTAATCTAAACACAAATCTATTCGATTTTCAAAATGTATAGCCTAAGTGTGTTGAAAAAGTCAAAATATTCAGGCTTCAATATATTTAGGTTTTATCATTGACTTTAAAAATTGGTGGTTATACGGCGTTTACAGTCGTGAGAATTTATAAAACTAAACTTAAAACCAAGTATGCGCCAATAAACAAAGAATGAAGTATAAAATCAACATCTAAATGTATAAACACGCGTTGTCTGTGAGAATGAACAAGAGAGAGAGAGAGAGAGAGAGAGAGAGAGAGAGAGAGAGAGAGAGGGGGGGGGGCAGAGAGTTGAGAGAGAGGGACAGAGAGGGACAGGGGAAAAGAGGTAGAGAACGAGAGAGGTAGAGAGAAAAAAAAGAGAAAGGAGGAGCCATACAGATAGTGAAACTCAAGACTAGTTATTTTGGCAGGAGATAAAACATAATTCACGACGATCGTGTAATGATTAAATTATGCCTAACCCCCGCACCTACTTTTCCGATCATATCGCGGCGAAATCATTATGCAAATTAATGAATATTAATGAAGGAATTAATGGGGGAAAAAAAAAAAATAAAAAAAAGGATATAGCATCAAATTATTGTTTAACAACAGCAATGTCTAACTAAAAATGGATAAAGAACAAACACAAAACCCCCCCCCCCCCTTCCCAAAAAAATCCATACAGCCCCATTTACAGAATAAGCGCTGTCTAATTTTTATTAACCTTGATCTCGTAAGAATACATTTGTAAACTGAGAAGGATATAAAAATAAACTTAGCTTATGGCGACTTGAGACGAAGATTAACTCCAACTGTAGCCTGGTTAGGTCTTGTTAAGAAGTATTCGCCAAATACCTCAGATAGTCGACTCCACTTCAAGTATAGACGATCAACTCACCATTTAAGGGATTTGAGGTGGGCTGGAATCAAGATGCATGGAATGGAAGATAAATATTTGCTCTGCATTTGTTTCTAAATCACAACAAAATTATTGGATATGATCTACGATTGTAGACTCCTTTATTCAAGTAGTTGAATTGGTTTAACGTCAAACATCAAGCTCTATATGGGCTATATTGTTGACGGGCCCCAAGACTGACGTGTGACAATTTTATGTGCTACCACAACACGAGACATGCCGCCGACACCATAACTCCAGTCTCAGGCGGTCATAAACTGACATCGACCCAACCACTTGGGGGATAAATCGCCAGTGCTCGAATCGCCAGTGCTCGAACTACGGACCTTTGCGTCGGAAGCCGATGTTTAACCCCCACCCCCCCCCCCCTCTTTATTCAAGATGATTCTAGCTCAAATGAGTTACTGAATTAATTTGTACAGTAAAATTACATTTTTCTAGCCGGGTTTCATCTGAATATAACTATATTTTATTCTTAGTCTTATTCTTTTTAATTCGCAAATTAGTTTATAGTTTTCTCTATCTTTGTACTTACCTGAGCGTCTTGTTCAAAGTTGTAGTTTCTTGCCTTTGAGGAATCATCTCTAATATTATATTTTGTACCGGAATTAGGCTACATTACTTTGGTTGAAAATTCGTTCCTTTAAATACAGGACTATAGATCTAAATGAGTTGCAGCCTTAGCGCTGATCTTTCTCCAAATGAATCGGGACAGTTTTATGGTGAAGGTGAACACGCTCAGTTTTGAAAAGCGTGAAAACCTTGTTTATTAATGTGTTACTATGAGCTGTTCGTCTACGCAAAACCTCAAGGACATCGTCGTAGGATATGCCGATCTAGTGATTTAACTGACCTTGGCAAGTTCCATACAGTCAATTTGTGGCCTGTCCTAGATTTTGTCTGGTTGCTATATTATATCGTTTGAGACGTATTCACCTCAAGAACCAATAAAAATATATGTAGCGATTAAGATGAACTAATCAGAGTGTTCACTTTTTCAAACACCCTTCAGCAAATTTCGTAGGTACACAATCGCTTTCTGTGTTAGCTTAAGGGGCCCATACACGAAAAACAAATTCGCCAAAATTGTTATTCAATGTGTGTGCATCAAAGCATTACTGAACAATTGAAAAATTTGATCGTGTGTAGAGTGTTTTTGGTGAGATGTCTAATTTTTTTTTAAACACGCTTCAGTTGATAATTTTTTATGAGTTATCAGATTTTATAAACATGGTATCGAATTTTTTATCCGTGTGTGGGCTCGTGTCATTTGTTTGGTCAAATAAATTTCTTTCTCATAGTTGACAACAACAAAAAATCATTAAAAATCACAATGTCTCCAAAGAAAGTATAACAATAAATGTAAAAAAAAAAGATATGCTTCGATTGTATGAGTAACTGTTCCAGCGGTTGCGCATCCATAGAAAGTTATGGAAGTTCCCAGATTCGCTAATAGGTAATTCGATTAGAAAATCAGCATACCGTACGTTTCGCGCAATTAAAAAAAGGGTCTTCCCTGAACAAATTTAAAAAAATGTGGACGACTTTTTTTAACGTGTCTAAGCCCCTTTAGTCATCGGTTGAATAAGACAACAGTTCATAAAATAACACATTACCGAAATAAACAACTCACCGCTCCTTGTGATCGCAGATAAGTTAGGTTGGGCAGCCTCGGCTTCAAGCTGCCCATACACGATCAATTATATTGAGCAATTTAATTGTCAATGCCCTGAATTTACAATTAAGTTGACCGTGAATGGGCGATATTGAAGACTTGCGCAATTGTATTGAGTGGATCAAACTCTGCTTGATATTTTATTGCGCAAGTCTATTTGATTGCACATTTAATTGATTGTGTGTGGCGACTGTCAATTATATTGTGGAATAACATCATTTATCTGCCAGATTTCATACCGTCAACATGTCTGACAAAGAAGAAGACAGGGCATACCAATCGGAGTGCATCGCGCTTTACCAAAGTTTACCAGCCCTATGGAAAGTAAAGTGCGATGACTACAGCAACAGACAAAATAAAAGATGCAGATGACCAAAATGAGTCTAGTTTGCGCAATGAAAGTGTCAATTATATTGACAGCTGGCCATACACTGCACAAGCCTATTACTCAAGTGACTTGTTTCAAGCCATATTGCACAATCACAGTTTCAAGTCTAGTTCAAGCTCCACCCACGCACTACACAATCTTTTTTCTCAATTGACTGGAAGAAACTATGGCGCCCACGATGAAACAGCGGTTAATTCTGTGCACCTTGTATATTCAATTAAAGTAAAAACAGCAGAAAGTAGATCTTTCTGGGCAAAAAAGTGGCTTCTAGAGAGGAGTAGAATTAATCATACCACACTATTAGAAGAATTGAGGTTGTACCCAGCTGATTTTACTAATTTTCTTCGAATGTCAGAAGAAAATTATTTAGAGCTTTTAAGCATATTATTGGACCCTGTTCTTAAAAAGCACTACTGTCAATTTCTTTGACAAAATGAACCATTTCCACGTATGCCTTGTCTTTTAAAATTCTATTACTGTATTCCTTGGATTTGATACGCCATAAACACTCATAGGATTTGTATGGTTCGATAAATTTTAAAACAATCTCTAGACCAGGATGCCATTTTAATTCGCCTCGACAGAATCATCGAATGATAGACTGGAGCTACATTTCTTTATGTCTGTATCATAGGCCTAGCACTGTAGCAGGCTAGCACTAACAAAAATTTAAAAAAAATTATTTCTCAAAACGCAGTGATTATCCGCATCCCGGGATGAGAATAACACAGTTCCGTTATTCGCATCCCCCCTTACCAAATCACACAGACTATTGTGGGTTTTACGGGATATGACGAGACGAGGCCTAGTGGATCTATCTATTTAAAAAAATTCCCGGTTGGTAGGCTAATTGGAAACTATGATTTTGCCAACTGAATTGGTTCGGGTGGGGTTTTTGTTGTTGTTTTTTCTCTTACTCTTTTCCGTAGTGTCTCCATGGTTTTTTGGTCTTTTTAACAGTACAAATTACAGTGTATTTATTTTTTCTGAAGGTGCTTGTACAGTAGCATGAATTTGATTAGTTTAAGAACTGTTTATTTATCTAAAATAATGATACAACATGTTAATGCTGTACACAGTTGAGAGACTTTTAACTTGCACATAGTACCTTAAAGACTTATTTTTATGTTAACTACGTCATGCAAAGTTCGTGGTTCGAGCCCTACTGGTTGGGTCAGTGGTCAGTTTAATGTGACTGGCTGGGACAGGAGTCGTGGTATCCCCGACCTGTCTCGTGTGGTATAGCACATAAAATTGTCAGACGTCAGTCTTGGGATCAGTCCACAATAAAGCGGGATACATGTAATGAAGTACATGTCTATTGTTTATCAAGTTTTCTTTTTTTTTTTTTTTTTTGAATGTTTTAATGTGTTTTTTGTTTGATTAAGTTCTGTTTAAAAAAACAGTTTATTGTACAATCTCCTTATAACTAAAATATTTTTTTCAATGGATGTTTTAACTTTCTCCCTCTCTCTCTCTCTCTCTCTCTCTCTCTCTCTCTCTCTCTCTCTCTCTCTCTCTCTCCCTTACCCATCATATCTTTCTTCCCCTCTCTATCTCTTTGTCTTATAGATCTAGATCTAATTATCGAACTTCTCCCATCCTATCTTTCTACTTCTTCTTCTTCTTCTTCTCTCTCTCTCTCTCTCTCTCTCTCTCTCTCTCTCTCTCTCTCTCTCTTAGATCTAGGTCTATTTTTCAAACTTCTCCCATCCTATCTTTCTTCCTTTCTCTCTCTCTCTCTCTCTCTCTCTCTCTCTCTCTCTCTCTCTCTCGCTCAGATCTAGATCTAATAATCAAACTTCTCCAATCTTATCTTTTTATTTGTGCTCTCTCTCTCTACCTTTTTCCAAACCAAACATGGACATAGTTCTACGCTTAGCTCTTTGGTTGTGAAGTGTTATTTCCATTCAAATCAATATGAGCTCAGAAAAGGGGGAGGGGAGGGGGGATACAATCGAGGAGAATAACTGCAGCCTTACACAAAGGGGGGATGCGAATAACGAAATTTCGTTATTTTCATCCCGGGGATGAGAATAATACTTTTTGATTATCCGCATCCTGGGGATGAGAATAAAGGCAGCCTTCTCAAAATACTTTAAAGAACAGGAAACTGTCGCGAGACTTTGTTAATTTGAGGTCGCTGATTTCAAATATGCCCTTAGTTTTTTTCTACGATAAATATTAATAATTGTAGGTCCAGTTAAAAAATCCCCACTACCCCCCAGCACACCCATTTCCTGTGCCCACCGTCGGCCAAGAGCTGGCGAGACCGATCCCGCCAGGTGTTCACGTGCAGCGGCTTGAGACTTGAAGCTTCAACACCAAACAGAGTCTGGTCTCATACAAGTCAATCAAACTTGTCCTAAATCACATGCACAACTTTCCAGTATTACCACACACATACAGGTAAACTTGGGTAAATGACATGTATCCAGTCAATTGCCCCAGTTCACTTGAAGGTATGGCAGCAAAAAATTGTCAATTATATTGTGCAACCAGACTTGCACAATATAATTGATCGTGTACGGGCAGCTTTAGCAGACTGGAAATACAATAATTTTCTTACTCATCCTGAAAACATGAAAAGGACTCACCGGGTGTGTGACGTCACGGGCTGGACTAGGGCGATTTTTAGAGTAGACATAGCGGAGCTTGGGCTTCACGCAGAACAAAACTGATTAGATTTTTGTAATCAGCGTCAAAAAAATTAAGGGGGCATCGCGAGCAGAATTCGATTTTGAACTAAAATTTAAAAAGAACAATAACTTGTGGGCATTTATTTTCAACTATCTCATATTCTTTTTACTGCATGTATTGTTCTTTCGCGTGGTTACACAATCATTTTTTTATTAGAGTCTTATCTATGCGCTATGTCCACGCAACTGTGAAGTCCACATATTGAATTAATCTCGCGGATAGATGACTATTACTATTATTTCATAAAATGTGTTCAACTCTGTACAACTGAGTGACGTAGCTTGTAATTAACGGCTTTGGGGGGGGGGGGGAGGCAGAGATTTTGTCAGACGTGAGTTTTGGGACCTGTCCATGATACTAACCTTGCTAGTGACGTAAGACATTAAGAATCCAACTCACTAGAATTTAAGTACATACGTCTTTAGCCAGCAAATTTAGGCAGAGAGCAAACTTTGAGTTTGATCAACCCAGCCCGTTCATATTTCAACATTGCAAAAAGGTGTGCAGGAAAGTTGAATAACACATAGCACAAAAAAGGTGTGTGAGCTCTTTCAGTGGCAAATGTTGCAAGTAAAATTTCGTTTGAGATATAGTCTTTGATTTCTTCCAAAAAAGATACAATCTCTCTTCAGAATGTTCTTTTTGTATATTATTCTACAACTTAAAGAAATTAGTAAAAGATAAGAGTATATATTGAGAGAGGGAAAGAAAGAGGGGTGAGAGAAAAAGAAGGAGAGAGAGATAGAGAGAGAGAGAGAGAGATAGAGAGAGAACAGTCAACGAGAGACAGAGTAAGAGGGACATTGAAAGTTAAAAGTAGATAACATTATGTTTAAAAAATAGTAGTAATTGATGAAGTAAGTGAGGGGAATAGAGAGAAAGTGAGTAAACAAAATAGGTAACACAAAAAAAAACAACAACACCGGGACAAAGCAAAGACTGATTGGCAGACATATGGGAAAAGAAACAAAGAGTAAAAAGACGAAACTCAACAGAACGGTTAAGTCGTAGATCTCCTGACGCACAATGTTGCTGGTACTCACTACTGCATATTTTAGGATCCCCATTGCTGCCAATCATTTTGCAAAATATTCAAAATATCAAGTAAAAGCATAGGAGATTAATAACAGGCTATCTATCTAGCGGAGAATACCTGTAAAATTCTACTTTAAAATGCAAATCTATTGATAAAGAATCAAAGAGATTGATGAATGGAGAGAGAGAGAGAGAGAGAGAGAGAGAGAGAGAGAGAAGAGAGAGAGACAGTTTCTATAACATTTTACAAGTCCAGTAGTAACCATAGCTGCCAACCAGTACGTATAACACGTGTTTAGTACGTATTCGACCTCCCGAGTACGTCCGTCCGTATCTGGTTGAAAAAATACGTATTTGACGATATTCAGCTAAAAATCGGGCGTCCCGTCGATCGCTCAGTGCTTGCTGCCCTTATCGGCAATAACGCCCGGTTAGCCCATTCACGTTTTCAACGTCTCATAAGAAGCGTAGGGATCGACCGAGTCTCTTATCAACTTGTAGATAAAAGTCATATAAGTAGCATCTCAGAGCCTCTTTAAACGTACGAAAATCTTGAAATTTTTCAGCAAGTTCCAGAAATGTTGCCATGTTCATGTGGTACCCCTGGTTAAACCATGAGAGAGCTTCGTTCTCTCTGAACAAAGATTTTGCAATTTGATAATTAAAGAGACTTATATCTTACCAGTAATAAAATGTATACATTTGAGCTATGAAGTTATTAAAAATTAAGCTGTCTATGATATATAAATATATATTTCACCAACATAAAATGGATAAGAAATGTATTGCCTATTCATTTACAGATTAATATTCCTAAGTTTCTCTTTTTTTTCCTAGTGTTGTGAAACCTAGATATAGAATACTGATAGACTAGCTGATTGCAATGATCTAAACAGCGCCAAATGATGGGTCACTCTGGCTCTGGTGGCTGTCCTGGGTGATCATTTTACGTTGTCGTTTTTAGTAAGGACCCGACATTCAGATATGCAGTTATACCAATTTTTGCAAAAGTTTACAGATTTTTAGTGTTAAAAAAATTTGTCAGATCAATTAATATAATTTTATTGGGGGGTAATGTTTTGTGAATCAATATGCACTGTTGGATCAATTGAAAAACAATAATGAGATAGTTGATATCACTGGATAACATA
>RQTK01000357.1:417408-442832 GCA_003991915.1 Elysia chlorotica | reverse complement strand
GTCGCTCTCTCTCTCTCTCTCTCTCTCTCTCTCTCTCTCTCTCTCTCTCTCCATTCATCAATCTCTTTGATTCTTTATCAATAGATTTGCATTTTAAAGTAGAATTTTACAGGTATTCCCCGCTAGATAGATTGCCTGTTATCAATCTCCTATGCTTTTACTTGATATTTTGGAAAATGATTGGCAGCAATGGGGATCCTAAAATATGCAGTAGTGAGTACCAGCAACAACAACAACAACAACAAAAACTTATCTGAGGACATAATTTTATTAATATTATTGTTCTTTTATGTAGACAGAAAATTTGTTGAAGATTAATTCAGGATATGGACACAAACAAACACACAAAAATGATACTGATAGATAGGTGTCTAAATATATTTATTTCATCAAGATTGTTTGTCATTTAAAGCTTTTTCTTTATTTGTTCGTTGATGGAATACGATATTCTTAATTTTTGTTCTATTTATTACATATAAAAAGAATAAAAAACCCAAAAAACATAACGGTATGAAAGATTTTTTAAATAATCGCTCGGTAAAGCTCAAGGTTATAATCAATAAAAATATACATCTTACATAAAAAAATATAGTTTTATACATAAATTGTTTAAGTACATGTCTGCAACTTGCATGGAAGTAGTTAAGAAATGCTTAAATGCTGGACAAACAATAAATACATCCAACATGATTTGATATCTCATAATAAGTGTATGAAAGAATGCGTCTCTTGCCAGTTAAACATATTGAATTAGATGATTTCAAGTTTTATGTTACCCACACTGAGAATACGAACAAAGGAAACAAAATTGATAAATTGAATGCCTTTTTTCAAAAAAGATAAAGTCATATTTTTTCTGATAAAATTTTTAAAGACAAAAAACTACTAAGCTGAGGAAACAATTTTCCATTTAATAATTATGTGAACAGAAAATTTGATAAAGATAATAATTGATGATATGGACACAAACCGACACAACAAAATGATAGGTAGATATCTTAATATATTTAAGAGTTTTTGTGCCGATCTTAACCTTTGCCTCATGGGCCCGTCCACAGTATAGCCTATATAGTGCTGCTGCTGGACGTTAAACCAACCAAACCCAACACCAGGCTCATTTGATCTTTGACGAGATATAACATTATTCATTTTAAAAAACCAAGCCTAAAACACATAATAGTATAAAATATTTTGTAAATATTCACACAATAGTGCTTCAGTTTATTATAAAATTCATATGTACAAATATACATCTTACATAAACAAATATAATTGTTTACATCAATTTACTTAAGTACCTAGTGCATGTATGCATCTTGCATTTAAGTATTGAGATTTCATTGTTATGGAATGTATATGACAAAGAATAAAAAAGCCAACTTGGAAGTATTTCTAATCATCCAATGATAACAAAATGTATCTCTTTCCAGTCATACAAATTGAATAAAATGATGACTTAAATTTTTTCTTTATACTTTATCTAAACTCAAAACAATAATAATTTACACAAAAGTAATAGACTGCATGCCATTATCATTTTTCCACAATTGACTAATAAATTTCTATCTTTTCCAATTTTGGAAACACTTAAAAAGAGAAAAAATGACTTATCATAATGTTCCAAAGCTGTTTCCAAAACTCCAATTCAGGCCATCCGTCTCACGAAGTCTATCCAGTAGTGAGATGTTGCAAAGAGATTTATCACAACGGAGAATTTTTGTCCTTAATAATTAGAGTCAGTGTCTTCTGGGTGACAGATCTGTGGAATATACAGAAATCAACATTGGTGATGTGAAAACTTTGCATGATAAATATGATTTTCAAAAGAAAAATCAGTGCAAGCTCTTAGCATGATAGGTTCATAGCCTTCTGTCTATTTATTCAGGAGTGAAATCAGGAGTTGACGAAAAACAACACATGAACGTTTCCCAACTTAGACTAAAAAAACTGACTCAAGTAACATACACTTAATGGATACTTAGAATTATGTTTAATATGCATATTAAATACAAAGTAAGCTAATCCTTTCCATGTGTTGGGGGTGAG
Source organism: Elysia chlorotica (assembly GCA_003991915.1). NCBI lineage: Eukaryota > Metazoa > Mollusca > Gastropoda > Plakobranchidae > Elysia > Elysia chlorotica. Next base: position 440,786 of record RQTK01000357.1, on the reverse strand, counting down.
TATGACCCCATTTTTTTATTCGTTCAAAAATACCATAGGCTATTTTAATTGAAATAAAAATTTTGAAACCCTTTAATTCAATTCACGTCATTGACTTTGACAAATATCTTCCCACACAGAGAAAATGTAATACACTGTACTTCTATCCGTACACTATGGGTAACAAAGACACATTAAATCAAATCCAATGAAAACTAATAAACAAGTCCAAGGATACAAATACAGTTCATAGTGAAAGAGAAATAATAATTAGTATCGATATTGTACAACTAATAATTCAAGTTTAAAGATTAAGTATAAAAAAACTAGGTACAAAAAATACATTAACTACATGTAACAAGTAATACATTCAAAATGCTGTATCATTATTGAGTATTATATTAAAACAAAAAACAGCAATTGAGTATAATAATTATACCAAATTAAGAGTCTAACTTTGGGAATTTTCTTCCTTTTTTTCTGATTTTTTCATACACCCACCTCATGGCAAACGTTGGCGTCTTAGCAGCAAACAGAACAAACATCTGGTATTTCCACGATGAATGAGCGTAGCACTTGTGACCAGAACAGACGATGTATGTGTCTGTGGGTTCGTGCCTCAGTTCTCCTGGTCCTGGTGAGGTAAATGGATGATAAAAAATTAATTGGTATAAATGGCTCCAGATTTCACAGAATGGGGTGTAATACAGAGCAACGGTACGAGATGCAGAAGTGACAGATATGACAGATAGATGAATGAATGAACCTAAGAAGGATCTGAACAAATTGCCAATTTGCTAACATAACAGTCTATTGGTTTATTTCACAGATAGACCGAAATAACACTGAGCCATCATATGAATCTTTGAATGATTCCACATCAATCTTTTTTATACCAAGAAAAATCGGCTGGGCCAAACTTGTTAAAAACAAATATTAAAACCGCCTATATTTTATAAAAACAACCCCAAAACAGATAATTTTCAACAGATTGTAAAGGTTTTTGTAAAAACTGCTGATTTTGAGATAGAACATTTATTAACATTTAATCTCCTTGAAATGGTAGTACATGTATATGAATCTGTGGCTTGAGATTTGGTGATGAGGGAAAATGGCTTAGTGCTTTAAATCCGTTTATGTGTGTAGAGTTTTAGACATTTTTCTGCATTGGTTTAGAGAATGTTCGAAGTAACTTGGCCAAAAAGTGATTCTACTTGGTGAGAGATTAGAACCATCATCTTCTGTCTATGCATCAGCACCATGCCCTACTATACTAATTTCCCAACCAAATCACCTTGCCACTCAAAGGGAGCATGATTTATACCACAAGACTATTATGCTTCTCTTCTCCTGTTTACATGGAGTAGCATATATATACTATTCGCCAGATACAGGGCCATACTAGAGACTTCCCAAATGGGAAATCAATGCACATTGATTTGCGCCTCCCCCCTCCCCTCTCCACTCCCTCCCCATACACACTTCATAGAGACATAAAGAGAGGCAACAGTGCATCGATAGATTGGGCACAGGGCGGATGTGTCACCAGTCTGCACACCATGCCAGGAAAGATCACACCAACCTCTGTCTGGTCCAGACTTGCCAGCTGCTGCACTGAAGTACGAACCAATCACCATGGTGTAAAACGATCTAAGCACCGCCCTCCTCTTCTCCTGTCGAGCTTGCTCCTCCCCTTGACTCCGCCCACTCTCTCTCAACAGACTGACCGAGTTAAGGCACCGGTGAGTCAATGTGTTCACCAAAATAAAGCTGAAATAGAAAAAAAATACAAATATACTTTTGTAACATTTGAACTGCCTCTTTACAGGATACTTTAATTTTTATTATGATGTACATAATATTAATTCAGCCTTCACATGGTTAAGGCTCTGGATTTATTGGGAGTTTATACAGATTTTTTTTTATTAAAGAATGAGATTTTTAAAAGAATGTTCAAATTATATAGACATAGGCATAATATTTCATTGTCTGTTTTGGCCCAAAGGAAATGCTTAGTATCAGTCGTCATCTTAGAAAGGTATATATCCAAAATGTAAAAAAAAAAGGTCTGCTCATAGTATATGTAACAACCAAATCGGCAAGACAAAAATGTTTCCTACATCATGTGTCCAGTTTAGATCATAATATATACATACCAGTAAAAAAAAATTTGAATCCTTTTAAAATCAATTTCTCTTTCTACAAAAATAATAATAATAAACATCCCTATATTGTTTCAATCTCCTTAATACACTATTTGGTTGTGGTAAAAAAAGATCAGGAAAATTAAATCTATTGAGGTTTGATTTTAACAACTCTTAATCTAAAAAATTTCAACAAATGAATGTTTAAAAGAAAACTATTACGCATAGTTAATCAAGTTTGTTCAACTTTCACATTCAATCGTGTTTGCCCCTTTCTGGTACATTACTGTACTTTGCAGTTTAAGTATGCTTACTAACATAATATGCTGAACAGTTCACATAGATGGTTAAGGTAGTCAAGTCTGAGATAGACTTTCATCCATCATTTTAAGCCAAACTTATTTGGAAATATTTTCAAAGGCCAAAACTAACAATTTTTATAACATCTTTGATGATAGAAACACATTTTAGCCTGTGTACTTGTTCTTTTTTGGCTCTTACTTTGACTTGAAATTGGCAAAGAAAAAAGTAACAAGTGGCAAGCACATCACAAAAAATCTTCCCCTTTAATTATATAGAAGCCCTATCCTACCAATCAACAGTCCCATTCCAGCCAAACATTCAACAAACAGTTTTGGAAAGACATGCATGAATAAGTTTAAACAACAGAAGTTCATAACTTATCAGGGCAGTCAGAGCCCAACATTGTGATGTAAAAGACACTCAGTCAAGTAATTCACTTGTTTGGATGTTCTATAAGCACCAACTTACCCTAGGATGTTTGGATCAATTTCTATAGAGACTGGAATATTTCTAGGCACAATTTTCCTCACAGATTTTAAAGTCTCCACTGCTGGAACCCAAAACCGACCAATCTGGAATGATAATCAAATAGAATAAAAAAAATAACTTTAGATAATAATCCCTATTAGGTGTTCACCCAACTTCTGTTTTAGAGGAAAACTGGCGTTTGTGAGCATTTTTTCCTATATGCTTAACAAAAGTGAAAGCTGCTGGATATTTATGTCCCTTGGATGCTGGCCTATGAAGTAATGTTATTACTGATTCGTTTCATGTATTTGGAAGTCATTATACATTTACATTAACTTTCTTCATTGAATATTCGTGAGTCCAAGTTTTTCAAAACGTAAATGAGCTTTCCAATGGGAAAGAGCTTTTAAAACTGTAAAAAAAAAATGAATGTCATCATTTCATAAAAATCTGGACTGACCATGGTTTTGTTTTTTGTTTTTTTTTTTATTTTAAAGAAAGTTACTATACTGATCACCCTTAAAAGACAAAAATTTAAATTTTCTAGAAGAGTTTACAAATAACAACAACAATAATAATAATAATAATAAGTTCTAAATTTCTTTAATAATAATATAATAATAATTAAAATTAAATAATAATAATAATAATAATAATAATAATAATAATAATAATAATACGAGGGCAGGCTGATAAATAAGGGCCGTTTTTGAATAACTTTTTTATTTGAAGGACTACAGAAGCAAGTTACACATCAAATGAAAGCTTAGAGTCTCCCCTATCTGATGAACTATCACTTCTGTTGGTGCTCAGACGGTTTCGACAGGACAAAGTCAAAGACGTTGTCATCCAGCACGATAATGCTCGGCCACACACCAGTCACCAAACCCAGTGCGCTTTACAGCAGATGGAACTTCCTACCATACCACATTATAATAATAATAATAATAATAATTATAACAATAATAATACACGTTTCATGTCTAGGTTAAACTTCTACCACAAACCAACCCTGTTCATACCTCTTTCTCCAGGTCAGAGAGGGGAGGGCTGGGGCCACATATCACACACACAGTCACATGCCTGAGCAGTTCGAAGGTCATCAGGCGATGAGGAACCTGGACCAAGCAAATATCGGACAGGATGTAATGATAAAACGAGAGGATATTTTCCAAAGTAATAATTTGAGTGAAGTTTAAACAAAGTCTAAATCATAAATTCAAGTCACATTTGCATGTGTGTGAGTCAACTCGACACTTACACCACATTGCCCACGTTGCTTTGACATGAAGGCCAAAGTTTGTAGCTAAGTAGCTGGCGGTACTAGAGGAATGGTAGTAAAAGGTCTTCCGGTTATATCAAGATATTAATATTAATGCAACTCGCTTTTCGTCTCTTCGTGTAATTTACTGAAATCACTTGAAAAACATTACAAAAATTAATGTTAATTAGGAAGGGAGACCACAAAAATTGTTATTCTATTTTTCTAAGAATTATGTCCTGGTTACTTCCCTTTGACTAGCTAAAATCAAAGGAAATCATGGACATTTAAAACTGTACATTGTACATGTATATAAATAATTATTAATGGAAAGGAGGGCGTTGCAACTTAAGGTTTATGAGGGAAAGCATTTAAGAATTAACTTTAAGTCACATTTTGGAAATTGATAATTTCAGAGACATAAAAACAATAGAAACGTATAATTTATTTTAGCTCAACTCTCTTATATTAAACTGTCTAGACTATTTTTAGGACATTGTGAATGTATCGACTGACTGAATCCACAGTGCGTCAATTAAAACAGAGCTATTCACTTGGCTTCTGTAACCATGAAGGCTGGTTTTGTGCACACCTATTGGAATTTTGACGAGGGATAGAGTATATTTTATTCTCTTCCATTCCCCCATCTCTCTCTCTCTCTCTCTCTCTCTCTCTCTCTCTCTCTCTTTCCCTCTTTTTTTTCAAATGGAAGTTTTTAGGTAAGCTTTATCCCAAACATTTATATCTGTAGACAGGAGTTTCCCCCTAGTATTTTCGGCCCACTGCTCATCAGTCTAGAACACTAACGGAACGAGTTATATCCCAAAGATAATTGATAACCTGTTCTTCTACCCATGGCAACAGTGGAAAAAGTTCATATAAGGACAAAGCGTGTGTCTTTTACGCGTCAAATTTCATGTTTGATCCTCCAGTCACCCTGTTTTTATCTGCTGATTGGGGTGGTAGTAGTTCAATGTGGCTGACCAAGTTTCGAGTACCAGCATCTCAAGTCCCCTTGCAATATAAGATCTTTTTTCAGAACACAATACAGGTGACCTTACTTGGAAATAGCTTTGCTTCCTGCGACTTATGGTTGGATATGGCAAACCTAAGATCATGTATAGTATATTAAGATGACATCAAAGATGAAAGCACAGCTAAAAACGTAGAGTGGGACCAATAATCGTTGTCGTTGACAATGCGTTGGGTTACCAAAAGTTAATAACTAGAAAACACAGTCATGTGATGAACAAATAAAAGGCCCTTACTGCTGGACTCCCGTGGGGGAGATAGACGGGCACATCACGGGCAGAGCACTCCGACAGCGACAGCAGGAGCGTGGAGAGCAGAGTGAGCTCCCCTGCCGTCAGGCCCCACCAGCGTTCCGTGGCAACCACGACGCGTCCACCAACCAGGAGACAGCCGTACGGACTCTCGGCCGCTTCCGCGAAAGCTTCGATAAAATTCTGTAAAAAGAAACAATCACATTAAAATGGTATTGTCAGTTAGTCATGATACATTAGGAAAAAAACCCAGCATTGTGATCTACATTAAAGTATGAAGTAAGGTTCAGTGAGGGTCGCGTCTTATTATAGATATGTCGATAAACTTCATTTCTCTTTTGCTTAGCTTCGGATTAACAAGTAAATATAACAAAACTTCCATGCAATTCATCTTCGGATTAACAAGTTAATATGACAAACATTTAATACAATTCATAAGAACAGATTGTCAAAGCACCAAAAGATTTCTGCCCATACAATGAGTACCTGCACAGCATGAAAGGCCCAACAACAGGTGCCTTGCAATAAAGGGGGCAAGGCGAAAACAAAGACGATAGGACTGGTAAGACAATCTGCACGAGTGTCCAATTTTCCTATATTAGACTTACGGAGCCAATGAGCGATTTGAAAATTTCATGCACACATGGCCTGATAATGCCATCTGCCATCTTGTGCATTATATTCTTTATAAAGGAAAACCACTCTCCCTGTCCTATACGACAACGGGCCCCCGAGACTAACGCCTGACAGTTTCACGTGATGCCACCACACACGAGACAGTGCGGTGATACCATGACTCCTGTCACAACCGGCCACATAATTATGACACTGACACAACCACTAAGGTGCGTAGGGAATTTTCGACCCGCGAGTACTCCGATTGGGTGACCAACGCTCTACATAATGCGCTATCTGAGGCCCCGTCTAGAGGACCGACAGGCTTTCCTCTTTACCTGGAGCACTTGGGCCTCGCTGACCATCAGAACGTCCACAGCTCCAGTGAGGTCAGAGAAGAGAGGCGAGGCTGCCTGGAGGAGGAGGGCGTCCACAAGCTGGAAACAGACCTGCAGGGTGACAACCATAAGTAGAGTTATATAACACATTAGTGGGGAAAAAGTGGAGCTCTCGAAGGTATACCGCTTGCAATTACGTTGAAAGTAAAAGATATTTAATCAGTGTTATTAATATTAGACCACAGACTAAGGATAATTTCAATAGTAAAAAAAGAATAAAAAACAAACAAAAAAACGAACATATAAAGCAAGTATCAACCAACCAACTAACCAAACATCTACCCTTATTTACACTATAGCATTGGTGTACATGTGACTAACTTCCCCTTGAGAAAATAAAAGCTGGTGACGACACCAGCACAAAGAAGAAACTTTCAGGCCAACATGTTTTAATAAGCTTACTTTATTGATATTTCTAAGAAATAACAATAATTGATAATTATGTCGTTTACAATCAATGATCATTGGCGAATCTGCATCAATCCCTGTGCCCTCTACATCCTTGAAATTATCACAGGGCCCAACACGCGACAGTCATAGGCTAGGGGTGCAACAGATAACTAATGCCCGTGGGAATAATATTGTGTTCGGCAATTAGTACATTAATTTTTATTTTTAAATCTGGTGCAACATAAATTTAGCTCTGACATAACACTGATGACGCATAGGATGATGGATCCTGACCGATTGTATGTGCGTGCGCGTGTGTGTGTAAAGGAAGGTAGGAGAAAGATAAATTGGGGGAGAGAGAGAGAGAGAGAGAGAGAGAGAGAGAGAGAGAGAGAGAGAGAGAGAGAGAGAGAGAGAGAGAGAGAGAGAGAGAATAATGATTGAGTGGTTGATTGATGTGTATTGGTTCTTTGGGCTTTTCACCTTATACGAACAAGACAAGATATACGATTTTACAATGTGAAAAAAAAAAGTCCTTTCACTCAATTTCTGAAGCTTTCGATACTTAGTAAAGCTCAATTATAAACAATGTTTCAATTTGATAATTAGTACTGGTAGTTTTAAGCAGAAGCAAGCTGGGTAAGTGGGTCTAAATATTATAAACATAAACATACACAGATCAGGGAGAATATAACCAAAATGAATTTTTTTTTTCTTTTTCCCAATACGTTGAAAATAGATGTCAATATTTGAATAAACATAATTGTTTAACATTAGCACATTTCTATATCTTATTGAAAGGTATTTGTGAGGGATGAATAATTATGGTAGAAGATCCTCGGATGCTTTACAAATAAGTAAAACATGGTATTTATCTTCTTTTTATACGTTACATACAAGCATATTTGTGCCAATTTATCTCTGATACACCGAGTGGAAGTCTTACTAGAAAAGTTTTTAGTTTAGTTGGTAATCCGTTATTCAACAGATATGTTTCAATACAAATACATGATTGAAATGAAGAATAAAATGTCGCACTTTGATTATTGGATAACTTGGCATACCAAGTTTGCATAAAAACGTGCCGTAGTCTTATTTTAAAAATATTGCAGAAAGAAGTTTTATTCCCCACATGGCCACACCCATTTGAATGTAGCATATGTTTAATATCGGTTGCCCAAGATATGACTTCCATGGCTTATTTGGGCATCCTAGAATCTGACATTTTTAGAAGTCTTCACCAATATTTATACCAAAATGATATATGAACAAAGAGGAAAGGGGAGAAAAAGAAAAGAAAATGTATTATTTTCTACATCCCCGAAAAACAGCAACAACAACAACAACAACAACAACAACAACAACAACAACAACAACTACCACCACACTCACCACCACCAACACCACCACCACCACCACCACACCACCACCACCACCACCACACCACCACCATCACCACCACCACCACAACAACAACAACAACAACAACAACAGCAAAATAACACAGCAGAAGAAGAACCACCAAAACAAAATTATCAACCTAGAAAAAAAAGCCCTCACAAACAAAATCTAAAAAGTAAACCTTTTGTTTATATTAGAGACGCGTTCTGGATAATCAAACTCTATAACCTGGCCTTGTTAAAAGAATTCAATCTACTTGATCTCACTTTTTTGCAACTACATATTAAATTCGAATAATAGAGGAGAATGGCAGTTGCGATTTATTGCAATTTGGCTACGTACATTCTAAACAGTAACAATCGATCATGATTGCATCTTTTCTGGAGGGCAACCGATATTGAAATGTATAGCATATCTGCATTCCTTGTCATTATTTCATTATGCTGTTATCTCTAACCAGTAAAGCTTATACTATAACAAGAGGAGATTATATCTCTTAAGAAGGGACTTATCGTTTTCTTTTTGTCTCCACAATAAGCTTGCTCTTACCAGCTCTACAAAGAACATAATTCTACACGACGACAGTGAAAATCGAAATTATTATTAAGATGTCTCGCTGAATCTAGAGTGCTTAGACTTTTCCCAATACATAACCAGTGTACAAACCGCTGAGGACTGCCACACTAATGTATACATTACTTTGTATGGAGGCGGACGCTTAAACGTAACGACACTGCCATAGCAACAGCGACAGGAACTGTTTCCGTTTTCGGCATCCGTCTTGACCTAATCACTACGCAGCAACAACAACAGTCTGGGATACAGGAAAGTGCTTCTCGATCTCGTTCTTAATATTTCTTTTTTTCTTTTTCCCAAAGTGGCTTCACTTATTCCTTGATACGTTTAGGCTCAATATTCAAGCAGAAAAAAATGCCAGAAGAAGTCGGAGTAATAGTAACTATGCGATCTGTAGACACAAAACCAAACACACACATGCACACATTATTCTAGTGTTAGTTCCCTCTCAAGACACACAACCACATCTAGAAAAAATATTTTTTCCTGCGGACAAAACTTCAACTATTCTAGTGTCTGCGTCCTCTCGAGGTATGACGACCATGATTCTGTTGCGCTGCCTGGAGAGCCCTCCAGAGGTAGGGCCTAGATGCAAGCCACATCCGGCCTGGCCCGCGCCCGCGAGTACGGTGCTGAGGATGCTCCGGTGCTACTAGAGACCCCTGGAAACCTCGAGAAGCTTCTCTTCCGCTCTCCGGGAATCTCCGCGGTGACCCAGTGCCGTCTGCGACTGATTATCCCATTGTTCACCTCTTGACGTCCGTGAGGCCGCTTGTTCCAGAATGTTCCAGACAGTTGCAGGACGTATCGTGTAGTACCATCACCGGCCACTCCAGGTGCATTGTCTCCCTTACTCCCTTAGTCTGTACAGCTTAATGAAGGCCGCTTCTTCTTCCCGACCCGGCGCTTGCCTAAATTCACTTTCTTGTCTTCTTCTCCCAACGCCCAAAAGCTTTGTTAGTCTCACCTCACAGTGCTAAAAACCACCGTTATACCGGCCAACGACGATCTATTTTTAAAACTTGGTTATGAACAGTCTTTTGTTTACTCTCTCTGTCTGTATAACTAGCTTCCAGTTTTACAATAATTAAAAAATTAAAAAAAAATGTCTTGAAAAATGAAAAGATTCATAACGAGTTCACCGAGGAAACACTAAAGGACGTCTGAAGGGGGGAAAATCTGAAACATCCCAAAAAGCTTTTAAAACCTAAGACATAAACTTGGCAAATGGCGGCCGGAAACGTAAGTGTCATCAGCATAGTGTTGCGTGGCGCGCTAATGGCGGGACGACAACAACCTTTGTTCCCGCGGGACGGGCGGCTAATTATAACCACTATTAGGAGCTATAGTTATTTACCGCAAAACATTGGCCGACTAATGCGGTCGTCGGCTCGCCTACTGACAATGTTTCTATGCTTTTTTTGTGTGATCATTTTTATTTTGTAATCAGACGTACTAAAGCCTTTCATCTTCGGCTAAAAGTGCATTGTTTTTTGTGCTTTTTTTTAAAGCATCTATTACTTTATCCTTAACTTTTCTAAAGTATTATTCGTGTAAGGTTTTAACTGTATCATCATTTTATTTTTTAAATCTTGCAAATCTTCACCGGACCAAGTACGGTTTCGAACCTTTAAACGTAAAAGGCGAGCATATGCCACACCCAACACGTTGAGGCGAATATAACTTTATTGAGTTCAGCTCCTCGTCCTACACCCAATTTCTTTCCACTCCGGAGTATCGCTTTAAAAGAGTCACTATACAGTGCCTTCCCCCCTCTCACCCCCCCACACATACACCCAATAGAATTGCTGGAGTGAACACACAGTTATTCAGTTTTTTATCCAAGATGTCTGATTCAGAAGTCATGTTGACTTAAAAGTAGACTAAGTTTACTGTCTGTCTTGCCTTCCCAGTAGGTTGAAATACCCAAAATTTGATTATGGGCTTCATTATCTAACGTTGTCTTTCTGCAGGGAAGGGCTGAGTGTGACCATTTGGGACAAGTGGGAGATTAAAGGGTCCAAAGATTTCACCCTGCAAGATTTTCTTAACCAGTGCAAGGTGAGTTCAACCCAGAAGTATATTAGTCACAACCATCAACCTATGTAAGGTGAGACCAACCGTTAATGCACTTCATCATTCGGGTGAAGTCTTGATTTTTTATGATTCAGACGCTGATCTCTTCTAGACACCTGAACATCAAAGAACTGGTATGTGGGATCTACTGGGGCGACTTCTATTATTATAATGGCAAAAAGGAAAGACCACACTGAGTCTAAAAACTATGCTTTGTGGAATATTGGTTTTAAATCTTAAGATTATGATATAAGAGAATCACCTGAAAATGAATGATTAGTAATAATCTTATTACGACTTAAACTCACTGACATATTTTAAATTAGTATTTTTTCATATCTAGACCTATTATACTTTTAAGATTTTTTACTATTTTGATAAACATTTTGCAACAAATTTGAAGAAATATGATCTGATTCTGATCTGAGACAAGGGAATGTTAGAGCTTCCTAATTCCCAGTTCCTTATCTTTTTGACTTGTAGAATTTGAATTTGACAATGTGGTTTATCAGAGTTCTGTCAATCTCACATGTTTGATACATGTTTATGCATTACGTAAACATTTCGGCGTTTCAGTTTTTTTCTTTTAAAATCGAATGAATAGACCATGTGAATGTCTGTTTTTCTCCCTCTCCTCTCTCCTACCAGTCCAAGTTTGGCTTTGAGGCAAGCTCCATCGTGCAGGGCGTGAAGATTGTCTTCATGCCGTTCATGCCGGGACACATGAAGAGGCTGACCATGCTGTGAGTGTCAGGTGTCAGGAGTGTCAGGAACAGACTTAAGTTGTTTTATTAAATGACACTAGCCTATGGTGTAGTTTTTAAAGTTATGGTTACGCTTGTATTTGAGTCAATATTGATAGCTGAACATAATAAGCTTGGCAATCAACTAGGTATGCAATGACTCATTGCGCTGAAAATCAGTATTTGCTTATTAAAAATTTGGCATCTGTGGCAATTTACAAGTTTTAAAAATAAGTTTTGTGCCACATTTTCCAAATTAGCATACATTACTTTATCCTTAACCTTTCTAAATTATTATTCGCGTAAGGTTTAAACTGTATTCTCAGTTGTATATTGCTGTTGTTTCTTTAAAACCTTGCAACCCGTCATTCGACAGAGTACGGTTTCGAACCTTAAAACGTGTAATGGGAAAGGCGAGCATATGGCACACCTAGCACACTGAGGCGAATATAAACTTGGTGAGAGAAGAGGCCTGGGATTTATTTAAAAGCACTCAATCTCTCTCCGGACTATCTCTTTAAAATAGTAACTATACAGTGCCTTCCCTCCTCTCACCCACACACATACACACAATGAAAAAAACAACAACCAACGAACACAACAACAAACAGTTGTGCGTAAGATTACATTGGTTCTACGTCATGTGATATTTCCCGAAGAAATCGAATCCAACGAGACACAAAACCAAACACACACATACACACAGACTCTCTCTCGCTCTCTCTGCGATCTGTAGACACAAAACCAAACACACACATGCACACATTATTCTAGTGTTAGTTCCCTCTCAAGACACACAACCGCACCTAGAAAAAATATTTTTTCCTGCGGACAAAACTTCAACTATTCTAGTGTCTGCGTCCTCTCGAGGTATGACGACCATGATTCTGTTGCGCTGCCTGGAGAGCCCTCCAGAGGTAGGGCCTAGATGCAAGCCACATCCGGCCTGGCCCGCGCCCGCGAGTACGGTGCTGAAGATGCTCCGGTGCTACTAGAGACCCCTGGAAACCTCGAGAAGCTTCTCTTCCGCTCTCCGGGGATCTCCGCGGTGACCCAGTGCCGTCTGCGACTGATTATCCCATTGTTCACCTCTTGACGTCCGTGAGGCCGCTTGTTCCAGAATGTTCCAGACAGTTGCAGGACGTATCGTGTAGTACCATCACCGGCCACTCCAGGTGCATTGTCTCCCTTACTCCCTTAGTCTGTACAGCTTAATGAAGGCCGCTTCTTCTTCCCGACCCGGCGCTTGCCTAAATTCACTTTCTTGTCTTCTTCTCCCAACGCCCAAAAGCTTTGTTAGTCTCACCTCACAGTGCTAAAAAGCACCGTTATACCGGCCCACGACGATCTATTTTTAAAACTTGGTTATGAACAGTCTTTTGTTTACTCTCTCTGTCTGTATAACCAGCTTTCAGTTTTACAATAATTAAAAAATTTAAAAAACTGTCTTAAGAAATGAAAAGATTCATAACGAGTTCACCGAGGAAACACTAAAGGACGTCTGAAGGGGGGAAAATCTGAAACATCCCAAAAAGCTTTTAAAACCTAAGACATAAACTTGGCAAATGGCGGCCGGAAACGTAAGTGTCATCAGCATAGTGTTGCGTGGCGCGCTAATGGCGGGACGACAACAACCTTTGTTCCCGCGGGACGGGCGGCTAATTATAACCACTATTAGGAGCTATAGTTATTTACCGCAAAACATTGGCCGACTAATGCGGTCGTCGGCTCGCCTACTGACAATGTTTCTATGCTTTTTTTGTGTGATCATTTTTATTTTGTAATCAGACGTACTAAAGCCTTTCATCTTCGGCTAAAAGTGCATTGTTTTTTGTGCTTTTTTTTAAAGCATCTATTACTTTATCCTTAACTTTTCTAAAGTATTATTCGTGTAAGGTTTTAACTGTATCATCATTTTATTTTTTAAATCTTGCAAATCTTCACCGGACCAAGTACGGTTTCGAACCTTTAAACGTAAAAGGCGAGCATATGCCACACCCAACACGTTGAGGCGAATATAACTTTATTGAGTTCAGCTCCTCGTCCTACACCCAATTTCTTTCCACTCCGGAGTATCGCTTTAAAAGAGTCACTATACAGTGCCTTCCCCCCTCTCACCCCCCCACACATACACCCAATGAAAAAACAACAACCAAGAAACACAACAACAAACAACTGTGCAAAAGCTTACATTGGTTTTACGTCATCTGATATTTCCCGAAAAAAATCGAATCCGAACAAAATCAATGGGCACGCTTTTAGCTGAGATCTGAACCGCGGATCCCCGGCTCGGCAGTTCAGTGCCTTACCCGACTAATCTACTGGCAAGACAGAAGCATCTAGTCTGTATTATTAAAAACAAAAAAGGGAGGGGGGGGAGGGGGGTGAACAAGCGGCGCCAGTTGGTCTTCCAATCGAAGATCCATCGGTAAACCATCGGTTAAAAATTAGTTTCGTCTCCAACTGGTTTGGTCACTGTCAGTATAAATAAGACAATCTGAGACAGGTGTCTTTGTATACCCACATTCTCTTCTTCTCTTCTTCTTCTTCTTCTTCTTCTTCTTCTTCTTCTTCTTTCTTCTTCTTCTTCTTCTTCTTTTCTTCTTCTTCTTCTTCTTCTTCTTCTTCTTCTTCTTCTTCTTCTTACTTCTTCTTCTTCTTCTTCTTATTTACTACTTCTTTATTATTATTATTATTTTATTACTATCCTCATCCTCATCATCATCATCATCATCATCATCATCATCATCATCATCATCATCATCATCATCATCATCATCATCATCATCATTATCATCATCATCAATAATAATATATCTTTATTTAAAATATGAGCTTCACTGACATAAGCTTAATACATTATCCACATATAACACACACACACACACACACACATATATTTTATATCACAACAAAACAAACAAGAGTAGTAAAAAAGCGCAAATCATTAGAGTTAATTAAACAAAATTTCTTTATACACATGTGTATTTTGAGTTAGAACTATTATAACTATTTCCCACAAGCAGCAATACGCTAACTCCTATCCTAGCTTTGAAATAGAAACATTAAAAGAAAATACAAGTTTAGTTGCAAAATATACACCATTAATTTGCCATAAAAGAAAAAAAAAAGAAAAAACGAAATTTCTTACACTAAGTATAATGAAAAACCAGCAATTTTAAACAAATATGAGTTGCTGTTTTCTTTTTTATATGTCTGGTATCTTCATTTCCCCGCCGTATGATTTATTCTAAAGACCCATCGCACCACTGACCTACTCTCTAAGACGAACAGTATTTTTCCGGCAGCCCTAATAATCTCTAAACCAACACGCCGATGCTCACAATAAACAAAGAGGCTTGTGGGATAAACCAAAACAAACCCGGTAAATGATTAAAATATTGCGCGCGCCAGACGAGGTAGCGGGGCTGATAAGCTAAACCCTCCTTATAAATACTGTTTGACGTAAATAACGATAATGAATGAGATGTCTTTCACGTAGGGGACTATGTTTGTCTCCCCCACCTCCTTTTGTACTTGTCTGGCCCTCTTATTGTCGGTTCTGCGGTCGCCACCATATTAATACGCGGTTGGTGAATTGCCCCATCTAATGAAATGGCCGCTACTGTAAATCATAAAGAAGTTATGTACACACTACGCAACTGATGGACTCATTAACGCCCAACAACGCAGAATAATGGAAACTAAAAAAAAAGTAAAGCAAGGATAAAAAAGAGGCAATATGGAAGATGAGTACTATTGAAATCGGCAAATATAACATTTACCAGAACTTTATTAAAAACAAACTGAGATGATACTAAAAGACGAAACTAAAAAGGGTAGAAATTTAGGACTTAAAAAACAGTTCACAAAGAACCCACATCAAATAACGCAGATATTTCATATTGTCAACATTTCAACAAATCCAGTTTGGGTAATTAAGACATTTTCTTAAATTCATTCTTGTAAAAAAAAAAAGAAACAAACAACCCAAACAATTATATGTGTAGTGAACAGGAATGAAAGAGTTTATATTGAAAAAAAAAAAAGGTGAACCAAGAAATTTAAGCCTGCATCCAACATTTCAAAAAGTTCTATCAAGCAAAAAAAGTAATACTTGCGACTATAAAATAAAAACAGGCTATGCCAGTACCACATGTACCCTTTATTTTTGTTAAATTTTATGTCACTGCTAGAATGAAAAAACTAATTTTTGTACTGCTTTGATTTCTTTAAAAGAAAACCAACCTAACAAGACAAAAAAGCTCCAAATAAAGAGCAAAAAAAATGGAACAACAACAAAAACTAGCAATAAAACTTCTTTACGCCTCGGCCTTTTAAATGTTACTCTTTATATATATAGATAGATAGATAGATAGATAGATAGATAGATAGATAGATAGATAGATAGATAGATAGATAGATAGATAGATATATAGATAGATAGATAGATAGATAGATAGATAGATAGATAGATAGATAGATAGATAGATAGATAGATAGATAGATATATAGATAGATAGATAGATAGATAGATAGATAGATAGATAGATAGATAGATAGATAGATAGATAGATAGATAGATATATAGATAGATAGATAGATAGATAGATAGATAGATAGATAGATAGATAGATAGATAGATAGATAGATAGATAGATATATAGATAGATAGATAGATAGATAGATAGATAGATAGATAGATAGATAGATAGATAGATAGATAGATAGATAGATATATAGATAGATAGATAGATAGATAGATAGGTAGAGAAAGAAAGAAAGAGAGAGATAAAGAGAGAGATAGAGAGAAGCAAAGACAGACAGACAGACAGACAGACAGACAGACAGACAGACAGACAGACAGACAGACAGACAGATTGGCAGTGAAAAGAGACTTTTATGGACAGAAATAGAAATTCTATTTTAAATAGGAACAAAGTGTGTTGGACAACCAACAGGCCCTGTGGTCTTTCTCAGCCTTATCCTCTTTGCTTCGCCAAAACATGGGCCGGGGGGGGGGGATGTTGCTGATAGTCCTAGAAATATAAGCACATAATAATATTATAAGTCCTTTAAGAGCGACGCCGCATAGGATCCCTTGGGGGAACCTAGGAGACGTTAAACCCTATAGAAAACCTCTTGGATTGAGGCTGTTAAAACTCCAATAAGACGTTCTATCGTTTTGATCTTAGTTGTTTGTGAATAAAGGCATGGTGCAGTTTACACAACATAATAATCTGGATTATGATGGCCATGTATGACCTAAATTAATGTGATTGATTTTTCTCGTATGATTTTTAAACAATAGATTGACGTTAAAAAGTAATTTAACTCAACGAAGTCACATTTTGTACATGTAGACTGTGAAATGCACATTTCGTTTGAATGATAGAGAGCTGAACTTTTCAAATCTGCACAATTTTTCAATCTATTTTTATTGGTTTCAAAGATATGTCTTTTGGAAAAACCGAAAAAACGTGCAATTTTATGAGCAAAATATTGTGACTCAAGTTACAAAACAAATTGTCCAGTGGTATTGATGGTAGTTCTGGGTATTTTTCTACTCTGCTTTTTTACATCTCATGGAGGTTGAGGTAGATTCAGCTTTAAGTAAGGTGTGGCAACGAATCGGCATTAAAAAAAAAAGAAAACAACACCCAACAAATGGTGGTATCGGCAAGGGTCTTGTGAACTCAGTGCATGAGAAATGTAATTCTGTTTGACATTATTTCTGTGTGATGGTCGATACACAGTGACAGTAGAAAAACACCTTGCAGCCTCTCTATCTCCCTCTCTTTTCTTCTCTCTCTGTTCTCTCTCTCTGCGCTCTCTCCCACTCTCTCTGTATTTATCCTTCTTTTTCTCTCTCTCTATCTATCTATCTATCTATGTTATTTCACTCTCTTCAACCAGCTGTCTATATTCTAGATATAGCGCTACCTGGATCGAAGTGCTTTTGACTTCTAAGTCAAATCGGTGAAGACAGTCTCAAGTTTCGAGACAAACACACCGCGCACCAACATCACAGCCACCACAGCCACCACAATCTCTACAATACCATCACGATCACATGATTCACCACTATTACAATCTTCAATACCGCTGCCTTAAACACAATCTTCCTCCTCCTCCGGCTCCTCCTCCTCCTCCCCCGGCTTCTCCTCCTCTTCCTCCTCCTCCTCCTCCTCATCATCATCATCATCGTACTCTTTTGTTCTAGCTAGTGAACTAGGAGCCGTTAAAAAAACCCACCTAAAACAATAACCCAGAAGAAGGCAGCCCAACGGCTGCAAAGGCTTTAATAAACGAATCTAGACCTAGAGGCCAGAAATGATTTGTCTGTCGGTCTCAATCTAGATCTAGTATAATTATGTGCTCTGTTCCTTCAAATCTCCTCCTCCTCCATAAACTACTACTACTATTACTGCTACTACTACTACTAGTACTACTACTACTACTACTACTACTACTACTACTACTACTACTACTACTAGGTTAGAAAGGGACAGCCACAAACCTAGGTCTAGCTTAGACCAACAGATAAGACAAGTAGAAAAAGACACATGTTTAGACAAATGACATGGACGGGGATCGAACCCGCACCTTCTACTCGGCACCCATCGCCTTGCCAAGGCGAAGACCAGTGTGCTTAACCACTCTGCCATCTACTACTACTACTACTACTACTACTACTACTACTACTACTACTACTACTACTACTACTACTACTACTACTACTACTACTACTACTACTACTACTACTACTACTACTACTACTACTACTACTACTACTACTACTACTACTACTACTACACTACTACTACTACTACTACTACTACTACTACTACTACTACTACTACTACTACTACTACTACTACTATTACTACTAATACTACTATGCTGCACTCGCTGTGGTATTCTAAACTTCACCAAAACAACAACATTAACACTATATTACTGATATCCTGCACCTCCTTAAAAATATTTTGATTTCCCCCCGTCTAATCCCTCTGACTCTCGCCTGGCAACTCTTGCGAAATTGAGATGCCCCGTAGCTGCAGGGCGACTATTGGGCCCTCTATATTATGTGAATAATATTATATTATATCGACTAAACCGTGGCGCGTGTAGGGGGCTGTAGCAGGACTGTAGTAGGACTGTAGTAGGACTGTAGACCGATGCTGCTGCAGCCATTGATTTTGTGTCAGGGGCCCCGCTGCACTGCTTATTCCTAACATTTGTCACCCCTGTACATCCGGGAGTCACTTCCGCCAGGCCCAGAATATTATCATCGCACGGTGGGTCTACTTAGAACAGGCTTTGCCATCGACGCCACGAAGTTCGTTGACGTAATAATAATCCCTTGGCATTGGGTTTTATGATCTAGATCAGGTCAATAATTTAAACAATCTTTAAAAAAAAACAAAAAACAATGCCCCCTGGGCATTGCTTTAATAAACAACTTAGATGCAGGTCAAAAAATATTATTTCAACTGCCCTTGAAGAAAGCCAGTAGAGCTAGTAGCGCACTCGGCATTAGCTCCGAAGTCTAGGATAGATATAATTATAGTTAGATGTCGGCGCAAAATTCCGTACACATTGTCTTCGATTGTGCTATATGCCTAGCGATCGCAGGGTCTCTTATATAATCTTAAATAATCTCAAACACTCACACTATAGACCACTACCATCACACTACGCACGGCCAAGTAATAATCACTAATACTTCAAGCCCCCATCCTCACCCGCTTCCTTTTTGTCTCACCCTCGGCCCTACTTGCAATGGTGTCCTCTAGTTCTGTTTCGGGGATCAAACTTTGTTAAGTGAAGTGCCTGTGGTTTTGATTCAATAATAATACTAGACGATTCCATCATTTATTTAGATGGTATTTTCGAAGGAGGGTGCAGCAACAATGTTGTAGTTATGATACATGCGTAATCGGTTTAAAGTCTCTGTGATTCTACATATATTGTTATTCCGAAACTAAATAATGTGAAATGATTAAATACGAAGTAAGACTGTTTTATTTTCATAATAACATGACTCAATATTTAAAAAGGCTTTCCTCAAACACCAAGAATCATTGGGATATTCGAGAACGTGGGCGATACATTAACCTTCTTTTTTGGCCAATGTAGTATAGGTAACAGGACAAAAGAAAACAACAACAACAACAACAGGAACGATAACAACACCAACAAATAACAACAGGAGAGCAATCTGCCAACCCAATATGAGTCATATGAGTCACACCAAACGATGAGTTTCACTCGCCACTTCTTGGTTGCGCAAGTTTGGAGAAGAAAGGATAAAAAAGATCGTATGTAATTTGACAATGTTCTGTTTCTGTTTCATGTATGCACCGTACTTTAAAACGCAAAGCTGATTCCAAAGCCTACATGATATAATAATCATAACTTTTGTAATAATCTTCTATGAAGCGGTAAAACTTATTAGATCTGCAAACCCAACAAGTCACCGGAGTAATACATTTTAGCCACAAAGGTGTTAAGAAAATATCCACAAATGACCGCGATTTTTACTTTTATCGTAAAGTTGGTAGATCTTTATTATCCATAGAGGCAGGCAACCCGGCAAGTCATACAGTGTTCCCGCTGCCAATTCAATCTGAAGCAACTTAATAAAACACGATCCTCAACATGGGGTTTGTCTTCTCTCTTTAGTTACTCGATTATGAAATGATTGGACAGTTTTCTAGGGAAAATTGTCTGTGGACCTCGGCGCTGCTTCTTCCTACTCCAAATTGTATTTACACAAACACACCCATACACACACAACCATTTATTGTTTCATGCTTAGGGATGTTTCAAACCTCTTATAATAGCTTTACAAGATTTGAACTATGAGAAAGCGGGGCCCAGGACTTGCTTAGTATACTCTTTTTTATATTTATTTTTCAAATAGTGTTACGTTCTATAATTTATGTTCCCAGAAAAAAATTTCTACTCCAAATTGTATTTACACACACACACACAAACGGTTTTTGTTAGAAGCTTAAGGAGGTG
This sequence comes from Elysia chlorotica, assembly GCA_003991915.1. Classification (NCBI taxonomy): domain Eukaryota; kingdom Metazoa; phylum Mollusca; class Gastropoda; family Plakobranchidae; genus Elysia; species Elysia chlorotica. Next base: position 420,119 of record RQTK01000357.1, on the reverse strand, counting down.
TGTTTTAAACCTCTATAAAAACTTTACAAGATTTGAACTACGACAAAGCGGTCCTAGAACTTGCATAGTAAACGCTTTTTTATATACTTTCTTTTTGAATTCGTGTAACGTTCCATAATTTATGTTCCCAGAAAAAAATTTCATGGAGACGGGCACCATCTCAGATTCAAACCGTAGACCACTTGCTTGATGATACCGCATTCTATCGAATTAACTACGAGCCTTTACTATGATGACTGATTACCATTGGTGAGTTGTAGGTTCCTTGTACGATGAGGCACGAAACAGCGTAGACTGGGACAAAGTCTCTCCGCTGCAATGTCACTAAGGGACTGTGCAAACGACGTGTTTTTATTTGTGTATAATCTTGGATTCGTTTCTGTTCAGACAATGCATATGATTGTGTTAAAGGTTGAAAAATACACATGCGTTTCGATTTCATCCAGAAAAATATCGAATTTGTATTGTGGAAAATCGTATCAAACATTTTTCAAGATGACGGCCGAATGGACGCGCAAGCTGGAGAATATTTTTTTGTTTCACGCATGTGGAAATCAAAGTGTAAAATACATAGTAATGAAATAAACATTGGAAATCTGTATGTTCTGAACATGCTTGAAAACCATATGTATTTTGCCTCCGATTTAACCATGGAAAGTGGGAAATCAGAGTCGTTTATGAAAAAAAAAGACGCACGGAAAGAAAATAAAACACATGGAAGACACACACAGTATGGACAAACGCTAATCTGCCGTTGTGTTTTTCGCATTATGTATGGAGTGGATTTTTTTCTATTTCTTTTTTACCAGTTTTACGTACCCTGAGTTTCTCGAGGATGGGGATGCCAAATATGATTCGAACCGCGTACTCCCCATTATCATATCTAAAGACCTAGTTTGTATGAACGTCGCAGCAACGGCTTTATGTGCCCTAAATAGGTTAAATATCGATTAACAGTGTAGCAACGATGACTCGTTTGATTTCTCTGATTACTAAAACTATAAAACTAAGAGTGTATAAAACTGGAGCCCGGTAGAACTACCGACGCTCCTTTATCTGCACTCGTGTTCACACAAGTACACACTTTTCTTGGGTACATTGATCTACTAGATAAACTTTATTTTTGTCATTTTTGTTCAATTCCCTATTTTATATCTTTCGTTTCAGTTTAATTCCATCTTCTTCAATCCCTATAAAATTGAATGGTGTTGGAAAAGAGAGAGACAGAGAGAGAGAGAGAGAGAGAGAGAGAGAGAGAGAGAGAGAGAGAGAGAGAGAGAGAAAGAGAGAAAAAAAAAAGATAGAGAAGAAATACTTTTTCAAAGTCACGCTAACAGAGAAGCGTGAAAAATATCCAGCATTGCTAATGTACTTTAAAGGTCTTTATTCCTCATCACCAAATCATACTACATTAACAACGCACATTTATTCTCTTCACTATTATTTTTTTACATTAAGACCCGATTAAAAACATTTCTCTCTCTATAATTAAAACTTATTAGCTTAGCACCAGAATCCCAGGCAACCTAGGTACTGGTACAGCTTACGAAACGGGGGAGGGTCGGTCGGGTCGGTGAAAGTGAAGTATTTGCGAACCAGGCAACGAAAGCGTTTGACATAATCACGCCACATAGACATGGACTTCTGCTCGCTCATTGGCTCCGTAAGTCTAGGATAGAGCTAATATAGCATGCAATGCAAATTCCCCTATATAACATCGCCGTATAGGATCCCTCAGGGGAACCTAGGAGACGTTAAACCCGGAGAGAGGAATAGAGAGAATTATCTCCCTCCCTCTATGGAGAACCAATCCCCTACATAGCGTCTTCGTTTTCTCCAAAGGCCCCCTGATCGCAAGGCCCGTGGGCCGTGTCCTGTTAACTGTTAAGTGATCGATTGGCCCTGGGGATATTGTGTGACGGCTTTGTCCCTGGCCGGGCGCCCGCTGTTCGCCTACAGTTTTATTACAACGGTTCTGATTCATCACAGGTAGCGCCGTAATGAACTTATCAATGTCACACTTGGAGCCGCTCAAACCTATTCTATTTTTTGTTTTTGTTTTGTTTTGTTTTGTGAGTGTGTGTGACTGTGTGCGCGTGTATGTGTGGGTGTGATCATGTAACTACATGTATATCATGTTCCTCAGAAATTGCCTAATCCATTCACATATTATTTATATTTTTCCTACTTTTGAAGGTGGTGGTGGTGGTGGTGGTAGTGGTAGTGGTGGTGGTGATGGTGGTGGTGATGTTGGTAGTGGTAGTGCTGTACTGCTGATGCTGTTATGGACATCAATATGATGTTACCACTGCTGTTTGCGATTTTTGTTTTAAAATAATCTAAATTGAGCTGTTTTTGATTTTGTGATGCTGACAATATACCTAGTATAGATTTCATTTTTAGTTTAAGCTGATAGCATTCTCGATATCTATGGTGTAACAATCCTTGGTATTTTCTTTTTCTGTTCGTGGGTGAGAATGTTGTAAGCTCCAGCCGTTGCTGTTGACGACAAGACTGATGCCGCTTTTCGTTATCTTCACTCACTGAAGTATTCTCGCACTGACTCTGAGTGGTAGCACGTAAAACTTTCAGACGTTATTCTTGGGACCCTCCCACAATATAGCTATATAGCTTGTATAGTCTTGATTGTAGACGCTAAACAAGAGCACACTCTTGACTTACTCTTTCTCTCTCTCCCCCCTCCCTCTTGC
>RQTK01000357.1:395226-417337 GCA_003991915.1 Elysia chlorotica | reverse complement strand
GTGAGTTTCTGATACCGCTCACTCGGCCTCCTCCTCTCCTCTCCCTACTCACAATATAGCCTATGTGGTGCTGACGTTGGACGTTAAACCAAATAAACTCTCCCTACCCACCACACCCCACCCCACTCCACGTCCCTACCAAATTTCTCTCGCAAGCCTCTCTCACCTCACCCCACCTAAAACCAACCAACCAACCAACCAAGCACCCTGCGTCTCTTCCTTTAACTTACTTAATCTACCTACCTGTCCCTCCCCTGTTCCTTAATTTGGCACACGGATGATACACACCCTCCTTCCCCCTCCCCCAAAATCTCCCACACTTATACTACTACCACCACCACCACCACCACCACCACCACCATCACCACATCCATCTGAAATCGAACCTTTCTTTTCTACAGAAATCCTCCCCCTCTCCCACCTCCCCAATCCTTCGCATTCATATTAAAGACTTCGCGATCCACACAAAGGTAACGTATGACATAATCATGCCCTTCCTGATCGATCAGTGGCTGCATAAGACTCGGACAGGATTATGATTGGATTCTCCTACATATCGTCATCGTCTTCGCTAGGTGTGCCGTTGTCGCAAGGTCTCTGGTTACTGTCCCATACAATACAAGCCACATATAATAATGTTATACAAATAAATCGCCAGGCCACGAGCCTTACCAACCCTATGCCTGATACGATAAGAATACGCTCTCCCATAAATTTAAAAGTCTTGTTATTTGCAGTGAAAAAGAGGCTTACCACCAGTCTAGCCCAGGTATATGCATCTATAATTATGTAATATACAAAAAAATTATAGTATCAAATAACAGACTGAGAGAGGGGGGGGTGAAAATGATGCGGTTGCCAGGGGCAACGAGACTTAAGGTTGCCAGTGTCAGAGTTTCCGGAACCAATATTTAGACTAACTATATGCACGTAGGCTGATCCGGCCCCTCTCCCACTGTTTACTCGGGAGATATAGCAGCCTACGTGCATATAGTTAGTCTAAATATTGGTTCCGGAAACTCTGACACTGGCAACCTTAAGTCTCGTTGCCCCTGGCAACCGCATCATTTTCACCCCCCCCTCTCTCAGTCTGTTATTTGATACTATAATTTTTTTTTTTATTACATAATTATAAATGCATATACCTGGGCTAGACTGGTGGTAAGCCTCTTTTTCCCTGCAAATGTAAAAAGAAATTGTTTTTTAAAAATTGCTCAGCTTATTCCACCGTATTATCAGGAGAAATACGAGGTAACGCACGAAAGAGCGTGTTTGTGTATGCGTGTGTGTGTGTTTGTGTATGTGCATATGTTGAGCAATTTTGGGGGAGGGGGAAGGAAGCGAAGTTGCAAAGATGTAATTTAAGTAAGGACACCGGAGGAGTTTGAAACGGAATTTAAAAACTAAGGGCAGAAACCTAAGCGTCCATATGACTTCTCAGGCAGAAAGAAATCATAGTGTGCTGTACAATCTTTGGTGTTTTGAAAAAGAGAATTCTCTAAGTTACATCTCAAACACAGAATGACATATAGTCGGTCTAATCTGTACTGCATGTGAGCTAATCATGCAGTATTCTTTGTGGTAGATTACAACAACAAAAAACGCGCAATTTACAAAGAAATTAGTATCAGGGTATTCGTGTTTGTATCTTTGTTCCACATATTGAGTGCATCGCTAACTAGGCGATATGATAATCTATCCTGCTTATCACATAGAGACAGAGTAAAATATCGTTTCATTTTTACTGTAGAGAGAGAGAGAGAAGAGAGAGAGAGAGAGAGACAGAGAGAGAGAACCAGAAAGACATAGAGACAGAGTAAAATATCGTTTCATTTTTACTGTAGAGAGAGAGAGAGAAGAGAGAGAGAGAGAGAGACAGAGAGAGAGAAGAGAGAGAGACAGAGAGAAAAGAGAGAGAGAGAGAGAGAGAGAGAGAGAGAGAGAGAGAGAGAGAGAACAGCTTCTTTCTGAGATCAGGCTGGTAGGCAGATGAAGAGGTGGTGAGTAATCTTTGCTTCGATTTACAAACCAAGATTTCAAGAGGAAATCAACACCGCGACACCAGCTGAGATTCAAACCGTGAAACGCCATACCGTCTACCTAGAATTCAGCGCCTCAACTGACTCAGCCATTCACGACCCCGAGATAATGATGTGTCTGAGATAACATTAGTGTCATGTAGTACAGGTACAATTGCATACGGGTTGATTTGAATTATCATATCGAATATCACTATAGGGGAAAAAGCGACAAACAGATAGAAATATAGACACTCCGTTTATGGACGGGAAAGGAATATTCATGAGTAATAAAGTCCATAAGACTATGGACAAAGATAAAGATTGAAGAGAGGGGGACAGGAGTTGGGAGAGGATGGGGGTAGAGAATTAGAGATGGAGAGAGAGAGAGAGAGAGAGAGAGAGAGAGAGAGAAAGAGAGAGAAAGAGACAGAGAGGGAGTGAGAGATACAGGCTAAGAGAGAGAAAGAAAAAGAGAGGCAGAGAAACAGACAGACATAGACAGACACAGACACATACAGATAATACAGACAAAGTGAGGACGAGATTTAAAGAGGATGAAAAATCGTTCACACGAGAATCCATTATACCAGTTTATCAGAATTTCGTCCTCTGTTCATGTGCAGAGTTTTTTTTGTCTTAAAGTTGACCTTGCATTATAATTAAATAGCTCTGTCAAATCAATAAAGAAAAAATCCATTATAATTTGTAAAAAGAGTGTGGATGGCTGTAACACTCACTGTTAGAAAAAAAGTTGACTTGTTTCAGAAAGAAAAAAAAAACGAATGTCTAGATCTAGATGAAGCGAGTAATGTTGATTTCAAAAACATAGTGCGACCGTTCGAACTGCGACAGTCTCATGTTGATCCGCCGACTACAAAAACACGGGAACTTTTTTGCTCTGGCATGGTTGGGATGTAATATATTGGTAATACACAGAACTTCCAGATCGCACAATAATCTCGTTTCTGGTATAAAAGTTTTTTTTTTTAAATCTTCAACTGAATTTTTGTGTGTGTCATTTAATAAATTCTTTATACAGGGACAAAAAAGGCCAGAAGCGTATAAGGCAGAAGAGAGCACGACTTTGAATTTGTGCTTCAGTTATTATTGTCGAAAAATCCCGAGACAATTTTACTCGCTACCACACAGACAGTGCGGGGATACCATGACTCCTATTTTAGCCGGTCTCGTTATACGGATAACGATCCGATCAGAAGGGGGCAAGGAGGTATTGGATCCGTTTGAATCACGCCGATCATTAAATTGTTGAGACTTAAAAATTAATTAACACGCAAAACGGAGGCAATAGGCATAGGTTTAAAACTTCGTCTGAAGAGCGTGAGGGAAAAACTCGATAGCAGCTTTGATGTCGATTTCACTGCATACTCATAGGCAACAACAACAAAAAAAGAATACATTAAATTGTAAGTGTGAACAGACGGAAAAAGTAGTAGAAGAGGACGAAGAGAGAGAGAGAGAGAGAGAGAGAGAGAGAGAGAAGAAGAAGAAGAAGAAGAAGAAGAAGAAGAAGAAGAAGAAGAAGAAGAAGAAGAAGAAGAAGAAGAAGAAGAAGAAGAAGAAGAAGAAGAAGAAGAAGAAGAAGAAGACCAAAAAAAGGAAGAACAAGAAAAACAAGAACAAGAAAAACAAGAACAAGATAAAAATCACAGAAGAAAAGGGGAAAAGAAAACGAAAAAAATTAAAAAAAAACAAAAAAACAAAACAAAAGCAAAGGAAAATGAAGATAGAAAGAAGGAGAGATGGAGGAGTAAGAATGCATTAAACCGTGCAAGTGGACGACCCCCAGTGTTTAATCCGCCAACAACATCTCCCTATTATTTGCAAACACCTAGATGGAAAATGGAATATTGTTCGGGATGCAAGTGGGTGTTAAAATAAAATTAATGTGGAGTCATGCAAATGTCATCCGTGGGCCGCGCCGGTACAGCTTAACTCACTTTGGTAGGCTGGCGATACTGATGTTATTGAATATTCGCATGGTGACAAATATTGGCCCAGCTCTCCGAGTCAATAGGTGGGTAGAGAGCGGTCGATAAGGATGCCCAACCTATACAGATAACTGATCCAGTTGGTTGCTTAGCGTCCAACGTCAGCACTATATATGACATTGTGTGGACAGGCCACAAGACTTAAATCTGACAAATTTACGTACTGTCACAAAGTGCGGGGATACCGTGACTCCAATTTCAGCCGATCACATTAAACTAACTCCGAGCCAACAAGTAGTGCACGAAATAGGATATACATTTTCGGTCGATCGTGGGTTTTGAACCAAAGACCTCCAGATTTGATGATCAAGGCTTTACCATTTGCACCAAAGAGCTGGTCGAAAACTGGCTACACATTTTTGATAGAAAAAAAATGAGATGGATTCACTAAAATTCATTTTTTGATTGCTCTAACTTGTGGTTTGACTTCGATACAATGATATGTCACGCACAGTTTATTGAGCTTTTAGAAAACACAGTACTGTAGTTAGGCCAGAGCCAGACTAACACTGGTGGCTGGGTGGGGCTGCGGATTTCCAATGAAACCCTCATGTACTCCGCAAATAAATACTAAAGGGTTTCATAAAGAACCCCCAGCCCAGCCACAGCCCCAGCCCAGCTACGGGCGGCAGTCTGATTCTGGCCTAAATATGGGGGTTCCAAATTGACTGATGTTGATGTTGGTCGTGGTGGTAGTTCTACAAGTAGTAGTTGAAGAAGGAACACGACATGACTGGCCTAGTTCATTTACTGCCCAACTCAACTTCGACTTAAGCATTTTTTTTCAGTCAACATTCTAAGTATTTTTGTTTTTCTCCTTTAAGTCATAAAGGATACCGAATGAAGAGGACGACCATGTGAATGAAATTATGCGTAAACCTTTAATTATAAAGAGGTGTTTTTAATTGTTTGTTGATTCGTCTCTTAACTTCTAACGACACCAACTAAGGTTCTTTCGAGGTAGGGTCGCAATACTAACATCTGAATGGGGATACCAGTTGGTGGCAAACTGACATCGACCAAACCAGTGTATTTTTGTTTTTCTCCTTTAAGTCATGAAGAACACCTAAGGAAGAGAGTTGAGAAGAAAACGATCATGTGAAGGAGTTTATATGTACACCTTTAATTATAAAGAGGTGTTTTTATTTGTTTGTTAATTCGTCTTTTAACTTCTAACACCGCCAACTAAGCTTCTTTGAGGACGGGTCACAACAGTAACGTCTGAATGGGGATACCAGTTGGTGGCAAACTGACATCGACCAAACCAGTTGGGCGGGAGGGGGGGGGCAGTTTTATGAGGGTTTGAACCCTGGCCGTTCCAATCAGCCGTCATGCGATCTACCTACTGGTCTAGCTCGCCTCCCTCTATATGAACCAGGCAGGCGTATATAACAATGACGGCCTATACCATTCTTACTTTCATTGATGGAGACTCGTTCGTTTATATTGTCGAAGGATGAAGTGAACGTTTAATCTTAAGACTACTGTTTAACGAATGGCCTTCTTAGGAGTGACGAAGACACATTTGCTTTACTTAAAAAGAATAAAGAAAATTCATAGTCTTTAGACTTCTGTTTAACGAGGTCATAATTTTTGGACAGACATACAAGGCTAGATCTGGGCCCAGACGAAACAGACATAAAAGTACCATTATTTCACAACGAGCTGCAGACAACAATATTATTACAGTGTAAAACCTTGAGCTTGCGCTGGGTTTTCATTAGTGGCAAAAATCACGACTCGGTGATTGTTGTAGAGCTTCTTATCTGACTTATCAGAAGTGTAAGGTGGTGAAGCAAAGAACAGAGTTTGATTTTATTTTCCAAGGTTAGTGCTCTGAAGCTAGGGTGAACGGTCCGCGGTTCAAATCTCGGGTGACAACTCCGCCGTGTAGGATTCTTCGGGAAAACTAGGGGCGTAGTTGTTGCCAAGCTTTGAATTTGTTTGTTTGTCTGTTATTGCTATGCGTCCAACTTCAGCATTGTATATTATGTTATATTGTATAAGTACCACAGGACATATTGTGTGCTGCCACACACAGAGACAGTGAGATGATGCCATGACTCCTGTTTCGATCAATAGTAAGCAAAGCTATAAGTATTGAAGTCACCAAGGCCTCAGTGAAAATTCTACATCCTGTGACAGGACCCCAAAGGGGGGATCCACCGGGACTTAAACACACACACGTATATACATAATATACAAGTAGAGATAGAATTCAACGCCCAGAGCGGAGAAAGAACCCACATTAGAGGACATGCGCTCTAACCTTGGTTTACCTTGCACCAAATTCTTTTTATGGACGTATATACTACCCCCCCCCCCCCCTACTTCTCCATACCTCTCGCCTGGTGTAGGCCGAGGCTCCCGTCCACCTCCCATGTCGAACACAACGGTAATGTATTTAAAATTTTAACATGTTTGTAGTAGGCGGGGGCACTAAAGTGTTAAGTCTTAGGATTGGAGTCCTGGCTCGTAAAAACGATTATAAAAATGAAAGTGTATGTTTTGTGGAGGAAAATCATGCGGGGGTGGTAAATTATGGAATACTGTACATAGAAACTGAGTGAGTGACAATATTTGGAGGAGCATTAAAAACTCAAGGGTGACTGCGGGAATCCCAACATGAAAAAAGCATTTTAACGACGAGAGAGATTGGACCAAAGTCAAGCGCGTTTGTGTTTGAGCGTGATACAAGGATACATTAATTTTAATACTGGATAATCCATACACTTAAAAAGATATTAGTTGATCAGAAGTCCGCGTTATGGCGATTGTCATTATTAATATTATTCTGTAAAATAAAATACAGTTAGGCTTTCTGTAGACTGAAAAGTGGCACAGAGAGGAGTAGGGAGAGGGAGTGAGAGAGAGAGATAGAGAGAGAGAGAAGGAGAGAGAGAAAAGGAGAGAGAGAGAGAGAGAGAGAGATTGATAAACAGACAGTCAGCCAAACAGATAGAGACAATGACAAATAGATACACAGACAGACAGGCAGACAGACAGAATAGAACGAGACAGACAGAACCAGAGAGACAGAGGCGAAAGGGGGGAGATAAATCTTGAAAATTCTATTTTCGATTTGAGAACCCACACTATCAAATCTGAATAAGGTTAACCAATGTCAACGAAGAAAAAAAAAAGAAGAAAAGTACCACTTTGAATTTTTTTTTAAATTCGTTACGGCTGAAAGAAAAACCAGAGTAAAGTCCACGACCAAAACATCTGATATGGACATTGAAAAAAAAAAAAAAAAAAACCAAAAACCAACCAAACAAACAAAACCAAAACCAAAAAGAAAAAAAGGAAGCAGTGAAATATATGTATGGATTTCATTGCAGATTCATAAAATGTATACTGTAGAAATCTGTAACGGAGAAATATAGAAAAAGGGAGAAAGAAACCGGTACATACTTGTAGAGGCGTGCGGATAGACAGACTGACAGACAGACATATGTAGAAAGACAAAGAGGAGACAGATCAAGTGAAAGGAGACAACAGAAAGAAAAAATGAAATAGCATGAGAGAAAAGGGTAAAAGTATGAAACAATGCAAACAGTTAACAGAATAAATCATTAACCATACAAGCCAGGAAAGAAAAGATAAACATAATTAGAAATAGGCTAAGACTCTGAAAATGAATAAACCGATTCGTGGAAAACAAAATTGCAGCCACGGTGCTTCCACAAATAAAACCATTAGCTTTTAATGGCGAACTGTTAAAATTAATACCTCGCGGAATATTATTTTCCATTAAAAATGAACCCGGGATTATCTCCCTGTCCCACTGTCTCTTACTCACTCTGTATGTATCTCACTCACTCACCATCTCTCCGTGTATACCTCTCTACCACATTTACCCTACTTCACTATCCCTCTGCCTCATTCCTCCACTTTCTCCTTCCCTGTCTCTTTTTCTTCCATTTCCTCCCCCCTCCATCTCTCTCTATCCACACTCTCTCTCTCTCTGCTTCACTCATCCACTCTCTCCTTCCCTGTCTCAGTAAAAATCTTTTTTTTTTAGTTAATTGTGTCCCCCATCACCTTTCTCTCCCCCTCCCTCACCCCCCCTCTCTCTCTCTCTCTCTCTCTCTCTCTCTCTCTATCTATCTCTCTCTCCATCCAGCTATAAAACCAGGGATTAGGTTCATCACCAAGTCTGGATGATCAGACGCATAAAAAAGCCACATGAATATTGCTGTCCAGACGAGATTCAGGCATATACCACACAGCAGACCTGCACTCGAAAAGCCATTATCTGAAATGTAACCAACAAAACTAAAAGCTTAAATACGCATTAATATTCTAATTGTCTCCCTTGTTCGTGATTTAAAAACAAATTAAAGCTTTTGCGCTTGCGTTTTCCCCACTGCTTGACTTCTGGGCCAGATACTCAAGAGACTCAAAGAGCTATTTCTCGTTAATTTGCCTTGATTCTTCACCTCCAACACCAGCAACTAGACTGTATCTGATTGTGGGTTTCGAATCCGGGACTTCCGAATAGGGAGACTAACGCTCTACCACTTGCACCAGTTAGACTTCTCTTATTAAGACAATGTTCTTTACATTCATTTCATATAAATGTGTGTGTCTGTGCTTAGTTTAAACAGCGATATGAATCCCCCAGTCTCTACTTCCACCTCCATCCTCTCTCTCTCTCTCTCTCTCTCTCTCTCTCTCTCTCTCTCTCTCTCTCTCTCTCTCTCTCTCTCTCTCTCTCTCTCTACACAGCCTCTTTGCGGCGAACTTGCCAACTTTTACTCTCTTGTTCTTGGCAATAAAACACATCATTTACATGTTTTTAATATACAGCGCGTTTCCAAGTACTGTACATAGAAACTGAGTGAGTGACAATATTTGGAGGAGCATTAAAAACTCAAGGGTGACTGCGGGAATCCCAACATGAAAAAAGCATTTTAACGACGAGAGAGATTGGACCGAAGTCAAGCGCGTTTGTGTTTGAGCGTGATACAAGGATACATTAATTTTAATACTGGATAATCCACACACTTAAAAATATATTAGCTGATCAGAAGTCCAAGTTATGGCGATTGCCATTATTAATATTATTCTATAAAATTAATGCTTTTGGATTTCTGTAGATCGAAAAGTGGTAGGGGTATGGGGGGAGAGAAAGAAAGAGAGAGAGAGAGAGAGAGAGAGAGAGAGAGAGAGAGAGAGATTGATAAACAGACAGTCAGCCAAACAGAGAGAGACAATGACAAATAGATACACAGACAGACAGGCAGACAGACAGAATAGAACGAGACAGACAGAACCAGAGAGACAGAGGCGAAAGGGGGGAGATAAATCTTGAAAATTCGATTTTCGATTTGAGAACTCACACTATTAAATCTGAATAAGGTTAACCAATGTCAACGAAGAAAAAAAAAAGAAGAAAAGTACCACTTTGAATTTTTTTTTAAATTCGTTACGGCTGAAAGAAAAACCAGAGTAAAGTCCACGACCAAAACATCTAATATGGACATTGAAAAAAAGACATAGACAGATGCGGAGAGAAGGGTAGAGGGGGTGGGGGTAAAACCTTTAAGATTTCGTTTTAGATTTAAAATTCAGACTAGTAAAAGAAGCACCTTTTTAACTTTTTGAGACATTCGTAAATTTCGACGAGGGATCAGTGAAGATTCAACGACCAATCTCACTATATAAGGATATTGAAAAAAAAAAAAAAAAAACATTTCACGTCTTTTCGTTGTTGTTACTGTGTTTGTCATTGTTTTGCTTGTTTTTTTTTCTTCTTATTATTGTTTCCGCGGAAGTGGCAGTACCCATTATTGATTGTTTCACACATCTTGTGTTTACTTTCTGTGTCTTTCTTGATTAAAAGCCTCTTGGCCTCAAAAGACAAGACTATGGATATCCAAAGTTGTAGACTTGTGAAACGCAGGTGCTCTGATCAGTAAAATTCGTTCTAAATTAAAACCAGAAACCAGAAACAAAACCAGTAACATTTATATTAAGAGTTGGTTTCTTAACATTCAGTGTCAAAAAAGCTAATATCGCAGACGGGTCTCAGGACAACTGTCTGATAATTTATTGTGACGTCATACATAGACAGTAATAGAAGTAGTAGTGGTAGTAGTAGTAGTAGTAGTAGTAGTAGTAGTAGTAGTAGTAGTAGTAGTAGTAGTAGTAGTAGTAGTAGTAGTAGTAGTAGTAGTAGTAGTAGTAGTAGTAGTAGTAGTAGTAGTAGTAGTAGTAGTAGTAGTAGTAGTAGTAGTAGTAGTAGTAGTAGTAGTAGTAGTAGTAGTAGTAGTAGTAGCAGTAGCCGTAGCAACGGCAGTGCTAGTGGTATTACATGTAGTAGTTAATGTTGTCAGTTCTGAATAACCGCTGGCGTTGGTATTTTGAATTATGTTGCAATAGATTAATGAATTGTTCTTATAGCTGCTTTATTTTCCGTTAGACTTGAACAAATTTCTCCTTTGTATAATGTCAACCCCAGTTTTCCAGTGTGCACAAAACTTTTTCTTCCAGTCTCTACTTCTTCTCTTCATTCCTATCTTTCCCCTATTCTTTTACCTTTACAAGAACGACGATGGTCAGACTTAAGACCCGAGAAGTTAAGCTACTAAGACAGGCAAATAATGGCCGAGCTTGGCAAGGGAACAAAGAAGCGACACATCGGAGAGAAACCTTCGGACAAATAAAAAACCTCCAGAAAGGGGAGACCATGAGCGTCCGAGCCAGAGAAGAAACAGACCGGTATTTACAAACACCGGGGGAGCGTAGGTTAGAATAACGCCGGCGCCTACAGGAGGAGCTGATGTTTCCACGGTGCAGCGGACCCAGTTTCATCATAGACTAACCCCGACTGCATAATGTGACCCCCACCCCTCTCCTCCCTACATTATTTTCATCTCGAGGGTCTTCGCTGAGCCGAGCCACCGGAATGTAAAGAGATGTCGATCAAATAGCCCAAGCTAGGAATGGTCAAACACACATCTGGAGCAGGCCAGGGGGGACATTCAGTGGGGCAAACAACATGGACATTCACTGCGACAAACAAAGTGGACAAATACAGACAAGACGGTACAAAATACCGCGCTTTGTTTCTGTGTGTGGAGCTTTCTGTCTATGAAACACCGACAGGGCAACATCGTTCGAGTTGTTACAAAAATAAAAAAAATAATAGAAAGGAGAAGAAGAAACGCTCATTTTGTTTACAATGCTTCGTTTGAGACTATTTTCCCTTGTCACTGGTTCACTTTCTAGTTCTACCAGTGCTTTATTTGTGTTTACACGGTGTCGAGGTGTCGGATTGCTGCAGCCCCAACATCAAACACTGATGATCGAGGCTAGGCCGGGGCAGGACCTACAGCCTGGGAAACTGGCCAGGCAAAAAAATCATTGACACCTTATGACCATAGGCAGGGTAAGAGCTACATAAAACTTCTGAGGATGGACACACTCCAAACTGAAGACTTGTAAAACGCAGAAGCTTTGATTTGGGAAACTCAATCGCAATTTACCCAGGAACAGACAAAACCTAGAATAATTATGACAGTACGTACCAAACTTTGAATGTGCCAGTACATACCAACTGCACCATATTGAAAAAAAATAATGTTTTAATTAATTTCCTGCAAGTAATTATGTAGCATTCTTTTGTTCCAAACCTATACATAGACCACGGGCACTAACTACAACAAAGAAGTAGATTTTGCACGCCTGATTCACTATTTACTTACATGCCTCAGTCTAGTGTCTTAATCCTCTTCCTCTATATATTTTTAGTACCCAGCGTTTACAATTTTGAGAACCAGAGGAAAGGCCTAAATGATTGTGTGTCGCTCCTGTGTACGTAGGATTAAAGCCCGGATGTACGGTAGATGCCAACCAACCATAGAGGTAAACACAAACTGGGATGGCGCGAAATTTTACCGCGGGAAAAACAAACAAAAAAATGAAACGGAAAAGCTTGAAACGTCAGCTTTTTTGTTGTAAACACAATAGTGTAGATAGCTACCTCAAGATTTTTAAAACCTGTCAACCTAAGTATTCGACATCTTTGAAAACACTCTATTTTAAAATGTTGACCATATTTCTTTGATGAATGACAACTATTCTACAAAATGCCAATTTATTGCAATATTGGCTCTCGTACATATCGTATCCGAAATATAATAACTCCTTCGTTTTTTGTTTTCTTTTCGTTTCTTTGTTTTTGGGTGAGGTGGGGCGGTTATGACATAGCCTTTCAAGTGGATCTCATCAATATGTCTCTTTACACTTGAGATGTGTGTACATGTACTGCACTAAACCTCCACCATGATTACAAGTCCGCTTTTTTGTCTGTTTTGTTTTGCGTGTTTTTCTATCGTCCATTTTTTTAAATACTACATATATTTTCCTATAACAGTCAATACGAATGTCTCATTCAAGACGAAACAAGGCTTTCTATAAACATGTTTACCAAACTTAACCTTAATTAAAACCAAAAGAACACTCCAGGCCACCCAAAGATGTATCTGAAATCAGAGAAACCTAGCGCAAATCACACTTTATATCTTCTTCGGATTATAATGAAAGGCTGTTGAAATGGAGAAAAATATTTAAAGATTAAAAAAGACTCAAAGATAAAAAATAGGTAAAGAACATTCAACAAAACAAAAACAAAAAAGCACAGTGTTTTCTTGTCGAGTGGATGTAAATATCCTCCTAGTGTTGATCTTTTCCACGGTTCGATCTTTCCGCTTCCCACACAGCCCTGCCTGCCCAAGACCCCGCGCGATGCGTTCAAATATGGCCACCGGAAACGGAAGGCTGGCAAGCTTACTCGAGAGTTGTCCTTCCTGCATTCCGACTGCTTTATTTACTCTTCTCTCGTGTGTATTGTTTACAAGCTTACAGAGAAACAAGCGAAACAACTCTGGGTGAAAAGCTCAGACGTAGAAAATACATAGAAACGAAAAGGTCAGAGATTTCGCCATGACAGCCAATCAATAGGCGCTCTCGATGTGGTATTCGTTTTACATTTTTTTTTACTTCTAGGTAAAAAAAGTATCAAAATTGGTGATATTTTCAAAACGTATTACAAAATGCGCATAAACTGTATATGAAAAGGATTTATCGAGAGGAAGTAAAGTTTGGTTTCGTAAGGGTGCTTAAATTGTTTTCAAAACCGTATTTCGCTTTCGCCTTAGAAGAACAGTATCATAAATAACTAAAAATCAACTGGCATGGGTAGTTAGTTCAACCTCGTACGCCACCTTATCTTTTTATCTTAAGACGATTCGTAAGCTTATTACAAGATTGTAATTAAGACCCAGTAGGTCTATCAAAAGACGCTATCGATAGCAACATTCTTTAGATCACGACTGCTGGAACAAGTATGATCACCAGAGTCGCAAAGATTAAATAATATACACATACATACAATAACTGTGACTAAACGATAGCCATGTTATTGCATCATGATTGTAACACACATCGAAAAGAGTAGGAAAAGAACGGTTAAAATTATAAACGGAAAAAAAAACAACAAGAACCGTGAAATCCCATAGTGAAAATTAGAAAAAGTATCTTCAATTCCCATAAAAATGCCACATACCATTCACCAATATCACATAGCAATTACCAACACCCAAGGAGGACCCTGCAAATACACACGCTATACAAGAACGAGCACTAATAATCTCACACAACCAACTATTATCAACATACAATGTACACAGAGCCACCAACTTCCACACAAGTTCGCACCATCAAACACACACATATATACACACACACACAAAAACCCCACAGAACAACCATACAAACCATCAAAACTCACCAAAACTTCCATTTGAGCCTCTCTACATTGCGGGTGTTGAGGAGACCCATCTTACTGTGGCAAATACGCCCAATACTACATGGAAAATACTAAATCCAAACAACCCTACACAACCAACCACACACAAAACACTTAATATAACTACAACCACCACCACCACACACATGATACCCACCACATGCACCACAGCACCTACCTTGATACCACCACCACCACAACCACCACCACCACCACTACCACCATCACCACACACATGATACCCACCACATCCACCAAAGCACCCACCTTGCTACTAACACCACCACCATCACAACATACACACATGATACACACCACATGCACCACAGCAACCACCTTGATACTACCACCACCACCACCACTACAACCACACACACACATGATACCCACCACATCCAACACAGCACCCACCTTGATACCACCACCACCACCATCACCACCACCAACACCACCACCACCACCACCACCACGACACATATGACACGCACCACAGACAACACAGCACCCACCTTGATCTCCCGCTTGAACCTTTCCACGTTGCGGATGTTGAGCAGATCCTCCTTGCCGTAGAGCAGGACCATGCGCAGGGTGTGCTCGACGTTGTCCGCAAGAGCGGGCGGGAGGTTCTGGTCGCCCTCGCCATCGGCGCCACCGTCACCGGAACCGTTGTCAGCCTCGGCCGCCGCGTCCCGTCCGCGAACCAGGATTAGCACAAGGCTGTCGGAGTGATACCAGGGACCATAGATTTAGTGAAAAAAAACAACTCACAGTGAAATTGATAAGGAAGAGTTGGCGTGACGCTTGCTCACTTTATTTCTTTATTTAGCAAATTTAGGCGGTAGACTAATATCCAGACTTTCTACTCAGGTTTAAACAGGGAGTTAAATTGGTTTAACCTCCAACCTCAGCACTATATAGGCTATATTGTGGACGAGCCCCAGGACAGTCGTCTGCCACACACGAGACAAACTGGGGATACCATGACTCCTGTCAGGCAATTACAAGGCATGAATTTGCCGGTCGTGGGATTCGAAACACGGACCTCCCGATTTTGAGACCAACGCTTTACCTTGCAACTTGAGCCAGTTAGCCCCCTTTAAAGAGGGAAGCTACCGCTCTAACTATCCCAACACACAGACACAAAATCCTCCCCGTAAAACCTCTCACTATTTCCGACTCTCTGGCGATACAATGCACGATAAAGCAGACACATCACAGTGCACACCACAGTGAACTCCCTTATGTAAATAAGGAAATAAAGGCAGACTTTAACAGTCTTAAGCTATCATCATTGTTATCAAATAGACAACACACAAGAAGCATCAACACCATGGTCAGTCTTGACCAACGCGTGCCGGTTCAGGATTAAAATCAGGCTGTCAGGGTAACAGTAATAGAGTGCCCGGTTAGGTAGATTGGAAATATAGTGTTTTTTGTTTTTGTTTTGTTCAGTATGCAGGATAGTGGAATCCATGATGTATATTGGGTTATCATGGGGCTTTTGTTAAGTGGTATAATGCAGGCTAGTGGAATTGAGGATGTATGTTGGTTTGCCATCGGACTTTGATTTAATGATTTAATCCAGTATCACTGTTTTCAAATAGACAACACACGAGAACTATCTGCACCATAGTCAGTCGTGACTGACGTTTGGCGAGGCGGTTCACAGTTAACACACAGACTGTCAACTGAAGGCGTGGTAAATTATGCTGGTAAATTATCTATTGGGTTACCATGGGGCTTTGATTTGGTGATACATGCATATGCAAGGTGGTTAAATTGAGAATGTATCTTGTGTTAACATCGACATTTTGTTCAGTAGCATTATACTGGACAATGAAATTGAAAATGTATATTGAGTTAGCAGCAGTATATAAATAGGGGAAATAGAGGATGAGATACGCCCGGATATAGCCCTCTACATAACAGTGCTCTGTAATCAATTATTGTTGTTTGAACACTTAAAACGTACATGGAACATCTACTGATCCAAGGACATAACGATAGTAGAGTTGGTTGCCCTAATATCCAACGTCAGCACTATATAAGCTATATTATGGACAGGTCCCAATAGTAGTTTCTGACAATTTGTACTAGCTTCCACACAGAGTACAAGCGGGGATACTCGGACTCCTTTATCAGCTGGTCATATACTGACACCGACCTAGGCAGTAGGGGGCGATCATTGGTTTAGAACCGGCGACTTCCCAATTTGGAGACCATCGCTCTACCATATGATTTGCGCCAATTCGCTTCCCAGCACATAATTATAATTTGTGATTCAGAGGAACAGAGCACTCCAAGCGAATAAAAGTAACAAAAAACATATTGCGCATGTAATGAGAATCTGTAAACACAACTTTTTGGCCCCAAAACAAACGCAACATTGGAATATTATGCACACAGCGCAAACACGTTAAAAAGGTGAGGGATGGGGTGACAAACATCCCAAGCGATCTCATGTACACACACTGGCCTACACACACGCAAGATTGTTTCCTCTCGTTAAAAGATGGCGATTCCGAAAACAAATAAATGACACTTTTCCCACGGTATGGAGCTCCTAAACAAGGTATGTAATGAAAAAAACAAAAAAGCAAAAACAAAAATAGAGCAAGAAATGAGAGTTTGGAATTCTAAAACGAAAAAAAGAGAAGAAAGCGAGGAAGAAAAAGACGCAGAAAAATGCTTGTGTGCGTAAATTTCAAAGCTTGAAAAGACAACGATGGGGAGGTGATAGAAGGGGAGGGGGTGAGAAAGGGCCGAGGTAATGCAGGTAAAACAAACATCACTAGCGCTCTCGATTGTATGACAGCTGGAACAAGGCCCATCAGCTTTACCTGGCATCGAAAATGCAAAAATTCTAAGGTGACAAATACTGTGAACGATACATCTTTTCTGCGATTGTCAACAATCGTTTTCCAAAAACGACCTGTCTTAGCCAAACCTGCACTAACAAAGATATTTGTTTGGTTTATATAAGGGATAGTTATATGATTTCGCTTACAGGTTTTTTTTATAACAATGTCATGAAGGCTAGGCTCATCAGCTTACCAGGTATCGAAAATGCAAAAATTCTGAGGTGACAAATAATTTACTGTCAGTTAACATCTCTTATGTCAAGTCCTTTTTCAACCAACCCTGCATCCACAAACAAATATGTAGCATATGGTTTTAAATTATTGGGGATAGCTTTTTTATTTTGTTTAATAGGATTTGGTTGTAAAAAAAGCATTTAGACATAAGAAACTCATAACAGAAGAACGTACATGTTACATATAAGTTCAAGCTTGCACGCATTTGACTATTTCCGCGCCAACATTCTAAGGAATATTTGACTTGTTTTCTAACAATTTTAATGGGATATTGTGACATTAAAACGTTACAAATTTGGAGAAAATAAATCGTCTATTAATTTTATGAGGTTTGGAAATAAAGTTTGTAATTTCTAGGTTACACATCTACAGTGTAGGGCCCATTAGTTGCCTTGTTTCCCCAACGGACAAAACTCTGAAACTTGGTAAAATCTGGGAATCATGAAAACTATTTACTCCAAGGAGTAT
Source organism: Elysia chlorotica (assembly GCA_003991915.1). Lineage (NCBI taxonomy): Eukaryota > Metazoa > Mollusca > Gastropoda > Plakobranchidae > Elysia > Elysia chlorotica. The sequence continues at coordinate 399,927 of RQTK01000357.1, read as the reverse complement.
GTGAGAAACTTATTTCTCACCGACTCAGGGAAAATTGGCGCTTTTTCTAAGGCTATGATATATATTATAAAGCTAGCCCGAAATGTATCCATAGCTATGTCTTTATGTTTTGTAAATTTTCCTTTTCTTAAAGCTGACATTTTCACCCCCCCCCCCCCAAACCACACACACATGCCCACATTTTTAAATACAAATTCATATAGTAATTATATTCATAACTGTACTAATTTGGTTGGTGCCTGCGTAATATGATTGGCTGGGGCAGAAACCTGGTATCCCCGAAGGACAAAAAATTGAGATCCGCCCACATCGCATATTTCCTAAAGATGGACGTTGGGCGTTAACAAACAAAGGAAACAAATCAGACTACTTGATAACTTCCATCGAGCTGGCATGGGTGCGAAGGTAAAGGCAACCAACGCAACTTGTAAAGAATGTTCAAATAGTAACTCAATAAGCAGGTACCTGTTTTCAAACTCCCTCCATGTAATCTGAGCATCGTCTGTGGTGGTCGACTTGAGGACTGCGTCGTGATTGGCTGCGAACATGTGCACTGCGTTCAGGGAGCCAATCACAGGAAATGGCAGCTGGCGGGAAAGAAGGAACACCGCACAATTTTTAGAATCCAACAACAAATGGGGCACAATTATTGTGTAATAATAAAAATACTGTTTTCTTTCCCAAATTTTTAACCTCGTACCTTTAGTTCTCCAACACTTATGGTTTTTGTTGGTTTGTTTAGGATTTCGAATTGTGCATCTAATTTCAAAATGATGAATAATGGCAGTGTCTGTAGTGTCCTCGTATTGGCCACGCATGTACGGCATCATCAACTGAGATGCGTGAGGCGTGCCAACTAGAACAATCGTAAGGAATGACTGCAACAGGAAAATTACGGAAGAGATTTGCATCCCGGGGTTATAGAGTGCAAGGCGAGAGGGAGTACCGTGTGTGGTAATGACTATTGCAGCCGATGGCTGTGGTTTGGTACGTATACGTCCGTTGTTCCTACAAGGACAACTCAGAAAAAAGCGGACTGGAAGCACTGGAAAATACAATAATGTATTTCAAGGCGGAAACATTCTTAGCTGATCGAGTTAAATGAGCACCACTCACAAACACATTGCAAAAACATCAGTTTGTTCGAGTATGACTTCTCCAGTTGACCAACAGGAAACCTGGCACTCACAGAAAATAATGTACAACGCACTGGACATACCGGGCTGTCCATCGCTGGGCACTGGACCATGCTGCTGTTACCATCATAGTTACAGTGATGATAGAAGCTGTCTTGATGACAACAAGCACGTGCATGCGAGACAGTAGAGGCCTTGCAATTTCGAAGGCCTCAGCGAAAACGAAGACGATAGGTAAGGACTGTACAGGCGTCCAATCAAAGCTCTATCCTAGACTTTCGGAGCCAATGATCTGATCAGAAAACAACATTTCTGAAGGACGTGATTATGTCATCCATTATCGTTGTGTGAATCGCAAAATCTATAGTAACAGTTGCAGAGTTAATGGGGTTGATGCCTGCATAAACAGATGTCCCTGGTGTTCGTGTGTGAGTCCACGGGGGTGATTTCCCTATCTACCAAACGCAGACCACCAGAGCACGCTGCAGTGAAAACAGATTTCTAACTGATTTCAATCATAACACAAGGAGGCAACAAGTTACTACATAAACATGTCCGAGTGTTCGCGTGGGGAGTTATTCCCCTATCCGGTCGCCACAGACCAATGGGGCATGATGCAGTGGAAAACAAATAATAAATGATGGGAATCCTTTCTCTGATGACAAGCAAGTAAGGTACAAGAGGCAACATATTCCTAGTGTTGACTACATAAGCGGAATTCCGTGCGTCTCCGAGTTCGAACCCACCGGACTTACTAGTGCTACCCAGCACATATCACTTTGGCTTGACGCGGTAAAGTGTATTAGCAGATGACGGGAACGTTCTCCATGACAAGAGTATTCATGGAGGCAACAGGTTCCTCAGGTTCACAACATAAACAGATGCACATGTGTTCGTGTGTGAGCTCATCTACCCCACACAGACCAATGAAGCTTGCTACAGAGAAAGCATTTATACGGATGATGGGAGGTATTCTCGATGACAAGCAAAACATATACAGGGAGTCAACAGGTTGCTACACAAACAGTTGTCCTACTCTTTATGTCCAAATGTCCGAATTTGAACTCACTGGACATACCCTAGCTACCCGGCAATTACCAGTAGAGCTTGCTGGAACGAAAGCCTATTATACATGTGATGGCGATTTTCTCTGTTTCTGGCCGGCGTCAAAAACGTGTGGAAACAGTCAAAGATTCTTAGGTTTATCCACATTACCAGATGTCCGCGTGTCCGAGTGTGAGCTCACTGGACATGTATAGAGAAAACAGCGAGTTGTCAACATGTTCATCTTAGGGATGAACAAAGCATAACAGCTCACCATCTCAAAGTTCCAGATTTGTTGGGTTTCTAGTTAGAGCTTGGAAAAACACAGTCGGACATGGTGAGCGTATTGGACATGCTTGGTCAGCATCACCTGTGCCAGTACAACTACAAGTACTAAAACTGACCAATTCGCCAGATGGCCGTTGCAATGATGACAATCTCGGCTACATGTAATATTTTCTTTCCTGGTAAAAAGTATTAACACTAGACCATGGGCCTTGTTGAGCCAGTTGTGGTTGTTAGTTAAAGTCCACTATCAGCAGTAAAGCTTTACCGTGTATGGGACCCAAGGCTAACGTCTAAAAACGTTAAGTGATGCCACTCACGCGACAAGACTCGTGTCTCAGCCAGTCACATTATACTGAGACATTGCCAAAAGGTAGAGACCAAACAGGCACAATTTACGTGGGCATAATCTCTAAATTACGCAAACACTCTTTATTTTTCTGATTTGAGCATTTAGAGCCGAAAATTGAGAAAAAAAAAAAAAACCACTTAGCCATCCGACATTTAAATGCGCCAATAAGATAAAAGTCTAAAAAATATGGATTTTCGGACAAACGAATATTATTACATGCGAAAGCGGTGTTCACTTTTTTTTGTTAAAATCGCGAATTTCGATGCGCACATTGCACCGTTTCGTTATTATAATGCTTGGTTAGGTGTAAAAACAGACAATATCAATCCTACTTTAAAAAAGGCCAGTGGTATGTAAATACAACTAACACCTGGATAAATTCATTTATGACTTACAGATGTGTCCCAACAAAATATTAAAAATTAAAATCAAATAAAAAAAGAAAGAGAAAACAGACCAAAAGTTTACAATTATGCCATGCAGGAGTTTTTAAGAGCATGGTTTATCTCTTCGTCAAACAATGTTAAATTAATTCGTAAAGTATAATAATAATAATAATAATATAATAATATTGATTGCCACTAGGATACCAAAAGTAATGGGTCGCCAACAGGCCAGCGTTTGTTTACCTCCAGCTTCCGAATCGGGACATGGGGACACTGAGAATACAAACCTTGCTCACTTGACACGCCATGGACAAATTTAGATCTTAATATGTGTGCCTGTGTGTGTATTTGTCTTTCTCTATCTCTCTTTCTCTTTCCTCCCCCATCCCTCTCTCTCTCGCTCCATTTTTCTATTTATCTCTCTTTCTCTCTACCTCTCTCTCCTTTTTCTCAATCTCTCCCTCTGTATTTTTTTGCTCTTTGTATCTATTTATGTCTCCGTCTCGCTCACTTTCTCTCTCTCTCTCTCTCTCTCTCCCTCTGCAATTTTCTTTTATCTTATATTCGAGTTAAGATCATTATTTCCTCTAAATACGTACAGCCATCAAACTTCTAGTTCGTTAATTAGGATGAAATTTTAACAAACATCAAATCGCGACCAGCCAATGTTAAGTAGTAAAAAAACAGCACTTGGGCAAGACAATAGGGGAAATTCTTTTTTTTTTTTAATTATTTGTTTACTAGTTTAAATCAATACCCATGGTGGCATTGATTTTATTTTAACAGAAAATTTTGTACTCACCATTATTTCTCTCTCTGTCTCTCTAATTTTTCCTCTCCCTACACTCACAATTTCTTTTTTTTTTATATCCTCAATATCCTAAGGAATTTTTAGAACGCCCCTTAAAATAGCCCCATCTGTATTGAACTGCCATCTCCATGTTGAAACAAAGAGAGAAAGGAAACACATCATCCAACCACAGGTCTGAGCTGATGATAGGCCCACCATGGCCCAAAACATACTGAGAAAAATATCATGTTGATAGTATTTGCCAAGGCATGCGGGGGTGTTTTTGGATTGTTTGTATCGTTTCCTTTGTCGTGTACATTTTAGCTTCTCATTTTTGGTTTCAGAACAAATTCATTATTAATAATTTATTAGAATTTTAAATTTTATTAATAATTATTTAGCAAGATCCATTACTTATCGTATGGGTAATTAACTCTTATGCATGAGTATTAAAACTATTATGGAAACTTCCAATTCCAAAATTATGTATTTTGCGATCCGCACACCTGACTCAAAAATGTCCAGTGAATAATTCTATTGTTTAATTAAAAAATACAACTTATAGAACAGCCAGTAATGTCCTTCAAATGACAACAGCTCCTTTTCCTTTCGCACAAACACGTTTTCCCTAAAGTTAAGTAATACATTATAGATGGGCATGAATTCTCCCCCTCTCTCTGTCGCTATCTCTCGCTCGCTCATGCTGCT
>RQTK01000357.1:374025-388423 GCA_003991915.1 Elysia chlorotica | reverse complement strand
TTTTTTGAGAGAGGAGCATAGACAAGTTGTGTTCTAATAGCATTGGGGCATGTTAAGAATCCTCCTTGGGGACCAAGGAGAAATTACACTGGGAGAGAGCTTTACTTTCAACAACCAAAGCACTTGTTGTATATGTATCACATACTGTACATCATTCTTTGGTGCAACCATTCATTGATACAATTACTTTTGGACAGTCCCCTATATAAGTTGACAACGATACAAGTAGATGCCAATGCTACTTGGGTTTATGATCGGAAAATTGTTTCATTTTAATACTAAAATCCGATTGATTTGCTATGTCCATAATTATAATACCCGATATCGCAAACTTCACAGATTCCTCAGATTAGAGCAGAGGATTTGGTTTATTAAAACCCATCATCTGAAACAAGTGTGATCGTGGACGAGTCCCAAGTCAATGTATGACAATTTTGTGAGATACCTCGCAGAAACAGCGCGGTTGAGACTCTTAGACTTGACAAACATTAAAAACCTCTGTGAAAAACATAAAGGAAGCAATTCAACAACGAAAAAAAAAAGGAAAAAACAAAAAACAAAACACACACACACAAACACAAATAGTGATGAGGTGACATCACATAAAAACGTCGCGGCCTCGCAACCCAACACCGCATCTATAATCATCATCACCACCACGGTCCACTTGGTGAGTCCTTTTCACGCCTCTCTCTCTCAACAAGCATCTTTTAATAACTGTCAGTCTGTCAGGGTTTTCCCGCACGCCTGTCACCACGGCTGCACCAGGGAAGCACCTACCCGGGACAAAGCGAAACTGCAGCCCCCTGCAAATCCCGGGGGCCTTCACAGGCTCCCAAGTCACCGGACACTAAGGGTCTAATCTAAGTCGCTACAATGACCGTTATTCGACACCCCCCATTCAGTCGTTGGACGGGAGTCTCCCTCCCTCTTTGCTCTACATATTGACCATGACACTAATGGTCGGGTCAGGGTGACCTACCTCTGCTTTGGGTAGATCCGAAAAAAAAGACCTTAAAAAAAAAGAAGTAGAAAGGCCTTCAGGACTTCTGCCTCGTCACTTTTTACTGCTGAAGCTGACTTAAGGCTTTGAGAGATGACAAGATGTTTCGAATGTGATCGAACCGGAAATTATACCGGAGATAGCTACGCTCTCCACCAAAGAGCCATCTTGCCACATACTTTCTTGGTACCGGGTATCTCAACATCTAGCAGCCAGTGCGTCCATACTCCGAAGACAAAAAACGGCGGGTTTTACAATTTGCTATTTCAAAGCTATTAATGTAATTTATATGTAACGACATTATGCAGTATATTGAGTTGAGTTTCGGCACTAAATAGGCTATATAGTGGACGGGCTCCAAGACTGACGTCTGACAATTGCATGTGTTGCCAAACACGAGACATGGTGGGGATACCATGACTCCTATCTCAGCCAGTCACATTAAACTGACACCGAGCAACCAGTAGAGAGCGAAATCGCCAGCGCTCGAACCGCGGACCTTTTGCGTCGGGAGCCGGTGTTTTACCCCAGGGCTACCGCACCCCAAAATTTTTCTGTAAGAGGCAGAAATACAAAGAGAGAGAGAGAGAGAGAGAGAGAGAGGGAGAGAGAGAGAGACATACAGAGAGACAGATAGAGAGTGGGACAAAGCGAAACTGCAGCCCCATGCAAATCCCGGGGGCCTTCACAGGCTCGCCAGTCACCGGACACTAAGGGTCTAATCTAAGTCGCTACAATGACCGTTATTCGACACCCCCCTATTCAGTCGTGGGACAGGAGTCTCCCTCCCTCTTTGCTCTACATATTGACCATGACACTAATGGTCGGGTCAGGGTGACCTAGCTCTGCTTTGGGTAAATACGAAAAAAAAAAGACCTTAAAAAAGGGGGCCTTCAGGACTTCTGCCCGCCCTGGTCATTTTACACTGCTGACGCTGACTTAACCAATTGAGAGATAAAAATAATGATGTTTTGAATCCCGAGCATCGAACCGGGAACATGCCGGAGATAGCTGCGCTCTCTACCAATACCACCACCTTACCACATACATTCGTGTCTCCACGTCCATCGCCAGCCACTGGGCTACACCGCGGAAGGTTCCGAAACCAACGTCTGACAATTCCACGTGCTGCTACAGAGAGACAAAGCGGGAATACCATGATTTTTCTCTTTGCTTGTCCATTTTAACTGATACCAACCCAACCAGTACAGTTCGAAACGGGCCTCTGCCGAAATGAAGCCGTTTGAAGCCTACACTGTTATCCGACTCAGTATCTTCTAGCAGCCCGTGTGTTCATTTCCCATAGTCCAAAATCAAAAACAAACAATAAACGCCGTGTTTTATAATTTTCTATTTAAAGGCTATAAATATAATATACAGATAATGATGTCATGCACTATGTTAAGTTGAGTTGATTTAACGTCCAACATCAGCACTATATTGAGGTTATATTGTTGGCGGACCACAAGACTGACGTATGACATTTTTATGTGCTGCCACACGCGAGACAGGGTGGGGATACCATGCCGGTCACATTCATTGATCCAACCAGTATGGAGCGAAATAGCCAGGGCTCGAACCACCCACCTCTTGCGTCGTTATCCGATGTTCTACCCCAGCCCCCGCCCCCTCTGTTATGCAGTAAATCAGAGTCGAAAGTCCAAAATGTGCAGCATACAAAATTTATCTTAATCGCTTAATTTGGAGTATAAAAAAATACGTGTATACAGAATCATACTAGGCCAGATAGGCAAAAAGAATAATCACACCTCGAAGATTGTTTACCAATACATTTAAATATAATACTTAAAACATAATTACACTGAAAAGATTTCTTCGGATACCCCCCCCCCCCCACCTCTTTTTCTACACACACACACACACACACATTCATTATCTCTCTGTGTCTCTCTCTCACTCCCTCCACCCCCATCCCCTTCTTTTCCCCACCTTGCTGCCTAACTCCTTCATGCATCGGAATGTCATAATACATAGATGATCGTGTTATCATAGTTTAGAAGTGACCAAGTACAGCAAGATCTAAAAGAGCATAGGGCTGACTGCGCAAAACAAAAAATAAACAAACAAATAAAATAATATCAGATGATCAGTCAAAAAAATCCTCCACCTCATAACCGCTCCCCACCCCAATCCGTCCCTGCGTGAAACAATGGGCGTGGCCAAAACACTAGCCGCTGCCACACAGAAAAGAAGGCTCTGTCATGCTAGAAATCAACAGGCACTGTTTCCCGACGCGCGGTCAGCTCGTGGGCTGGACTCACTAAGTCTGACCAGTGGTCATCGCGAGCCGCTCAGCTTCTGTGACTGTGTGAGCGCTTCAGGACAGAGAGGGTTAGCTTGTACACGTAATGGGCGATTTGGCATTTTATCATAGTTGTTTTTTTTTCTGTTTGGACAGAGTTACAGGGAGAGGGAGGCTAGGAGAGAGAAAGAGAAATAGAGAATGAGAAGGCGAGATAAGGGAGGAAGAGAGAGTGGAAATGATTAAAGTTGGAGGGATGTTTAAATGAAACAATGTGATGGAAGGAGCACGCGAGAGAGAGAGAGAGAGAGAGAGAGAGAGAGAGAGAGAGAGAGAGAGAGAGAGAGACTGGGGGGGGTGGGTGACAGAAAGGGATAGAATTAGAGAGTGAGAGAGCGGGTGGAAAGAAAGTCCCATTCTCTCTCTCTCTCTCACTCTCCCTCCCTTTCTCTTTCTATTCCTTTCTTTTCTGTGTGTGGTTTAATCGTTAATCTGATGACTAGACGAAACTCAAAAAGGGCCATCTCGTTACTTCCCCGTACACAGAAAATGACTGAATAACCCTGTCATAGACAGTTAACGTGAAATATTGTTGTTACTTAATGTTAGTGTTGGTTTATATTATCGTTTGGTTGATATAACTATTTCGTAACTATTTAGTAAACTGATTGCACACTTTGTGTTAATTTTTTTCAACTTCTCTGGTGACCAAGAACAGTTAAGTGCATGTCTTAATAACTAAAGAAATTATATTGAATCTCTAAGCGGAATAACGAGATACTCTTGACAAAAATATGTAACAGGCTCTGTATAGATGTAATTTCTAGACCTAGTATGGAGTCAATGGAACATTAGATTTGATTCTGCCATTCACATCAGTTGTGTGATTTGCCTTGTACAAACAAAATATTTGAGGAGTGCACCTAATTGCCAATGCTAGCTCTGGGGTCTAAGTGTCTGGGTTTCAAATCTCTTCTGATAACTAATACTCTCATCCACTGAAAACTTATTTAACAAATCTTTTTTTTTGTTAAACGGCTTAAGTAAAAAAGAAGTGACAAACTAAGAAGTATGTAAACACAATTATGAGTAAATGAAGTGTAATTAAGGGATTAAGCAAAAAACTTTTGCAATGGCAGTGCTTTAATTTTTTTTACTGTTTTTTTTTTAATATGTGGTTTTTCTTTTGTGTATTTTTGTCTATTTATTTGTTGTTGTTTTTTTCCTTGCCTTTGTAAAAACCAAACTTTTACTAAATTGTTTTTAAAAGAATATTTTAAAGAGAAAAAAAAGAGCAAAATACACAACTTTTGAATAATGATGTTCTTCCAGCTTGGACACTGTGCTTCATCTGGTGAAAAACTTTTACAAATTATATTATCTATGAAATAAAATTGGCCAAGAATATTATATCCCCATGGGTGCCAAGTATTTAAGTTGTAAACTAAAATTATGATGGTTTTACAATAAAACTTGTTTGTTGAGCAGACCACATAACAAAGCTCCATTGGTTTGTTTTTTTGATTGATCATTATCTTCATAAAACAGTCTAGGATGGAGCTATGATTGCATGCGGTGCAGATTCCCTCACATACTGTCTTCAGTTTTACGGTCCTGTTACTGTCTTAGCATTCAGCCTTTAGAAGTAGATCGGGATAATAATGTCAAATCTATAACTGTGGTTTGCACAAAATCACGACTTAAAGAGCTATGAGTATAAAGAACTATCTATAGATAAAAACTAAATTTTCCCCCAAACCCCCTTAGGCATTTGTAATCAAAAGCATTTGATGCCTACTTTTAATTGTTTTACAAATAGATCAAGCCAAATGCAACACCTCAAGAGACTAGAAGCGATTTCAGTGTTAAAGGAATATATCACCAATTATTGCCCTCACCGGTTTGACATTTCCCACGGACCTAGTGAAGACAGGGATACCACTTCCACTTGTTAGGCAGATAAGATAGGTTGCCATCTTTCTGCTTCTCTGTCTTCTATTGGGGTTAGCAGTTTTCCATAAATCTGGTTTAGAGGAAAAAAATTAAATAAAAAATGTTGGTTGTAACTAATAATAAACCTTTGAAATGAAATAAATTTTAGAAATACCACTCTAAGTATGAGTCTCTCAGTCAGAGTATGATTGCTCACATTTCCAATCTATTTTTTTTAGAGTATTCGAAGGTTATAAGAGGTAATATTTTTAGCAGCTTCAACATCAGCATCAGAATCAAGGGCTCAGAATGTAGCCTTGGAGTAAAGGTTTGGAAGATGCTGCGAATTCTTAGGAGATGTAGTCTAAAAGAGTGACAGACAGCATTTTAAGGAATTTTTTTTAAGGCTATGGTATCCAATATTGTATTCAATCCCAGTTACGACATCCTATCAGGTATGCTGACTGCAAATTTGTATTGCGTTGTTATCGGAGTTTAAATAATCTTCTAACTCTAATCACTAGAATTTGTAAATATCTTGATCATTAAAATCTTTGCTGTTAAATGTAATGTCCAGTAGTTAAACAGAAATTCTGACTACATCCTTAAAACATTTGACAGAAACAATAATTTTCTAGTGAACTGTAGTTTGTTTTCATTAATTTTAAAATTCGTAAGATAAATACAAATTAATTAAGACACCATGATAGTGTAGCTACCTTAGGGATTGAAAGTATAATGTTGCAGGAGCTTACAAGTTGTCGAGTGCCTTAAAATTTGTTCTAATAATGTAAGACGAGTTGTGTTTACAAAGTATTATGAGATGCCCCAGTATATATGTCTGAAAAGATTCCGATTTTTTTTATATTGAGAAGAGTATTCATTGTGCCTTTACTTTTTAACAGAGGTCCAGGTCTAGAGTCGTGAGATTGGTTTGTTTAACATCCAACATTTGCATTATTTATCTTGAGACCGGATCGGCTTGTGATGAGACCAAAGGAATTTTAAAGAACATCCAAAATCACCATAAATGACACTCTGTATGATCAAACTCAAGTTTATAAATGCATTTTATGAAAACTTGAAGCTATTTTTCAAATAAAACAACACAGTTACACACACAAAAAAGGGGGCGTCTTGAACTAATTTGATGCTAATTAAAGACAAAAAGTGCAAGACTTTTAAAAATGGAACATCCAGTGCAATGGTGAATAGAAGATGGCGGCACACACACAAAATTTAAAAGAAAACATTTCTAAAGGATTTGCATTGCTTGCTTTTTCAGCTATATTCAAACGATACATTAAAATACAGAAACATGATGATTTATGAATTTCACGCGACAATGCTACAATGCAGTTGAATGCTACGAACTCATTTTGTCAAATTGACCTTACCACAATGTTGTACAGTGTAATTACAACACAAGACCTAGATCTAAATCTAAACTTTTTTAAACAGGTAGCATATTAGAAATGTTTAGAATCTAGATAGATCTCTAGAGACCGCCTGCAGAATGCTCCTGTCTATATTCTTAGTGCCATTAGGACTTTAGATTCTGTGATCTATTAGTCTAGAGTTTCAGATGTAGGGCATTGATTAGCTAGATCCTACCACTAAGTACCAAATTGTCCACCTCTAGATCCTACAATTAGGGGCCTACTCAATAGGCTAGACTTAGGAATGAGATCTAGGCCTAGAAATCTATTTCTAAAGGCAGATCCTTGTAGATCTATTTCACACATTACCTGGGTTTTATTCAATTATGTTGTGAATGATCAAGATTCTACATCATGGTTGACCGTAAAAAGCTTCAGTGTAATTTAGGATTTTAAATCCTCTAAATTAGATATATAGAATAGATAATTTACAACCATCCAGTCTCTACATCTAGAAATCTAGATTCGACGAACCATTTGAACAGAAAGTAAAACACCACATTCCGCCATATTGTAAACAAACACTGAGTAACGTGAGTAACCGCCCTTACTATGGTGATAAACTTAAAATTGAAATGCACCGAAAAAAAAAGCAGAAATAAAATACAATTTGGCGCCGTTGTAGATCCAGATGTAAATCTAATTTAGATTATCATTTCTTTTTTCGGAAAGTTTGCGATTTTTATATTAGTTTGCAACTTCTGTCTCTCCTTTAGAGAGCCTTTAAAACCTCTATCTCTGTCTGTCTGTCTGTCTGTCTGTCTGTCTGTCTGTCTGTCTGTCTGTCTGTCTGTCTGTCTCCTGTCTCTCTCTCTCTCTCTCACTCTCTCGCTCTCTCTCTCTCTCTCTCTCTCTCTCTCTCTCTCTTCGCTTTCTGTCTCTTATCTATCCCTATATCTCTGAATCTTTTTCTACTTTTCACTCTTCTCTCGATGTATATTTGTGTCTCTCTGTCTGTCTGTCTGTCTCTCCATTTCGTTCCTATATTCTCTAGTTACATATAAAGTTTTATAGACAGATAGACTAGATTAATTAGAACATAGGTAGATAGATCGATGGAGGTATAAAATAGATCTGATAGAATGATGCACAGATGTAAACTATAAAGATTGAAGAAAGAAGGAGAAAATGCTAACTGGGAATAAAAAAAATAATTGTGAGAAAATGTGGGTTCCGATTGTGCGGGTGATAACAATCAGACTGTTAAGAGGACAAACAGATAAACAGACATAGATTAAATAAAATAATGTTGCCATGGACGAATCCAAGGAAGATCAATAAGATTTTCTATTTTTTTTTTTAGTGGATTGATAACGAACAAAAAAAAACTTTATCATTCCGGTTTGTCTTTGATCGTGGTTATAACAAAGACTTAACTTGATCTAGAGCGAAAACATAGCCGATCTCAAGTGTTTTTATGAAAAGCCTGAATTGCTGTTGTAAAACTCGGCGTTCTTTCTGATGATAGTTATTGTAAATTTATTTCAAAGATTGTTTCGTACAATGTGTGTTGTGGAAATAACAATGAAACAATAAATGTAAACACAGCCGGTGATGGTTAATTTATTGAGCAATTCAAAGTAATCAGACTGTGCATAGCAGGTGAAATGAATAGATCAAAAATTGATTTGCGCAATGCTCACAAATACCTTTGTATCAGTTCTACGAAAGATAACCTGAAAGGAATGACAAACAAAGAGTTTGCTACTTAACTATATTTTTTAATCTTTTTTTTTTTTCAGTTCTGAATTTTTGTTTTAGATTTTGTTAATGTAATACAGTCATAAGTTTTTTTTTCCTGTTGTAGTTGTCGTTGTTGTTGTTGTTGTTGTTGTTGTTGTTGTTGTTGTTGTTGTTGTTGTTGTTGTTTATGTTGGTGTTTAGTTTTGTGTGATTGTTTTTGTTTTGTTTATTCTGTAGTTCATTTTTTTTGCTCTGTATTTCTTTTGTTTTGTTTTGTCTTTTTGAAATACTTAGCCTACCGTCACAGTGTATTTAGTGGTGGATCAAAGGGAAAAGAGTATCGTTACAGATTCTGCTGGGAGAAAGCTCTCTCCTTGTTTAACGTCTCCTAAGTTCTTGAAAATACCCCACACGACTTCTGGGCTCCAAGTAATTGGTTGGTCATTCTGGCACCGATCCAACCGTAGGGGAAAAAATAGGGCAGTCTAATCGGGTATCGAACCCAAAACCTTTCTATTAGTAGCCATGTGCTCAACCATTAGAACATGTCGGAGCCCTATATTCATTTCTTTTGAAAAAATCCGAAATATGTATTTTTTTCTATCATGTTATTGCACAATGAATTTTTTTAAGCAGCGTTAACATATTAATTTTGTTTCATAAAATAACAAAGCGGAACCGTATGTATACAATATTCATTAGCAGTCATGGTGGAAAAGATAATCATGGTTATAAAATTGATGGTTAAAAAGTGTTTATTGTTCTTGTTTGTTTTTGTTTTTTGTTTTTGCTTTTTTTTCTGGGTTAGGCAATCAGCTTGAACAGCAACATTGCAAAATTTCCTAAATGTATACGATAGCTACATGATATATATGACTTTGATTCTATATGCAAATATTTGTCTTCTTGGGTGACCTTGTCTGTTATTTTGGAAAACATCGCCCATGTTGTCTCAAGGCCACACAGCAGACCATCACCGAAATGTCATGAAATGGATGTGCGCACCATAACATTGCCTTCTCACGGAAGTGACTTTTTAGGCGACTAATGGTTTCACTTTATTGCGTAAAGCAATTTTGTATCATACCTAAGGTAAAATGGGATAGGGATATTTGTTTAATTATTATTTAACTGATCTGGTAGTCTTGAGATCTTTTTAAATTTTAGTGATCTCTTCAAGCAATAGCTCTCGTAGACAAAAACAAAAAAAAAGAAAACAAACAAAAAACAAAAACAAAAAACAGGTACGTGCTTAAGGGTGCTAATGAATCTTCAAATATAAGAAAACGGGAGGGGAAAAAAACCCACACATATACTACAAAATGATACGATGATATTTTAGTTTATAACCAGATTCATACCTTCCAACAAAGTTGAATAGCTTTTTGTATAACTGTATTCTCTACTACTGGCTTAATTTCAGTTGTGATCTGTAAAGTTGCAGGGAGTTCGTATTTTGACTCTCATTAGGCGATTGCAAAGCTGGTTGTATTGGATCTGACAGTAACACCATTGGGATATAGTTTATTCAACTGATCTTTCATGTGATTGAAATGTAAATTACATGCACATATTCTCAGTTGTACTTTAATTTGTTTGACTCTCTGGATCATACAAATCTTTGTTTTAACTCTTAACAATTGAGTCTTTATGTGTAAGATCTGCTCCTTTAGATCTATCTCCTTCCTCCATTCTCTATCTCCCTCTCTCTTTCTCTGTCTCTTTCTCTCTGCCCCCTCTCTTTCTCTCTCTCTCCTTTCTCTCTCTCTCTCTCTCTCTCTCTCTCTCTCTCTCTCTCTCTTTCTTCTGTTTATTTTTCCTTCTCTTCTAGAGCATGTTTTCTCTACCCCCTTTTCTCTACCCCACATATGACTATGTTTTTGTATCCCTTGTTTATAATCTGTTTAAACCCATTTTAACTCTGAAACTTGTTTTGGGAAGCGGAGGAACGGGTACAAAGAGAGCTCGCTTTATCCGCCTCAGCCCTCAATCTCTTTATATTGTCACTCTGTTTTATGCGGCTTATGCAACCACGATAAAAAAAAATAATGTGGAGAAGGCATCATCCCGTTTGTATCACCCACCCCCCCTTCATTTGTGCGCCACCCATACCCCCACATACCATACATACACACTCCTACCCACAGTTTCTCTAACCAAACATTCTTTGTTTTTTTTTGTTTGTTTGAGACATGAAGAATAAGATTGAAAAAAAAATGCTCACACCCATTTCACATTCTACTTTGTCTCCACATCATGCCCCCCTCATCCCTCCATCCCTCCCCAACTCACGCTTCCCTCAAAACTCTCCCCAGACTAAAAACTTAAGACATGTCAACCATCTTCCGCTGTCCTGTGTTACGACGCGCCTGTTAATTCCTCGCTAGCTCAGTGGCTGCAGCGAGACAAAGACACCGAGTCGACCAGCTAGCTAGCCAGTGAGTTACTTCTTCTGTTGTCTCTCACATACATAGTTTTAAAGTTTACAGTTTAACCCCAAGCGTCAAATCCTTAGCTTTCGAATACCCATGCCTTCCTTGTCCTCTTGGCATGGCCCCGAGGATGCAGGAAAGCTATGGTCCCCTTAAAAAAAGCATGCAAACAATCTCACTCCTCACCGTTTTATTACTCTTATTTACTATGCATGCTGAAATTAAAATACCCGGTACAAAGGAGTTCATTTCCCAACTTAAGAAAAAACTAGTTTTGTTTTGTTTTTGCTCAGCTCTTTGAAGGTTATAATTTTATGGACGGGTCCCAAGACTAACGCCTGGCAATTAAACTAAACAATCATGTCTTATAAAAATAAAGTCTGGTTTCTTTACTTTTGAGATCTCAGGCTCACTTACATAACTTTAATATTGTATTCTTGTATTTTGCTTGGTTGTCATGATGTAATTATAATTATTTTGTCAATCTTGCACTCTTAGTCCTATACTCACACCAAAATGAGTAAAAAAAAAAAAAAATTCTACGAGGGTCCCTTTCGTCTCAGTCGTCTAGATATCTAGTTGACTTGCCCAATGCTTGATGACTCCATCACACATGATTTGTTTCATTCTACTCATGCCCAAATTTAACCGTCCTCCGTCTTCCTAGATCCTATAACTCACTCCATGGCTCCCCCCCCCCCTCACCTCTTCCTGCGTACCCGGTCTCCTGTATTGCAACGAAATTATTAACTGCTTGGTTCTCTCTTAGTTTTGCAATATTCTTGCACCACTACCAAAAGCCCTTGACCTTGTTGGCTTAAGCCTCCTTTACCCCAACCCGTACCATCACACAGTACCAGTTTCAAGTTTGCAAAGTTGGTGAAGCTGCTGCCTTCTCAATATTATCCCTCCACACCAAAATCATCGAAAATTCTTCATGCACCGTCTCCTTCAGTTCCTCAACACTGCTCAGATTGGGGGTTCTGAGTACTCACCCTCATCTGTAACAACTTCTCTCCCCCTCCCCACCATCTCCTCCCCACCCCTTTGTCGCGGCCCCCCCCCCCCCCCCCCGCGCTCCCTTGGGGACCCCCCAATACTCGACTTCCACACCAAAATCATCGAAAATTCTTCATGCACCGTCTCCTTCAGTTCCTCAACACTGCTCAGATTGGGGGTTCTGAGTACTCACCCTCATCTGTAACAACTTCTCTCCCCCTCCCCACCATCTCCTCCCCACCCCTTTGTCGCATTCCCGTTCCGGCTTTCGCCTGATCACCCCTCCAGCAGAGACCCTGCCTAGACCCTCGACCATCTGTGATATTGTTGGAGCTTGTCCCTTTTACTCTCCTGCCATTACGCTTTTCTTTCTTGCTGCGTCTTATTTCCCTGAATTTCTCGATTACATAAATTATTCTGCCTTCCTAACACTCGCATTCAACCTTTTTGATTTTTTCCCCATATTCCTCCGCCTGCAATTGTTTATGATTCTTCCTTGTATTCCGTTGACTTTGAAACAAAAAGAATGCTAAGCGCCCCTACGAATTAAAAATAGCAATAATTACTGGGCTTTTCTTCTTATCACCCATTGAAAAAAAACAAAAAAGATGGTGATGACAATAACAACAACAATAACAACAGCAGCAGTAGCAGCAAAACTATGGAAGAAAAATTATTACATGTTATTACAAAACACTTTATGACTAAAATAATTGAAATAAATAAGAACAACAACAACAACAACAACAATAATAATATCATGAAAATAATGAGAATGATGATGGTAATGATGATGATGATAATGATGATGATGATGATGATGATGATGATGATGATGATGATGATGACAATTATTGTGATGATGATAAAATGATGATGATAATGATTATTGTAACAATCCCACTGGCAGTGAATACTCCTGTTAAAGTTATTAGTTTCATAAAAATAGCAGCAACGACTATTGCAGCCTAAAGCCCCTCACAAAAAAAACGAGGCATGAAAAAAAGGGTTAAAAAAAGGAAAATACCAAAACAAATATTCGAAAAAAAAAAATGTTTTGAATGAAAAGAAAAAAAAACTAGGAACTGCAGGCTAAGCTTATTGCTGTCCTACCCTCCACAAATAAAAGTTGAAATATTTTTTGTGACAAGCCCTTTCAGTGGGAACTTATTTTCAGTCTTAGAACACTCTTAGAATAAATCACTAAAATTTAAATGTCAGCTCTTGTTTTTATCACCAGGCAGTGCTTTCCATTACAACATCTGATCCTCTGCTCATCAGCTTCTTACTTTCCCCTCTTTTTCTCCTTTTCCCCTCCACCTTAAGTCCTCGACTACCAAAACCGGGCAATTTCAAGTTTAAATGTTGTCTTGACTTTTTCTACCCTTATAAATTCTGTCTCCGCTTTCGTCCTTTTATCTTTTCTCTGACCTTTTCAGTTTCCATTTTATTCCATCAAACTTCCGTCGAATCACGTTATCCAGTCGAAGTGGGGAGGACTTACCCTACGTCTCTTTCCTTAATCTCTGCCTCCCCCCTTCTTCTTTTTGTAACTTCTCTGTCTTTCCTTATCGCCTCTTCACTCATCATTATGGTAAAGCAAGAAGGGGTCGTCGTCACTGAAATGCCCCCCCCCCTCCCCCGTCCCACTAAATATCGATCAGAAGTGCCTACAATCTTGCACTATCTGCCCAGTCGCAGAGGGTCATGTGCAGCTAAAAAGCCTTGTTTTTCCCTCGGGGCATCTCTTCACACTATAAGTCCTACGTTCTCCCTTCACTGTAACTTTAACACTTCCATTCACTTTCACATTCTCTCTTTCTCTCTCTCTCTCTCTCTCTCTCTCTCTCTCTCTCTGTCTCTCTCAAATCTCAAATTATGATATTCATATTGAGGTATATTTAGAGCAGAGAATACCCTCCACCGTTTCTTCCTCCCTCCCCCCTCTCTCTCTCTCTCTCTCTCTCTCTCTCTCTCTCTCTCTCTCTCTCTTTCTTTCATATTTTTTTATCTCGTTCTCTATTTCTTACTCTTTATTATTTATCTATTTCTAACTCTCTCTTGCAAACTCAGTATTAATATATTGTTTTGGAGTGCAGATAAAGAAAACAGATAGATTTAAACAATTTTATAACAACAACACCCCCTAGGTACACACACACACACACAACATAATTATATACCCCCCTCTCTATATCTCTTTCATTCTTTCTCTCTCTATTTATCTTTCTCTCTCTTTCGCTCTCACACACACTCTCTCTCTCTCTCTCTCTCTCTCTCTCTCTCTCTCTCTCTTCATCTTTCCGGATCAGATCCAGTTACTCACAGTGACTACCAACCATGCCCAAAAAATAGACTAACTGGCTGAGGACCCAGCACCCTGGTACTGTGTGGCTACCCTGCCTGCTCCCATCCTGGGGTATATGGTACCATCTATTAAATAACCTGCCCCTTCCGCTCCCGAACATCTCTACAATCGCTTCTCCCCCCTCCCTCTCAATAGATTTATCCGTTTGTGCACCCATGGCTTTATCCGATCACCTCTGGCCTCTTAGTTGTTGTGCCCCCCGTCCTACCCCTAGCCTCCAATAGTCTTCGATCGCCCCTCACCCCTAGCCATACACTCCCTCTATTTTCCACCCCCCCC
>RQTK01000357.1:354303-366822 GCA_003991915.1 Elysia chlorotica | reverse complement strand
ATAGATAGATAGATAGATAGATAGATAGATAGATAGATAGATAGATAGATAGATAGATAGATAGATAGATAGATAGACAGATAGATAGATAGATAGAAATACATAGAGATAGATAAAGAGATGGGTAGACAGAGAGAGAAAGAGGGGAAGAGGAGGACTAATAGTTTGTATGGAAAGAGTATGGCACCATGTACACAAAGAGAACAAAATGGCGCTACGCGTAAATCAGGTAGGTACACATTGATAGCTCTCAGAGACAAACAGGCATACTGTCCAGAAATCGATTTAAAAATTAACATCAATACATGGATCAAATAGACAGACATACTAGGCAATGAATTGTGTTTCACATCAATAGCAGCCCAACTGATAACTGATTGCTAAACTTGTCAAAATTTGAAACGGGGCTTACTTTTTGGAAATGAACTTCCTTGCTTTCTCTAAATAAAAAAATGTAAAAAAAAATTACTTTTACTTGCTTATTTCTTGCGTCCGTATTATACTGTTTTGAATAAATAAAAAAAAACAGAATTAAAAAAGAAAACTTGCATTTTCTTTCATTGTTTTTATTTCTTTGCACCAATTTAATAGAACTTTGTTTTTCATAAAGGGAAAAGAACTAGACTCGAAATATTACATGCCTTCTGAAAAGGATTTTACTCTTCTTGTTTATTTGTTTTTGTTGCTTTTTTTTCTTTTGAAGCAAAATGTATTACTGAGTTTAGATGACAGTCTACTGAAGACACGGTAGTTATTATGAGGGGAAAATACTAACTAAACGCATTTGGAAGGCTGATCTCTTCTTTCTGTTATTTCTACGAACTATTTATCTCAATGAAAAAAACAAAAAAAGAATGTTGCTGGGTATCAAAGCAGCAGTTTTTAAATGACGTTTGTATATGATGCTTAGAATTGGTAGTTTTTTTAAAAACTTTATAACGTTTATAAAAACGTGATAATAGTATTAAGATTAAAAAAATAATACTAGTTTACTGATAGAGTCATAGATCAAAATGAAAAACCAAACAAAGCCCTTTACCTCGCTAAAAGCATTACAACCTTTAAACGGATAACGGTAAAAGATTTAGACTAGAGTCTAATGACTTCGTGACTTCAACATTTTCACTATGAAAAAAAAAAGAGTAAAGAAAAATTATAAAGAAGGAAAATATTGAAAGAATGTAGTACAGATACATGACTATAATACATTCAAATGCGTTTAGTTTTGCTGTGCACCCCTTAAAGATTTCTCTATTGTTGGCGTAATACTATTATGCACACTTAAAATGTCCAGACCTTTTTTTTTTAATAATGGCGAATTTCTTTTAGTTTAATATATTCTTCTATTCTTCTATAATACTAAATGTACTGAAATTAATATAGTGAGAGATAGAGAGAGAGAAAACTACGATTGGTTAATATATAATTATGTAATAGCTAAAGAGAGATTAGTAGATAGATAGATAGATAGATAGATAGATAGATAGATAGATAGAAAGATAGATAGATAGATAGATAGATAGATAGATAGATAGATAGATAGATAGATAGATAGATAGATAGATAGATAGATAGATAGATAGATAGATAGATAGATAGATAGATAGATAGATAGATAGATAGATAGATAGATAGATAGATAGATAGATAGACAGATAGATGGATATAGGTAAGTAAGTATTGCATATAAATAAAAATATAGAATCATCATACATAAGCAAGACTATTTAAAGAATACAGTTTCAGTTACAAAAAAACAATCAAAGTGAAAATGATTACACTTGAAGAGTAAAGAAATCAGGGTTAAAAACAAGAAAACGGTACGTTTTTTAAAAAGAAATAAGCATTTGAATAGATGATAAAGAAGACTTAAGCTTAAGACAAGAGAAACTAAACCTTGACATCGATACTTTCCAAGCAAATTAGCAAAGACTAAAGGAAAGTAAGCAAAGAACCTTGGCCTGAGAAACTCCTGAAACAACAGTAGCGCTACGGGTACTGGCTTCTCTCATCTCTGTGACAGACTGCGGTAGTTCTGGGATCTATTTTAATCTTTTTTTTTTTCAAAAGTGAAAGTTGTGTAATCGTGTCCCATTGTTTCCTGCAGTCCATAAATGTCTCTGTCATATTTATTTTATCAATATTTTCGATTTCTTTTTTTTTCGTTTTTTTTTATGTTGAAAACTTAAACAAAATTGCTTATTTTCATCGTATTCCTATTTATCTAGATATAGATCATCATCATCATCATCATCATCATCATCATCATCATCATCATCATCATCATCATCATCATCATCATCATCATCATCATCATCATCATCATCATCATCATCATCATCATCATCATCATTATGGTCTGTGTTTTATTTATTTTCCCTATCATCATGACCAGCACCCTATCATCACTGTTTGTTTTTCTTTTTTTTTTCTTTTTGCTCTACTAAACCATTATTTTTTCATGTTTTGTCTCTTTGCCTTGCTCGCATCTAAAGATTATCGAACAATACAACCATAATAAACTCATTCTTATAAATCCATTTCACAGCAATAACCTATCAAAAAATAAATAGTCTTAGCTTCCTTTCCTTATCGGAAATAGCATTTTATATTTAACAAAACAAAACAAAATTCAAAGTTTAATGTACTCGAATCAAAGCGAGCACTGGTTCAATCGCTTATCGCTTACCTGGTCTGAATACCCTGGATATATCCCCTAAGAGTTCTTAATTCTTTTTTTTAAACACGGAAATCGAGATCGATACTCATTTATTCTCTTTTGCTCTATTGGCCTTTCTTGTGGACCGAATCGATAGCGGATATTCTGTACCGAGGGGTTTCATTATCTGTTCATTTTGTTTTGTTTTCCCACAGACTTGGTGAGGGCAGCGAAGTCGACCGGTCTCTGTATTCGGTATGGGCTTCATAAATAATGCGCTGGGCTTATATACACACAGCTATCAACCCTACCAGACATCAAAGTGATGAAAATTGTAGGTGGGAAATTGTAAGAGAATGGGTGGCAAGTGCGTTTTTGGCGGAGGGTTGGCAGCTGTGTGTATATAATATACACTTCTTTACTAAGTATTAGATGTTCAAAACATAAAAAAAATTTCGATCTGCCCAATCTACTGCTCTCTCTCTCTCTCTCTCTCTCTCTCTCTCTCTCTCTCTCTCTCTCTCTCTCTCTCTCTCTCTCTCTCTCTTTCTCTATCTCTCTCTCTCTCTCTGTCCGTTTATGCCTCTGTCACCCCCTCTTCCACTCTAGGTATCTACCATGTCTTTCTTTTTCCGTCTATCTATCCACATACCTACCTTTAAATAAAAAAGCTTTAGTGTTGACTCAAAATGATCTTTATTGCAGACTATAAATGTGATATTATATAATCTAATTTTAAAATGTTTTCGACACACTTCTACTCAAACACAAGGTCCTGGTTCCTCATATTTCTTATTTGCTCACAACCGCCTCCATCCCTCCCCCCTCATTTTTCCCCCGTTATACCCCCTTTTCCCAACCCCCGCCCCTACCCACGCCACACACACACACACACACACAACATTAAACTTTCGAAATAAATTTCACATAACTTAATCTACTCAACAGCTCTGGAGGTTCCCATGCTATAATATTTATACCCCCAGCCAAGGGAGGGAACTGTCTTGTATTGTTGGGTGAGCGCCCCTTGTCCTGTGTTTGGTACTCACTCCCAGCGCCTTGTCCCGCAGCCAGTCGTAGTATGTATGTCCATGTCCTGGTGTCCCCAATACGGTACAGGGCGGCATGAGCTTTGCATCCAGCTGTCCCTTTCTCTGTTTGTCTCTGTGACTCTCTGTGTTTCTCTGTCTCTCTCTTTATCTCTCTGTTTTTTTTCTATGTTCGCTGTCTCTCTCTCTCTGTCTCTCTATCTCTGTCTCTGTCTCCTTCTCTTCTCTCTCTCTGCTCTCTCTCTCTCTCTCTCTCTCTCTCTCTGTTTCTCTTGGTCTAGCTGTATTTGTCTTACTCTTTCTCCGTAACTGTTTTTGTCACTCTGTGTCTTTAACTTCGTATCTTTGTTTGTCTGTCGGTCTCTCTCTCTATGTTTTTCTTTGACGCTCTGTCTCTCTTTCTCTATCTGTCTCTGTCTGTCTGTTTGTCTATATCCCTGTTTCCGCTACTCTTTCTTTCTGTCCCTATCTTTGTGTCTCTTTCTCTGCTCCCCTTTCTTTATCTGTCTTCTGTCTGTCAGTCTTTGCCAGTCTCTCTGCCTCTGTCTCTGCCTCTCTGTCTCTATGTCTGTCTGTCTGTCTGTCTCTCTCTCTGTCTGTCTGTCTGTCTGTCTGTCTGTCTGTCTGTCTGTCTGTCTGTCTGTCTCTCTCTCTCTCTCTCTCTCTCTCTCTCTCTCTCTCTCTCTCTCTCTGTCTGTCTTTCTGTCTGTCTGTCTGTCTGTCTCTCTCTCTCTCTCTCTCTGTTTCTCTGCCTCTCTGTCTCTCTGTTTGTCTGTCTCTCTGTCTGCCCCTCCCTCCCTCTCTCTCTCTCTCTATCTCTCTCTCCCTCCCTCCCTCTGGCGTCCTGCCCTGATATGAACTGTTTTATCTATTGATTTTTATGTGGCTTCCTGGGGTCCTGACTACCAATTATAAGCCTGGGACAGAGAATGCACAATTGTCAGCTTGCGTTTGTCTTTGGTGAGAGGAGCGGTGAGAGGGAGAGAGAGAGAGAGAGAGAGAGAGAGAGAGAGAGAGAGAGAGAGAGGGGGGGGGGGGGTAAGGGTTAAAGGGTACCAGTGGACGAGGTAGTGGTGGTGGGTGGAAGGTGAAGGTAAATAAACTAGAAGTTTCGTAATATGAAGTGTGGGAAATAAAGTGTTTGGTGCAAGTGGAATGAAGATTGAGAAATGGAATGGTTTGGAGGAGGAGGAGGTGAGGGAAGAGGGTGGGGGGAAGGGAGGAGGGAGGTGATAGGATAACACATAACATATGTTTGAAGTTATTTATATACTAGATGATACTTAAGTGTCGACCAAAGTTACATGAATTAATGGAAAAGTTTGATGTGTCAGTAGAGTTTGTTTTCAGGTGATTGGTTTCAGATTTTTTTTCTTTTTGTTTTCTTGGGGCGAAAAAAAAGGGGGGGGGGTGAGATAGATATCGAGAGGTAAGGGGAGAGAGAGAAAGAGAGAAACATGTATAAATAGATAGAAATAATTAAAGACAGCTGCATTGAAAGAGAAATAGTGAAAGAGAGAGGTTGATGAAACAAGATTTCGTAAAAACAGTAGTAGGCCTACATGTATTGAAGTCATTTTGGGGCAAAGAGAATGAAGAAAAATAATGTAGTGATGGCGGAGATAAAAGACAATCTGAGATTTTAGAGATAGAGAGAGAGAGAGAGAGAGAGAGAGAGAGAGAGAGAGAGAGAGAGAGTGAGAGCAAAGAGTAGATAGGGAGAGAGAGGTTCTGATAGGGAAAAATACAATTGAGCGAATTGAAATGGGGGAACTGAATCACTTAACTTAACAAAACAGAAAGTGGTGTTGTGTGTAGTGCGTGAGGGCTGGGGGTAAGGGGAAGAGGGAGAGAGAGACGTATCGGTGGGTTGGCGTACTTGAGTTCAGAGTATGTGTATGTATGTGCGCGTGTGAGTGTTGGGTTTTTTGGTGGAGAGGGCGTATGGCAGCTGATGTATGTTATATTTGTGTGCATGGTGGATGGGTGGATGGATATGGCTTATGGGAGATGTATGTGTGTGTGTGTGTGTCAGTGTCACATGAATGGGTGGGTAAGGCGAAGAATAGATTCGTGTGTAGAGTGTAGGTGGTAAGGGCATCAAGGGGTATCATAAACCCTGTGTGTTGGGCCCTGTCACGGTCGCTAGCGTGGGGTGAGTACATTTACAGACGCCAGGACACTCACGCTGACTTCAAAAGAATTTAGGAAATCATTATCAGCAAGATTTGTATTGTCTTATTTTTCAGTTGTTTTTTTTTGTTTTTTTTTTTGGTTGAGAAGCCAGACAGCTATGTTAGTTTCTTGAACTAACGATCACTGTCCATTTCGTTTATATATATATTTTTTTAATTTTCGGGAAAAACTTATTAATGTGAATAAATCAGGGATTTTATTATTTTTTGGTGGTATAGGGTGGCAGTGTGAACGCGAATCAAAAAATCACTTAAACACTTTGTCTTTATGACTGAAAAAGAATCATTAGAAGTGTTTATGTTTATTATATCCTAAATAAAACTTCCCAATTCTAACCTTACAATAATAAATTTTAGGATGGGGATCGTGGTGACATCAAATTTGAAAAGGCTCAAGTAAAAAAAAATTACCCCTTCATGGCCTCATTTTCATATCTCAATGACATGAAAATATGTATGGAATTCGTAAGAGTAAAATTGCATTGGTTTTAATTTTCAACATAAATAGAATTTTAAACTACAAGGACATTTAACTCAAATCTTTATCTTAGCATCATTGTGAAATCACGTTGTTGAACAGTTTATGCGGAATCTTACCAAAAGCTTGCTTATAATATTTAATCTTTATCTCACAACATTACTATTTTTCATTTTTTTATATTTATTTATATATTTTTTGCTTTTTGTTAATCATTTGAACAAAAACACAATGTCGGCAATTTGGAGCAGAATTTCGGCTGATGCTGCAGTATTAATATTGTTTACTTCAGAAACGGTATGGTTTGCGTATCTTAGTTTCCCTAAAAATACCATTTGCAGCGTCGGGCCCCAGGACTAAAGTCTGACAATTTTACTTGTTTTTTTCTTATAAAGACTGTACGAGGTTACCAAGAATCCTGTTTCAGCCGGTCACATAACGCTACACCGACCCAACAAACAGAAGACACACATTTGACAAGCAATTTGCCTGGTCGAGGGATCGAACTCGTTATCACCCGATTGGTAGCGTAACTTTCTATCACTTGCACTGGGTCAATTTTATTCATCTTCCTTTTTGTATCCCCAACAACGCTTTTTGTTTTCAAGGAAGGTGAGTATCAGTATACGGTGAGTAAAATACATCAGCCAATCGGTTTGGTTCAAATAACAAAACAAGAAAAGGCATCTTTCTTTCCAAATTCAAAACATAACTAAGTGGAGATATATGGCATAGTAAAAACACCTACGTAGCACTATAGTTGTAAATAAGTAGGAGGATGTAATTATCTCAGATCTATATCAGGCTATCCTTAATAAGTTCAAAATCAGAAGACCAGAATATACACAGTTTCGTGACAGATAAAACTGGCGCTCTAATGTAAGGAAAAGAGAACAACAACACCCCCCCCCCAAACTTCCCATCAAAAAAGAAGGGAAAAAAGAAAAAAAAATATGACCACCCTAATCGTTCTTATTAAGTCATTGTGGAAGTATGCGAATTTCTATTTCTTGAAATCATGCGCGCACTCAGAGAAGTTTTCTCCATCTGGCTTAGTTAATCTGGAGAGGATTGAGACTGACTGATAAAATAATTTGAGCGATTTCAAGAGAGACTCATTCTCAATTGCCAAGTTATTATTTGTCGGAAATGGTTTTATTGATTAGTATAATGGACAAAAGTGAAAAGAATTGGAGGGGATGAAGGGGAAAGAAAGACATAAGAAAGGTAGAGGGGAGGGGGAGAGAGAGAAGGGTTATAATTATTGCATTTCCTCACAAGAAAAAATGGATTAAGAGAAAATGGTAGGGGGTGGTCGATATAAGACGGAAAGAGAGAAAGAGAGAGGAAGAGAGAGGGAGAGAGAGAGAGAGAGAGAGAGAGAGAGAAATACAAAGGGAGACATAGAGAGAAACAGAGAGAGAAGGGCTATATTGCGTTTCTGCAATAAAAGAGTTGGATGAAAACCGAATGAAAAAGAGTGGTAGATACAGCATATGTAGAGAGATAGAGATAGACAGAAAACTAGACAGAGAAAAACAGACACACAGAAAGTAAGGGAGGTACACAATTGTGCATCGTACTGTTGCACAATTCCAACTACCACCAATAAACCAAGATTTGCGTAGTCTTTTAGTCATTGCGGATCGTCACAAAACATTTCACGGCTCGTTTAGGGTTCCAATCAAAGCAGCAACGCACCACAAACTCAACTGTGATGAGAAAGCTGGGACTATAGCAAAATGGTTTTGTGTGAACACGGTGGAAAACTTATTTGCTGGTTTCAGCACCAGATGTTTGTCATTGGTTGAAATAATCGGGCCCACGCAAGACGTTCTTCAGGAGATCGAGAGCCGGAAAGGGCACCCCGAAAAAAAAACAACCGAAAACAACGACAAAACAACAACAAAACAACACCAACAACAACAACAACGAAACAAAAAAACAGCAAAAAACAAAAAAAACAAAACCAAAAAAAACAACAACCCATTGTTTCGGATTGATAAGAAACGGGAAAGTGTAAGATATAAGATGAAAGTTCATAGTCACGAACAAAAAAGACAACGGACTTACTTGGATGTCTAATACCTTCATAGCTACTGATGTCAAAGTATGCGGGTGTAGGTTTGTTGAAATATTGTGACTCTCATGTAAATAAAAATCATGGAATCACATCTTCCCCAAAGAACCTTCTCATTTCTAAAATACTTTTAATTTTTCATATTTTAAAATTATGCCAGTTTACATCCAAGGTAAGGCTATGCCTTCATGATGCATACACAACCAAGATAAGTCTGTTAGAGCAAGATATTTTTCTATGAACAACAACCGAAATTTATCATACGAATCCTCATATATTGTAACAGCATGTAATTGAGCATTAAATAAATGATAGGTTGTCTAGGGGGCTCATCAGATGTTGATGGAGTTGAGTTGGGTTAGCGTCCAACATCAGCACTATACAGGCTATATCATGAACAGGCCCCAAGACTGACGTTTGACAATTGTATGTGCTGCCACACACAAGTCAGGGCGGGGATACCATGCCGATCACATTAAACTGACACCGACCCAACCAGTAGGGAGTGAAATCGCCAGGGCTTGAACCACGGACCTTTTGCGTTGGAAGCCGACGTTCTACCCCAGGGCCACCACAACCCCCTATTGTAATATTGCTTCCCTTTTGTAATAGGACAGAGAACAATATTGTGGTAGGTTGTCTAGGGGCCTCATCAGATGATAATGGAATCGTAGATCTCCGGGAAAAGTTGTATTTGGAACGTGGACAATACAAACAAGAGACAGCGGGGTATGCAAAGATTCTGGGAACGCCTTAATGCATCAAGACTTACACTTTTGTTTATTACACAACTTAATTCATTTCTTTCCTTCCTTTTTGTGAGTTGATGTAGCTTCTTAAAATCCTTTTTATTAATTTTGCTCGGTGCATAGGTATCGCGTTTTTTATTCAGAAGAAAGGGGTTGACAAGGAGGTAGATTTCATGGGTTAGACTCACAGAGAGGAGGATTTCAACGGAAATTGGGGAATAACATTGCCAGCCAAAAATAATGATAAAGAATATAACATTATCCAAAAACGTTATAACGTTTAAGTTCATTATGTTTAAATCTTCAAACCCTAGTTAATATGTTCTTAAATTATGCAGACTAGCTGCGAAATTAGATTTTTTAAAGTGCATTGTGAATACATTGTTTATTGTATTATCGACATTTTAGTGTATCGTTAACAAAGAATGATTTTGAGCTTGCAAAAAATGACCTAAAAGATAAACTGATAAAGCTGAAGATAAGGGAGAACTAAAGTAAGGTTTCAATAACATTTTATTTCTCAGGGAAAAACGTTTTGTTTGATGAACATGATTAAAGTAAATTTTAGATAGAGAGGCCGATAAATGCTTTGAGCGAGGCTTTGAAAGAAAAATGTTAATATAAAGTTTATAGGGAAATGTTTAAGGGTTAAGAGAAGAAAGATATAGAGAAAAAAATAAAAGCAAAGATATGATTTGAGAGCTCGTTATAAACAAATGTTTTATAATGCCTGTCATGAAGATAAACATATCAAAACTTGCGCTGCAAAATATGAAACTCAAGAACTGTATCATAATCAGTGGCGATGAGAAAATATGGATTGTCTAATCCGGCAAAACTCTCTCACAATATTCCACACACGCACACACACACACACACTCACACACACACATACATATATACCCACAGATAGGCACACGCGTATATCGGATCTCTTTAAATATTTACCCCCGCAAAAAACTGTTGTGCAATGGAGTCCTGTTTCAGCCTATCCTTCACTGAGTTTCAAGCAAGGAATGCATTACACTTTTTGTGTGCATGGCGCAGAATTCGATATTTTCCCAGGACCGCGATGCATAGATCCAGGCTGCATTTTGTATGATACATGATCGCTAAGATTTAAACATAGGCCTACGATGAATGTCAACGGGTTTCGGGGGAAAGTTTCTATTTATTTCGCCTATCCTTAAACAAAAGATCCATTGCATTTGTTATGGAAGCACTCGAAAAGCTATTGGCAGCCATCAAATACTGCCGGTTTGAAGGATTGTTTCGCAAAGTTTGTTTAACGGGGAAAGGTTTTTGCATTATTTAGCGGAATTGGATAATGGAACTGACAATAGAAATCGCTTCGCTTTCGTCAAACATTTGCGGATTTCTGTCACCGTTATATAAGATACATAATTTCGTATTAATTCGCTTCACGCCAGATATTGTTTTTATTGTATACATTTATCTGCCCACATCAATTTTCGCTGGCGTGCTCGGGTTGTGTTTTGAAAATTTTATCTTTGTTTATTAACTTTAGATTTTCCATTTTGTTCACCGATATAGCGTTCGTCTTCTTTTTTTTCTCTATCTGGCGTTTGGCTTTCTTTTTGTTTTGCCCCATGTCCCTGTGTCTCTGTTTTGGGTGCGGCAACTCTTCTTTTGTTTCTTCTTCAACTGCCTGTCCTAGTGAACTTCCACGTTCATTCTTTTTCTCTCCTATCAAGTATCTCTGTTTCTGTATGTTTATCCGTATTTTAGTTTCTGTATCTCTCTCGCGCTCACCCTCTTTCTTTCCCTATCTACTCTGTCTGTCTGTCTGTCTGTCTGTCTGTCTGTCTGTCTGTCTGTCTGTCTGTCTATCTGTCTGTCTGTCTGTATGTATGCCTGTCTGTCTCTTTGTGTGTGTGCGTGTGTGTGTCTCTCTCTCTCTCTCTCTCTCTCTCTCTCTCTCTCTTTCTCTCTAATAGTAAAAGTACCAACAGCAGCTGAGTAGTAGCAATATTAGTGTAGTTGTAGATGCATTCAATAAAGGCCATAACTGATGTTGTTGTGTCCGGATAATAGAAGCTAGTGAGTTGGAGAGTTGGTTTAACGTCCAACATCAGCACTATATAGGCTATATTGTGGTCGGGCCCCACGTCTGACGTCTGACATGTTTCTGTGCCAGTAGAAACTTTATGGGTGAGAATGCGTATTGTGCAATGAGGCAAAGACATGTTGTGAGGTGAGCACGGATGTGTATCCAAAATATGAAGATGGTTTGAAGAATACGTGTGTATGTGTGTGTGTGGAATATTTGCTACAAGAGAGAAAGATGCTATAAGGCAACGGGGAATAGGAGAGGGGGGGGGCGTAGGGCATGATTAGCAAGGAATCTGTCGCGTGAAATGACTGGGACAAGAATTGGTCCTGGCAAATCGTAGGGGAAAAGGGACGGCGTAGGGAGATTGAAGATGGGGTCATGCTGGGGTGAAGAACGCTGGAATAATTTGGCATGTTAGACAAAGGAAGTCGCCCGGCGTAGCCAGATTTTTATCGACAAGCTTCGGCAGATACAGGACACAGACGTGTTACCCAGATTTGGCGTTGATAATTAGAAGGGAAAAGAAAATTGAGATGGCTAATGTGACAATGTTAAAAAGGTTTGAAGTAAAGAAGAGAAAACGGGGTAAGTTAGGAAAGAGATTGGGTAAACGGTTTCTTTAAAAACTGGGTTGGGGGTTGGGGGAATAACATTATTCACATAAGAACATGCATAACATGCATAATTGAAATGTGTGAAGTAAGAAGTATTTTTAGTGTTGTTTGGGTAAAGATACTAATAAGAAAGAAGGCAAAGTAAAATATAATTATTGGTTAGCAGGATTAATTGATCAATAAAAAATGGGATTATACCACAAAAAAAGGAAACAGTGATATAGAAGAAACAAATCGGCAACGATATCATATTATGTGTGTGCGTGTGTGTGTGTGTGAGAGAGAGAGAGAGAGAGAGAGAGAGAGAGAGAGAGACTTATAGAGGGAGAGAGAGACACTTATAGAGGGAGGAAGGTAGGAGAGGAATGTTGTGTAGAAAAATGCATTATGAACTTGGTAAGCAATTTGAAATACAATATACTAATATCAAGTTTGTAATTATTATGATTATAATGTGATGATGTTGTTGATGGTGTTATGATAATGATGGTGTTTTTTTATAATGATGATGATGATGATGATGATGATGATGATGATGATGATGATGATGATGATGATGATGATGATGATGATGATGATGATGATGATGAGGATGATGATGATGATGATGATGATGATGAT
>RQTK01000357.1:332179-354205 GCA_003991915.1 Elysia chlorotica | reverse complement strand
ATGATGATGATGATGATGACGACGACGACGACAATGAAGATGATATCAATGTTATCAATACTGATTCTAATATCTATAATGATGATAGTCATGATTGCGAAAAGCGTTCCAAGATCGTAAGTCATAAGGTCACAGGCACCCTTAGAGCTGACGCCATCTTTAACATCGTGGTTTTTTTCATCAAACGTAGCAATTACCGCTCCATTTATAGTTCGAATGGCAGCCAAAAAAGACTTATTATTTGCCTACAAAGCATCATTATCGCTAGTTCTCTACTGTAAAGAAAGAAAAACAAATTGCGATAAAAGAAGCCGACCACACACATTTAATTAATACTCTTCGTTTTTAATGTTTAATTAGTTATTGTATTGTCCAAGGTTTAATTGACTCTATTGATTTCCAACTGGCGTTGAGAGTATTTTATTCCCTACTCATTGTTCTCATGATCAATGCTAGAAAGCGGTATTTAGAAGCCCAGTTAGCTTCTAATATTTTCATTAAATTTCATATTGTTTTACTTTTAAACACACAGTGGGTCTCTTTTCTGGACAAGTCGATTTGCTCTTTCAAACTTTCTTTTCTTGACATGGGCTGACCTTCCGGCTTTTATTGACTTACTTTCATCATAATGCTTTTGACTGCTTGTCTCAGCAGCGTCTTTATTTGCCCTTCATTCGCAACGAACTGCGCGCTGCCGTCAGGAAAAACACACGTTTCGTTCTGTTGGTTTGGAAATTTCCACCTTTGAAGTAAATTGTATGGTAGTATTGGTACCTCTGAGGAAGTCATACCACGCACAACTCGGAATCGTTATAGAAAATAGTGAAAAGGTTAGTAAGTTGTATAATTAAACGCATGGCTAAACGCGCAGGGACACGAGGCGTTCCAACGGTAGTGAACGCGGCTTCAAGTTTACAGGTTCCAGGTTCGATCCCTGATCATGCTGACTTAGTCTGTACTGGTCTGATCGGTGCATGTATCAGTAAAAACTTAAAGAGAAACCTGGTGGGTAGATTGTCAAATGAGCGTTGAGGTTAGCCCAATAGAGAATGAAAATAACGGTTGCCAAACAGATGTTCCATTTTTTTTATTGTCGAGGTATCCATGATGGTAATTGCAAACCTTTAAACTAAATAAGGCTCTAAACAGTGATGAAATGTAAAGCCAATGTTGAGCGTTTTTCTGAGATCCTTAGAAGACATTAAAGTTGTACACATAGAGTTTTATGGTACAATTATGTAACAAAAAGATTTCACGAGATAAAACTATCTATGTCTTTCTGTCTGTATTTCTCTATGCCTTGGTTTCCTAATAGTTTGTATTTTGGGGAACGAAGAAGAGGAAAGGACAATCCAACGGAAATCATCAGCCTATTGTCTAAAAATGAAAAGTATTCCTTGATTAAATGAAATTTCTCCGAAATTCCTTCACGAACACGCA
Source organism: Elysia chlorotica (assembly GCA_003991915.1). Lineage (NCBI taxonomy): Eukaryota > Metazoa > Mollusca > Gastropoda > Plakobranchidae > Elysia > Elysia chlorotica. The sequence continues at coordinate 352,765 of RQTK01000357.1, read as the reverse complement.
TGTACCAGCTGAGAAGCGAACACTAAAACCGTGAACCTATTTTACGTCATTTCAGAGCGCTAACCAACACTGTTCTTTTTTTTTGTTTGTTTTGTTTTTGTAAGTGACTGTGAATATTCTCTTATCTGAGATTCTTCCGAGCTTTGCTCAAAGCACTAGACAAGCTGGCCTAGGCTCCGCACTCTAATGGTGATCTCCTGCTGATGGCTTGTTCGTTGCTGCTTAGCTTCCAATGTCATAATTGTAAGGCTATATTGTGGACAGGCCCAAGACTAACGTCTGACCATAGTTTTATTTTACGTCCTGCCACACTGAGACAGTACGGGGATAGTGTGACTCCTTTGTCGTTCGATCACATTATGCTGATACTGGGCAAATAAAATGTTCACCGATCGTTGATTTCAAACCAAGAACCTCCCGATTTGAAAACCGTACCTCAACGATGTTTGGAACAGTTTTTTTTTAAAGGTGTGAAATTACCATTTTGGCTTAATTCGATAATAATCAATTTTAACATACTGGGATGAAATCATGCCCGAAATTTATACTGTATACCTAGTTTTATAATGAATTGTCTATATTTAGATAGACCCAAAAACGAAAATGTTACTACTATTAAAAAAATCCAAAAGTAATATTTGATCAATTGAACCCACAGATTCCCAAAGCTTCATGCACGAATACGCATGTGCCAGCTGAGATTCGAACACTCTAACCCCGGACCCTTTTCTCGCCAGCCCACAGCGCTAACTATCTAATCCACCGGCGCGTGGCTCTCTTGGTAGCCTTTTTTTTTTTTTAAAGTGGTTGCTAATTCTTTTATCGTAGATTCTACTGAGGGTTGCACAAAGTGACAAGCTGGGCTAGGCCCAGACTCCGATGGTGATCCCCTACTCATGGCACATGTACACGGCGGATGGGGAAGCTTGATACAAAGAAAAATAGGGGTGAAAGCAAGAGGAAAGTCCTCACTAGGCGCAAAACAAAAGGCGGATTAAAATCGGGTCAACAGTCCTTTCCCCTTCAAGGGGACGCAACCGGAACCAGGGGAGACAATAAGCCTGAGATGGGTACGGGTAGAATAAAATTTGGTCAGTCATCAGAAGGGTGGGAGAGGGAGAGAGACAAAAAGAGATAGGGAGAGACAAGGAGAAGGAGAGAGAGAGAAAAGGAGAGAGAAGGAGAGAGATGAGAGAGAGGTAGAGATAGAGGGGGGAGATGCAAAGGAAAGCAGAAGAGGTATTTATAGCACACGTAACGGAGGGCATTGCCGGTGTCGGAAATATTATATAAAAAGACAATGATATCACTAAATTCACAGCCCAACCAAGAACATCAGAAAAATTTAACATAAACAATAACAAAAACAACAACAACAACAACAACAACAACAACAACAACAACAACATTTATTTAAAATAACGACATCAAAAGAAGTAAACAAAATCTCCAAAAACTATTTTATATCAATCCCCTAATTAAAACAAAATGAGGTCTTAACTTCAGTCATTTGTTTGAAATTATTTTTTTTTTTATATCGCCAACTAAAATTTACAATATTTTCTAGTTGACACAATACTTCGATCTCAATCTCATCGTGCGAGAGGTCTTTGTTCGGCCCGTCTAAAGTACCGGGTATTCTTACAGGCTTTGTTGTAATCAATAAGCAACGCATCTTTAATTCATCAACATGATAGTATGAAAGATAACAAGACCGAGGCGAGGAGAGACCTACGGCATGCTAATTAATATTATCGTTTGATAGCCTTCCCATGTCCCTACAGTACAGATCTGTTTATCTAGGCTGTTTTTATTCCTTAGTGTTCTGAAAGGGTTCAGAGCTTTTTCCATTCACCAATGATCCGGAACGCAGATGAAAAGAACATTCTCCCTGGACGTAGATCTTTTGTTGGGTTTGTTTTAAAAGCTCTGACAAATTTAAATCTCATGCAGTTTTTAGAAACTCTGCTAAAGCTTTTTTTTTGTGTAAAACTATAGTCGGGGCCCCATTGAAGTGGTATTGATGTTGTATTGATACAATCTTAAAATAAATCTCCTCTATTGAACCTTCCTATAGTTGGGTTCAGATAAAGATCTAGGGTAAAGGACAGCTCTTTTTTGGACGAGCCAATGAAAAGAGATTATAACAATAAAATAAAAATAGAATCATTTTCTTTGGAACAATTTTTTCTTTGTTGAGATGTAAGCCTAAATAAACTTTTTTTTATCGAGCAAACAATTTCATCTGGTTAAAATATTTTCATGCCACTTTTTAATTTTCATAAAAGCTGTATACTCCAAGTATAGAGGGCTTCGTAATTTAAAAATGTGCAGAGTGGGGTTAAACAAACATTTTCTATCACCTTCTCGGATATGTTAACACGACAAAGACTATCGGATGCAATGTTTATTTTTACTTGAAGGACAACAATATGTGTGACTGACCCCTTTGATTATGAACAACAGTTCAAAATTAAAGAAGGATCAAAACTAATTATTTCTTTCAATATAACAAAAAAAGCGGTCATGGCGAGGTGAAAAATTGTATTTTTTGTTGTTATGTTGCTGCTGCTGCTGCTGTTGTTGTTGTTGGTGTTGTTGTTGTTGTTGTTGTTGAATTTGTTGTTTTAGAAAAAAAAGTGAAAGGAATCGATCGTACTAACAAAAAAGGAAAACAGAAAAAAAGAAGAAAAAAAAAGTAATTTTGCAGTATTTGCCATGTGTTTCTCATAAGAGTACATCCTATGAATATTTCATTAACTTAGTTAATGAATGTCAAACAAAATAAACAAAGCAAAAACATAAGCACCTTTTAATCCAGCCATCTACTTCTCTTATAAATTAGATTAGTGACTTCTTATTTTATAGTAATACGATTCATGGTGTTTTCTCTCTGAATCGAAAAAAAATCGAAACTTATAAGCATGTCGCATCTGATATTAACTCTCAATCTATGTGTCACACTGACTAGTTATCAAATAAAAATTGCATAACCTTTAGATATATATCTATAAATAAGAGAAACAATACATAAACTAGGGAATCGTTTCAAACAAGAAAAACGCAATAATACGAGAATGTACAAAATAGAATGTTACATGGCCAATTATTGCAACCATCAATACTTGACCACAAATTTGATCTAAAAAAAAAAAGAAAAAATACGCAATTTATAAAACTATGGAGACAATCTTGAGAAAACTATCCTCATTAGAACTATTAAAGTCGGTTATGCGTGTCATATTTAGCAGGTTAGGCTATGAATTGAAAATTTGAAGATTATAAGACGAGAGAACAATTTTCCGCGGGTAAACAACCTATGATTTCATTGACTGTAATAGACTTATAATTGTCAATTTTGTTTGTTGATCGCGAAAGGGTCCAAGACAGATCAGAGCTCACGTCTGACAAGTTCCCGCCCTGTCTCGTGTGTGGCAGCACATAAAAATTGTCAGACGTCCATCTTGGGGCCCGTCCACAATATAGCCTATATAGTGCTGATGTTAGGCGTTAAAACGAACTGAGCTGAACTCAACGTGTGACAAGTTAATGTGCTAACGACTTAAGGCATAGCGGGTATATCCGGACGTCCGTATTAGCCGCTCACATTTCAAACTGATTTTCTCTAAAGATTTCACATACGTCTATATGGTATGAACAATTGTGGAAAAGGTAGCATATATAATATATATATATGGGTGGGTGTGTGTCTGTATGTGTTTTCCCTTTTTATCGTTTTTTTTTTTTTTTTTTTGTGTGTTTTGGTGGAGGTTTAGGGTCGAAATCTTATGTGTTGTGTGTTTAAAATTGTTTTGTAAAATGTCGAACTGCATAATAATTTATTTTAAATCTATTTTTGTTGTGCCTCCAAGTGTGAATCACTCTCTACTGCAATATTAATATTTAATTGGTTATACCCAAAAAACCAGTAGGTAACGAAGCGATCCAATCGGCGATCGAACCCTGGACTTCCCGTTAAAAAGCCTCGCGGTCTACTATTGTGTCCCCTTGTCTCTCTATTGGAATGGGTCAGTGGCATTTGAGGTGATTGACCAGAATGTTTTTGTATTGGTCTAACAAGCACCACGCCAATTGTTGGTCATCACAGACATCCTTCAACTTGTCTTCATTGAAAAAAAAACGAGAAAAAATTCTTTGTCTTTGGAAAATAGGTGTTAAACAAACTGCCGTAAATCCCCACCCAAAACCGTTTGGTTCATTAGATTATGCATATCATTGTTAATGAGATTTTCCTGAATCCTCAGGATCATATTACAGGCATTGATCATGATATCCCACGTACAATATAGCAAGCACGATATTAACATTAGCTTAGGTCGTGAAGACCTTGTCAAGGCGTCGTGTGTGTCACCGCCCTGTTCCCCCTCCTCCCCCCTCCTCCCCCCTCCTCACACCGACGTAACCATTACTTTCGCTCCTCTCTCTTTCATTTAAAACAAGGAATATGAAAGATAATGCTTGCTAATTAAGTGGTATTGATTAAAACTGGAGGGATCAGCACAGCTAAGAACTTTTTTTTAATACAAGAAATTTATGCAGATGTGTGCGCATTAACGAACACGGCACAGCAACTGTTTTTTTCCCATTTCACATTATTTTCTTCCCCGCGAAGCATTAGAGAAATGCAGACCGAAAGAGGCAGCAAAACTACCCTTGACTTTGTCGTTAAAGTGTTGTTTTATTTCATTTCACTGTATTTTTGTAATAAAAATGTTAGTTCATTAATTGTGAGAACATTGATGGAGGATAATTAAAACATTGACGGTTTTTATTATTAAAAGGCATTTATCTGATTCAATATCGCACGCTTTTGTAATTTCTCGTTTTCTGTCATTATGTTGCAATAATATTTCGTTATGCTTTACGTATTCCATCATTTATCATTGCCTTCCTGAAAATTATCCTTTAACAACATGAAAAACAGAAAGAAAGAAAAAACGATTTTTAATGCCGTAAAGTTATAAAACAAGCAGGGAAAGATAATTGCCGCTACAAACAGAGCGAAGCAGAGACAGAGAACGGCAGAATGGCATAAAGGTACCTTCCAAACAACTTTATTATGACAAAGTATGAATCAACGTGACCCAGATAAGAAACCATTAATACCCCCCTCGCTGCCAGGGCAACCTTATCTAGATAAGCTGTACGCCTTGATTGTCGCTGTACAGTTAACAACCATCTCTTCTCCCCATATTGATCGTGCGCACTGTTCAACACAGAAAACCGGAAGTCGCCCCAAGTGATTTCATAGACCGGCGCATGCGTATCTCGCCTGGCATTCTGCTATCGGGATCCGGGGCCATTTTCACGCATGCGATGTATATTAATTGTTGAGATGGATTATAAAGTAGGCGATAGATTGTTGAGTATGGACCGGAATGGATGCCGGCCTTTGTGCCAATGATTTATGTTGACAACTGGTCTAGATCTAAATATCGATTCCTGATTCAACTCAGGTCTCATTTACTTCAAAGCTCCATCTCGCTGGATGATTTATTCTTGTTCTATTCGTGGTCTCACAGAGACTTAATGGTACACTCAATAGAAATTGTATTGAATTTCTGAAAGTAAGACAATCTATACGGAAAACTTTAAGACTCTCAACAAAGCAAACTTCCCTTTTTTAATGCCACTTTGAAATTCGCGCAGATAACTTCAGTTTGAATATCCCTAATTCCCCCTCCCACCGGTCCCCTCCCACACGCCCCTCCATCATTAACGGTAATATGTTGAGAAATGAATTTTAAAAAATAGATGTCTTTGGCTAAATGAAACACAACAACAATTCCCATCAGCTTTGATGTTCTCTAAACTGATTTTAATTGATGCCTTTTTTGCCTCCCGTTTCTCTCCCAATGTCATCTTAAACTGAGAGATCGGCGTGCCCTGGGCCTAGTTGCATCTTCTAGAAACTACGGCCTGTTAAGTGACAAGTCAAACCGTCCAGCTATGGCGTCCATTGGCTGCTTGAAAGCTCAGTTGAAAGTGCTCATGCTCAGTTGTGATGAGCTGGGAGTTCGAATCCTAGCTGGCGCCCTTGTCTCAAAGTATTTTTTTTGTTTTTGGTTAAGCGTTCATTGTCAGCATTATATAATTGTGCTATAGAGTGAACGGACCCCAAGACTGTCGTCTGACAATTTCATGTGTTGCCTCTCAGAGACAGTGTGGAGAAATCTTTCCTGTCTCAGCCGGTGACGTGATACTGACACCAACCCAACCAACAGGGGACACAATGGTAATACACTGTCATGGCACTTGTGAAATGAATTCTTTTCATTCCCGTCAATAAAAGGGTTTCTTTAAATATCCTGTAGTAACTAACTTCAAAAGTGTCAACATCTTAAAAACATAAATGATTAAAACATAGTTCTGTTTGATGGTTTCTTACCGTCGAATACAGTCTAAGCTAATGCGATTCGATCAACGAACAATCATGTTCTCAAAGAAAGCACTACCCAATGACTCTAACCGCGCTCCCAGCATCTTCCCCTCTAAGCCTTTTATTCTGTGCCTATCAGTCATTTAGTTTTGTTTCAAACACCTTGTTTTGTCCTTTTTTTTCAACAAAAGACTTTTAATCTTTACATACTGGTCTGTCTAAATATTTCCGTGTCTGTCTATTTGTCTGCCTGCATACTTGTTTGTCTGTCTGTCTATATGTCTGTTTCTCTATGTCTATGTCTCTATGTTTGTTTGTCTGCCTGTCTGTCTTTCTCTCTGTCTCTCTCTCTATCTCTCTCTCTCTCTCTCTCTCTCTCTCTCTCTCTCTCTCTCTCTCTCTCTCTCTCTCTCTCTCTCTCTCTCTCTCTCTCTCTATCCGGCACTTTCTTTTCTTACTTTCTCCTTTTCGTGATCATTCTTATCCATCACTGTAAGGCATTTCCAAAGGCGTGTTAAAACTGAGAATCAACTACCATCCTTTGCCTCTTCCCCTTCTCAAAATATCATATAATTATCTTTTTTTTCTCTTCTATCGCCCACAAACGGGTCATATCGATTCTCATAGCTAGATAAAGTGAAAGATTAGAAAGACAAACTCTGTTGGACCAGGTTGTCATTTTTCTTATCAGGAGAACGGTGCCGTGTTCTCTTACTCACCCTTGGTTGTGTGTCCAACTTTAATGCGTTTGCTTCTTGATTTTAGAAAATCTGCCAAATTTCAGTAACAATATCGTATAAAAAAGGGGCGTTTTATAATATTTTTTGTCTAAATTTATTTCCTTTGACGGCTTATTCGTTTGGCAGCTGTTTAGTAAGACGATGGATGGTTGCCTGTCAAACCAAGATATAATTTTGTGATAAGTTCTACGTGAGTTGGTTTTAAAAAGATTCTTACTGGAAATGAGTATTTGTATTTGAGCATAATACTGAGTTCCTACTAAGATGAATGAGTGTAGACTGTATTTATATGTTTTTTTTATCCAAAGTTGAAACAAAGAGCCCAAATAAATGGTTTTAATTCACTAAAAGGACATGTTGATATTTATCGAAAGGTAGATAGATAGACAGATAGATAGATAGATAGATAGATAGATAGATAGATAGATAGATAGATAGATAGATAGATAGATAGATAGATAGATAGATAGATAGATAGATAGATAGATAGATAGATAGATAGATAGATAGATAGATAGATAGATAGATAGATAGGTAGATAGATAGATAGATAGAGGTAGTGAAGACAATAAAGAAGAAAATAATGCGCGAAACGAATAAAAAGGGTTTAAAAAACAGTCAGCAACAGAGAGAAAGAGAAAAGAAAATTAATGTAACATTGCAGAATAGATAATATACGGGAAAGTTAAAAGTAGAAAGATGAAGAAAAGAACAAAAAGTAAGACTTTTTCCTGCATCGATCTTCGATTATAAGATAAGATAAGATACAACTTTATTTCCCCTTAAAAGGCACGGTGGTCTGAAAATGTAGGAAAACAATACAGTATAGGCAATACCAACAACAATAGTTCGTTTTTACTGAGATCATATATGTAGACCATGTTCCTGAAATTGTTTTCTTTTGTTTGGTTACTTTTACCTCACACTACTCTTTCTCTCTCTATCTCTCTCTCTCTCGCTCTCTCTCTATCTATCTCTCTTTACAAACTCCCCTCTCTCTTTTTCTTTATCGCTCTTTATCTCCCACTCTCTTTTACTCTTTCTCTCTCTATTCATCTACAACCAAACCATCTTGACCCCCCTCCCCTGTTGAAATTCTCCCCCAACCTGAAGCCCTAACTAGGAGTATCAGTCACCTCTTATGTCGATACATGATTTCATGAAACAAAACGACACCACAATAAGACCTCCATGATCCAAAGCTCACCACTGATCTGTGACAGAATGAAAAGCAATGCTTAGAATGTACACCGAGGTAACTACAAACTAGCTACCGGTACAGATATTTCATCACCATACAAAGCTTCGCTGCACGCATTCTCTACGCGCTATTGTACATTACATTGTACCCCCATACTCAATACCAGAATCCATAAAATCTATGAAATGTTCATCACTTTTCAAAACGAAGTTGCTATAGTGTTTTCTTTGTACAGTTTGGTTCTTGTAATATTGTAGTTGGTTTTGATCGAGGTCACAAATAGGCATCAAACTTGGAGCCAAACGATAAAGTTACCGGGAAACGACTTGTTTACAATCATGATTGTTCAGTATTTATAGGACGGCTTTTCATGTCTACCTCCAGCTTTGAACACGAAAATTACAAGTATATGAACTCAATTTTTTGGAAGTCGGTATCCAAGCCAGAAAGCGACCATAGCGATATTAACATAACTATAATAAGTCTTATATCTTTTCTGTTTCTTCTATTTTGCCGTATCGGTATACGTCTCTTTTTCTCTCTGTATCTTTCTCTCCCTCTCTTTCTCTCCGTGTTGTTTTTATCTATCATTCTATTTATATATGTCCATCTATCTATTTATACTTTTTCTATATACGGACCATTGATTGTGCTTTGAAAGGACAAATAAAGCTATATCTTATCTTATCGTATCTTATTCTATCTATCTATCTATCTATCTATCTATCTATCTATCTATCTCTATTTGTCTATCAATCTATTAATTAAACTCTTTTCATATCCCCCCCCCTCCCCCAACCTGCAGCCCTAACTACGGATATCAGTCACCCCTTATTTCATGAAACAAAACGACACCACAATAATACCTCTCCATGATCCAAAGCTCACCACTGATCTGTGACAGAATGAAAAGCAATGCTTAGAATGTACACCCAGGTAACTACAAACTGGCTTCCGGCACAGACATTTCATCACCAGACAAAGCTTCGCTGCACCCATTCTCTACGCGCTATTGTAGATTACATTGTGCCCCCGTAATCCATAAAATCTATGAAATGCTCAATACCTACGAAAACGACTTTGCTAAAATGTTTTTTCTTGCGTTTAGTTCTTGTAATATTATAGTTGATTTCGATCGAGGTTAAAAATTGGTATCATACCTGGCAGAAAACAATAAAAACATTGGTGAACGAATTATTTACACTGACGATTGTTCAGTGGTTTCATGGGCGACTACACCCAGCTTTGCATAAAGAGTATGCAAACTTAACGCTATGTTATAATCAAGGTTTAGCGACCAATGTGATATAAACGTAATTTTCGTTAATTCTATATCTCATCTGCTCCTTCTCTTTCTGTCTATCTGCATCGGTCTTCTCTCCCACTGCCCCCCCCCCCCTAATGTCACTCTGTCCCTGTCTGTCTCTCTGTCTCTGTCTGTCTGTCTGTCTGTCTCTTTCTTTACCTCCTTGCCGTCTTCTTCTCTTAGTCCTTTTTCCTTCTTCTCACACTTCATTAATTATTTCATACGTATGCAAAACTTCAATAAATGTACACATTCTTTCTAATTTACTTATAATTATTTCTGCCCCTATAACAACATGCTGATCTTTTCGTCTAAAACGACTTTTCTCCTCTCTGTTTAACTCTCTCTCTCTCTCTCTCTCTCTCTCTCTCTATCTCTCTCTATCTATCTATATCTGTGTATCTCTCCCCAGCATTGTCTATAGAAGACTATCTTGAGAACCGCCCCGCAGTTCTACTTTCCGCCCATTGTTTGCCGTACTAACGATATCGCCATTGTTTAGAGTTTTGTCTCTGCCAAGCCTGCCTGTGTTGGCGGCTTTGTTTCCAAGTCCTGCGTGCTTGCTCACCGAGAGCCTATCTAGCGAGCTACGTAACATGTGCCCCCTCAATAGGCAGCATCAATCTTAGCCTGTTTCTCCCTGAGTGAAGACATCCGTCAATTTGTCCCGCCGCTTCTGGTCTACTCATCACTGGGATTCCTAGATGGAAACCCCGGGACAAAGGACTCACTGGGTGAGCTCTACACACGACTGACTAGACTCCCAGGGGGTGTGGGGGTGTGAGGCGAACTGGCGCAAATGATAGAGCGTTAGTCTCACAATTGGACATCCCTGGTTCCAAACTCTTGATCGGTCAAAAATTTATTTGTCAGATTTCGTTCCTTACTTGTTAGGTCGGTGTCCGTTGTGACCGGTTGAGACAGGAGGCATTGTATCCCCGCACTGTCTCTGTATGGCAGCACGTGAAATTGTCAGACGTTAGTTTTGGGACCGTCCATGATAGATTACGTAGTGTTGGCGTTAGACAAAGACGAAAACTTGACCCGCGCGGGATCTGAAAAACCGCACGGTTCGAAATCAGACTGTGATAGATGTTAAACTAAACCATTCATCAATTAATAATGATCTCCACCCAAAAATTTGGTCTTAATAGCAGTTTGCGCAGAGTAATTTCAAAATATCCTTTAAAAAAAAGATAGTAGGAATATTTTCAAAACTCAGAGTTTTGGAGATTGTACTCAGCCGTCGTTGGAAATACAAATTAACTAAAGTGAACATGATCGAAAAAGTGCCATTTGTGATTCTAATTTATCGACTTACAGATTTGTCGGTGCCTAAAACTCTTATATACGCCTAAATTTCCCTCTTATCATCACCCGAATGAAACAATCACTTTTTCAAAAATAATATTTACTAAATCTGTAACATGAACCATTACGTTATAGCAGAGCTCGGGAATATTCGAGGTAGAAACCAAGATATGACAGATTTACTTCAGTGTGTATATCGGCTCTGAGAACAAGATTTGAACCTATCAACGATTATCTATTCACTGTGGGCCTCTAGACCCTCGTCCTATCCCTCAACCAATAATACTTTCTCTATAATAATAACAAAAAAACGAGTTAAAAAAGCTAAAACTTGACTTGAATATTTTTATTTTGCACTATGGCTAATTCTTGCATAAAATATTCTCGGTTACTTCCCCTTGTTTGCTACAAGAGAATTCTAAATTTTAAACTCTGCACTGTTCTTTGTCGGAAAAATATCAACCGATTTGTGCGTTCATGATTTTGTCCTATTCTACTATACAAAATTAACAAAAGAAAAAAAACACAGTAAAAGATTTATGCAATTGATACGCAATTTGATTTAAAAAATTCCATTTTCAAAAATATATAATACAGCTAAAACTTGACTTGAATATTTTTATTTTGCACTATGGCTAATTCTTGCATAAAATATTCTCGGTTACTTCCCCTTGTTTGCTACAAGAGAATTCTAAATTTTAAACTCTGCACTGTTCTTTGTCGGAAAAATATCAACCGATTTGTGCGTTCATGATTTTGTCCTATTCTACTATACAAAATTAACAAAAGAAAAAAAACACAGTAAAAGATTTATGCAATTGATACGCAATTGATTAAAAAAAAACCATTTGGAAAAATATATAAAACACATAAAGATTGTAAAGCCTTTATTGTCGGGAATCACATAACTAGATAGCAAAATACAACAGAAACAGTTTTTACACGGGTTTATGTGGGCACATAAATGTAATAACTTTATTAAATGGATACATTAACAAATAAAGCGCACTCAGATAACGCCAATCAATCGTTCGGTTCCAATCTCAAAATGGAAATTTAATGAAAAAAAGAAAGAAAATACCATAAAACCTTTAATGAATTTACAGCAAATTTTTTTTTTCAGTTTTATTAGTAAATAACTAAACTGATCAAAACATCATGTATTAAAACAATCATACAATGCCAATTGGCTGTAAGAGAAGCAGCCTACTTAATGAACTTGTAATTCTCTTTGTGTCATTAAATTTATTCCGACCATAAAATGCCTATAACATAACTTTGGTTTCGACGCAGTTACCTTCACATACGTGCTTGTTTTTCAGGAATCAAAAGTTTTTTTGTTACTACGAAGATATCTTACTCTATCAATTTTGATTGAAGCATACGATTTTTGTTATTATGCAATACAGCCAATCATCCTTTGCAGTAATTATAAACGAACGCCCAGTCGATGGAATAGTCCCGTAAGCCTGGGTCTGTTGCCTGCTTACTGTTCTAGCTAGCTATCTCTCACTATATTACTTTCAGTACATTCAATATTATAGAAGAATATATTAAACTAAAAGAAATGTGTCATTATTGAAAAAAAAAAGGTCTGGACAATTAAAGTATTACGCCAACAGTAGAGAAATCTTTAAGGGGTGCACAGCAAAACTAAACGCATTTGAATTTAATATAGTCATGTATCTGTACTACAATCTTTCAATATTTTCCTTCTTTATAATTTTTCTTTACTCTTATTTTTTCATAGTGAAAATGTTGAAGTCACGAAGTCATTAGACTCTAGTCTAAATCCTCTACCGTTATCCGTTTAAAGGTTGTAATGCTTTTAGCGAGGTATAGGGCTTTGTTTGGTATTTCATTTTGATCTATGACTCTATCAGTAAACTAGTATTATTTTTTTTAATCTTAGTACTATTATCACGTTTTTATACACGTTATAAAGTTTTTTTTTTAAAAATACCAATTCTAAGCATCATATACAAATGTCATTTAAAACCTGCTGCTTTGATACACAGCAACATTTTTTTTTGTTTTCTTCATTGAGATAAATAGTTCGTAGAAATAACAGAAAGAAGAGATCAGCCTTCCAAATGCGTCTAGTTAGTAATTCCTCCCTCACTAGTTAGTAATTCCCCCCTCATAATAACTACCGTGTCTTCAGTAAACTGTCATCTAAACTCAGTAATACATTTTGCTTCAAAAAATAAAAGCAACAAAAACAAAGAAGAAGAGTAAAATCATTTTCAGAAGAGACCATTGTAGAGCTCAGATAAAGAAAAGGGAAATACTTTTGTTTCAAGATAATTTACCTAAGTTTCTTTATTTTACAATAAAAGAAAATTTCTTTTTTAATTCTGTTTTTTATTTATTCAAAATACTATAATACAGGCGCAAGAAATAAGCAAGTAAAAGTAACTTTCTTACTTATTTTTTTAATTTAGAGAAATCAAGGAACGTTGATTTCCAAATAGTAAGTCTTTTTTCAAATTTTGACAAGTTGAGCAATCAGTTATCAGTTGGGTTGCTTTTGATGTGTATAACAATTCTTTGCGTAGTATGTCTGTCTATTTCATCCATGTATTGATGTTAATTTTTAAACCGATTTCTGGGCAGTATGACTGTTTGTCTCTGAGAGCTATCAATGTGTACTTACCTGATTTACCCGTAGCATTATTTTGTTCTCTTTGTGTACATGTTGTCATACTCTTTCCATACAAACTATTAGTCCTCCTCTTCCCCTCTTTCTCTCTCTGTCTACCCATCTCTATCTATCTATCTATCTATCTATCTATCTATCTATCTATCTATCTATCTATCTATCTATCTATCTATCTATCTATCTATCTATCTATCTATCTGTCTGTCTATCTGTCTATCTATAATTATATCTCTATCATTCAATCCACCCACTTTACTTTATTTCACTCAGATTTGCCGAATTTTCCAATTCTCTCTTTAAAAACCCCGTTCCTTTTTAATAGCCCAAACCTCCAAAGTCAGTCACTGAAGTGAAGCATCATCATAGTTGATATGAAATGAAACCACCTAGACCCTAGTTATTGATTGTCAGGGACTCGAAAGCTCGATCAAATCTCGTACCAGATTCCTCTTCCATAAGACATGTAGTCCTGTAGTTCTACATCGTTGTTAAGTCTCCCTCCCCCATCCCTCTTCTCAAGCCCCCCCCCCCCCAAACCGTCCCTCCGCACCAAACCAAACCCCAAACCTTCCCTCTTCCCTTCCCCCACCCCCTACACATCTAACCGACCCTGTATGTTTCCAAATAAAAAATAAAATTACTGCATCCTCCAAACATTATACAGCCGACGCCTGCTCAAATTGTTCCCAGCATCCGAGCCCTGATCTGGAATAGTGCGAGAGGAAAGGGGGAGGGGGGCTCCGTCAAGATCCAATAAAACTTAATTTGCGCCGTGCAGGGACTGAATGTGCTTCGGTCAGACTTAGATATTTACTATTCTAGCCGATAAATAAATAATGGTGGACGCTTGTTGTCTTGGGTGCGACAGCCATCCATGTTTACACATCTCTCGATAAATAAGGCTAAAGTAATCGAAAAACGTGACCCAAGCGTCAGATAGGCGTTAGTGCTTGTTTGTGCAGGGAAGTGTGCGATGGCTGGGTTATCAATAATTGGTTAATTTAAAAATCCTGTAAGTGTTTAATTTCATTCTTATTGGATGAGATTAAACAGAAGCTGTAATGATGGGACTTTTAGTGCGTGTGTTTGGGTTTAGGAATAAAACATTAGGGAGACTAAGAGATCGTTGTTGTTGTTTTTTTAATTTTTTTTTTAAGGAGAAAATAAGAAATGCATTGTAAAAGAAACACGTACAACGTGTTAAGAGAAAGGTAAATAAAAAATATATAGATAGAGAGACAGAGAGGAAGAGAGAGAGAGAGAGAGAGAGAGAGAGAGCGAGAGAGAGAGAGAGAGTGAGTGAGAGAGAGAGAAATCATTGGGGAAAAACGAGGATCAAAACAATAGGATAGATGCAAAGTAAATTGATGTAGGTAGAGAAAGCAAGGATAAAGTCAAACTACAAAGAGTAAAAAAGTGAGAAAAATGACAGATAGAAGATTGTCTGGAAAGAAAGTCGTAGACCAAATACGCCGACGATGAAAAATCCCAAAAACGTGATATAAACAAAAGTTAGAGGTATAAAGAACGACAAAAACTTGAGAATTTCATGACTAAGTCCTAAAGTAAATAATAACCCATACTAGGACTTGCCTCTCCTAGTTTGGCCCACGGGATACAAGCTTCCATCGACTGTAATAACTCGCTCACCACGATCAATAAGAATTTCAAATGAATATGCCTATAACCTTTTCAATGGCACAGCCCCAAAGTTTTCTATTGATTATGTTCATGTTCCTAGGCTGTAGGTGGTGGCACCAAGTACTGAAAGACTAGTAAATACTTTTTGTTTTGTTTTTGTTTTTGCCATGTATGGATCCAAACAATGTGTTATTTACTTTTTGGTATAAGACATGGCGCAGAATATAGTTGACGTTTTTTGTTTGTTCGTTGTTATGGTTTTTTTTATGTTTCGTGTTTTTATGAGGCGAGTTTCTTTTTTTTTCTTTCGTTCGTTTGTTTGCCTGTTTGTCTGTTTTGCTTTGTTGTTATTTTCTTTTTGGTTTCGTATTTTTGTGTTTTTTTGTGGAGTTTTTTTTTGTTTGTTTGTTGTTGTTGTTTTTTTTTTTTTTTTTTTTTTTTTGGGGGGGGGGGGGGGTACATAAAAGTACTTTCTTCGCCGATAAACATTGTATAGATTTAAAGCATTATATTTCTAATGCCGAGGTTTTGCATCCAAGAAAATAATGTCGAATGTCAACACAGTAATACTACTGTGTCAGTGTTATCTCTCACGATCGATTTATATGTACCCAAGTAATATAAATGTGTATGTTATTCATTTCAGTTAAAAAGCTACCACATATTTTACAGCTGAGTCCTCCGTTGAACTTGCCCTCCAAGGATTTACGTTTCATTTTTATTAGCACAGAACTGCCCTGTACTTGATTTTATCCTGGCTATAAATAATCACTTAGATTATAAAATATGTACACAGATTGATATGAAGTCGTGTGTCACCAATTGCTCCTAACACAGTGTGTTTCTCTACATCCTGTTCTATAGTCGTAAGTGCAACGCTATTTTAAATATAGACCCATGACTAAGTGTAATTGTAACTATTTAAAAGTTGTTTAGTCCGGTAGAAAGTTTAGATCGTCGTTGTACTTATCACGCCAAGTTTAAAGAGCTGTGCACGTTCACCTGGCGTGGGAAACCGTTGTCTCGTTATATCGAATCTTGTGGTACTTCTTGTACATGTACATGTATAAGTCTAGTTCCGAAAGTACTAATCTGCATCATAAACATGGAAGGAGAGTTTAAGTTCCTTTCAAACACAGGAAACAGGCCCTTGACTCCACCTACTCGACGTCGCCAGGTGACTGCCATTAAGGCCAGGGAGTGTATCAGGTAAGCCTGTACCTATTATCTGCAGGTTCCAGGTGAGGGCTGAGGAGTGAGGACATCACACAGGCGCAGACCTGCCAACCCCAGTACACATCAGGGTGTATCAAAATAATGTAGAAAATAATAGAATGAAAAAACAAACAAACAAAAACGCGAGAGGCGATATGGCGCAAGAGGTAGGAATAGGAAGGCATCCTGTTACGATGTACGATCAGGCAAAACTGTTTGTCCAAGTTCGTCCTATACTGGTTTGGTCGGTGTCAGTATAATGTGATCTGCTGTTGTTATCCCCCTATGGCAGCACATAAAATTGTCACACGTTAGTCTTGTGACCAAACCAAATACGCTTTTTTGGCGTATAGTTTGCAGCTCTGTTAAAGGGACCTCTAAACAGTAAACAAGCCCTTTAACCCCAAGCGGACACTTACCTTTGTAGATGTCTGGACTAGTTCCTACATTTAGCCTGTATAGATCCTAGGTCTTCGTGCTTAGCGTTACTGTGCTGTAAGAATGCCATATCGCGTTTGGAATTAAACAAAATATTATCTTAAAAAAGTTATGTTTATGCAACTAGACCAAATTTCACTATTTGTATCTACCAAACTTTTACCATTGTAGATGGCTAGACCAGTTCCCAGACTTAGGTTTTATAGCTCCTATATTCTTGCAGTTTTAGAAGGGAATATTTTGTGTGTGTAGTTTTCAGAGAGATTTAAAAAAGATTTAATATTGCGCTAGTACAACAAATTCTACAATTAGTTGTCTTTAGTTATTTGAAAACAAACAATCGCTGCATTTAAATTGTATCTTCACCATGAGATAGATACTGATCTTTCAAACACATTGATATAATTAGGTTTGCTAATCTTAAAAAAATGCATATCCGTGAGATACGTCCCTCTGCTATCCCAATGACGTTACAGTGTCTTGTATCCGGTTGTAAAAGTTAATGCTTACACAAGGAGCATAATAAATTATTGCTCTGCCTATCTAGCTTATCTTTAACCTCTTCAGAAGTTTTTGTTTTGTTTTCGATTACACTTATTCAGCGCCATTTGATTCGCTCTTGAACAATATGCCCTACATAGATATCATAGGCAAAGAAATTTAAATTTAGCAGCCACAGAAAGAACTTGAATGATAATGAACTATGCACTTTGTATTGGCTTTACGGAAAATTTCAGGATAAGACGGCCCTGTTATCAATAAATTAAACGGATATGTTGGTGTTGATTAATGTTTTAAAACGTTTGTATAGCCGAGCCAACAATCTTAAGATAAATGTTACTATGTGAACTTTAAATGTCAGAGAACGAAGTATTGACACACAGATTCTAAAAGTGTTATCTATTTTATCATTAAGTCTTTAACCAGAAAAACCGTAGACATAACCTCACACTAGATATGACCTGTCCTATCTTTAGGAGGAAAAGACGGTCGGTGAAGCTCATAACTCACTGGATATAGATCTATATGGGTGGTCTTGGGTTCGACCAAGGACGGGGCTGCCTTGTTTACTTACGGATTGGGTCGGTGTCAGAACAATGTGACCAGCTGAGACAAGGGTACATCGAACTGTATGGCAACCTGTGATTATTCAGACGTTAGTCTTGGGACCCCTCTGCGATAGAGGCTAGGAAGTTGCTGCCGATGGAGTTAAAAAATCTTATTTCCAACGATTGAAACGTGCTGTTAGTAAAAACATCAATGATTTAAAAAAAGTCATTCGGTTTTCTGAGTATTCATTAAAAGAAGGTGGTACCTGCTGAGATTCGAACCACAAGTCTTCAGCTGATCATTCCGAATCATTAACAGGAAATCTCAGTCAAAAATTCTTCATATTTTGGATTATAATGACTACCAGCATTATTGTCAGAACCGCAATAAAGATACCGCTTCGTCCATTTGTGGTTTAAAAAATCAATACCTTTTCAATTGGACCTCTATCGATATCAATGATGGAAACTGTTGATTGAACATTAAATATACATACTGGTATACGACTAAAAAAAGAAGCTGGGTTGCCTTCTAAAGTTACCTAATATCAAAATTTATAACCACAACATTTTGTGCAGTATGTAATAATAAGTAATAAGTACATTGTTATAGCGCTTTATGCCGAGGCATCAAAGCGCTTCACAATATTCTTTCATTCGATATGTCTCAGTGTTTAGTGATCGCAAGCAAAACAGAATAATAATTGTTAAGTAAGATGTGTGGATATTGTACTGAAAACAATCGGAATAAGAACTAAACAAATAACGAGAAAAGTGTACGAAATAAAACAAAGAACAACCAGAATGACTTTTTTTCCATATGTATTTTATAGGCAGATTTTAAGGGATATTAAAATAAAGTTCTAGATCTTTTTAAAACGTCTTTTACTAGAGCTAAGATATGACAGCGAAATATTCAATGTTAGTTTATGTTGCCAGCTTTAACATAATTATGAAATATTTTTTCCTCGGGGCCGTTCGCTAAATCTATGGCCCCTACAGTTCGTTGTTTACTTTTATCACATAGCTATACAGCTCTGTAAAACATTATATAAATTTTATTAAGTATAAAACTAATTAGGAAGATAATGGCTTGTAAAAATTGATGCTCTTCGCCAAAACACGGTGAAACAAAATTATCGGAAGAGACGAATTTGTGATGGAGATGGAACGTAAAGAAAAAGGTAGGCTGAATGATTTTAAAACAATACAAAACTGGTTTGAAAAACGAACAAGTTAAAGCAAAAAAAAAACTTTGTTGTTTAGTGATAAAGAAACAGAATGAAATAGATAGACAGGCATGTAAGTACATGTAGATAATGCGATAACCAGAAAGTAGGAAATAAAAAAGTAAAAAATGGTACATATTATATAGGGTAGATAAAGCGATAACCAGAAAGTAGAAAATAAAAAAAAATGAAAAATTGTATACGATTATAGAATAACTATTTCAAATACGTGTATACGAATATGAATTATGTACGATATAAATTATGGATGACATCAATGGGTAGGAAATAATATTACTAGAAAATTATTTTAAAAAATGTAATAGAATTCTAAAGGACAAAGCACTCTATTTTTTCCGAATAATTGCATAGGTATCGATTGACGTTGAATGGATTGTGTTTGTATAGAAACAAATATAGGTCGATAGATACATACGAATAGGATATGATGTAGAAATCCTGGTACATAGTGTACCTAGATACGTTGGTATAAATGGATTAATAGAATAAAAAAACACACATAGCTATTTACAAGCATGTATTATAGAAATAAATTGAGGAGGGAGGGAGATAGAAGAGAAGATAGAGAGAAACACAGAGAAAAAGATACCGAAATAGTCAGAGAGACAGTCAGACAGGCAAAGACAAAGATAGTGGAAGAGATAGATAGGTAGATAAATAGATAGACAGATAGGTAGATAGATAGATAGATAGATAGATAGATAGATAGATAGATAGATAGATAGATAGATAGATAGATAGATAGATAGATAGATAGATAGATAGATAGATAGATAGATAGATAGACAGACAGACAGATAGATAGATAGATAGATAGATAGATAGATAGAAGAAAACCAATACATCTTAGGAAAAATTATTGTATATATAGGCTAAATGTCTGAGTCGAAGATTAAAGGGTAAATAGGTAGCTTTTTTAAGTCAAGAAAGAAAACGTGAAACATTGATTTAGATAAAAGTACACACATTGCCGGTTTATCATGACAATCTAAAAGTACACAGGGTGCAATAAGGTGAGGGGAATTTTAAAATGACCTAGATAAGTATACCTTAGGGGAATTAAAGAATCTTTCTCAAGCGAAAAACGGTTTACTTTAAAAAAATAAAAAACTTAAAAGCTTAACCATCAGATACGAAGGAATTTAATAGTTGGGTATTAACATTTTCTACGACGTTTGCCCACATTGAAGATTATCACATTAGGCCATTGTACCAGGTAAAGAGAGAGAAAGAGAGAGAGAGAGAGAGAGAGAGAGAGAGAGAGATCTATCTATCTATCTATCTATCTATCTATCTATCTATCTATCTATCTATCTATCCCACTATCTATCTATCTATCTATCTATTTATCTATCTATCTATCTATCTATCTA
>RQTK01000357.1:273815-318636 GCA_003991915.1 Elysia chlorotica | reverse complement strand
CTCTCTCTCTCTCTCTCTCTCTCTCTCTCTCTCTCTGTCCCTTCCCCCCTCACCTCTCTAGCTACCAATGCCAGAGGATCAGGTTGCAGCTTAGAAGCACGCTCCAACAAGCTCCTCCCACCCTCCCACCGTCCCCACCCCCTCACGTCACTTTACCCTGCCATGCTGTAATTGATTGACAACTTTTGGCGCCGCCCACAATTACAATAATATGTAAAAGATACAGCAACAAAACAAAACAAAAACAAAAAAAGCGATTATGTGCAGGAGAAAACCTCTTTTTTTCCTTCTAAATCTATGTGAGTAGGCCTAAAGCTGAAAAAAATTAGGACGAGCGCTTTAGGTGCACATTAAAAAAAAAAAAACTATGTGGGGTGCAAGAGAAAATTGTTTTCAAACATAATATGTGATTAAAACAGTAAAATAACACTACGTATGTTCAGTGTGTTTCGTTATGTCAACCTATTATACTTCTGATTTGAATGAACGCGACAAGGAAGAAGATGAGAATTTGCAGTAGCAGAAAGATGGGGGGAATGAGAAGAAAGAGAATTAGACTTCTGAGTAATAACAAGAACCTTGTGGGTGGATATAGAGAGGGTAAGAGTATATATAGTCGAAAATGCGAGATAGATAGATAGAGAGAAAGGTTGAGAAAGAAAGGCTGCGAGAGAGGTGAGGATGAGAGATAAAGATAAAGAGCGACAGATATTGGGAGAAAGACTGAGAGGTATAAGGAGAAAAGTTGTGAGATAGACCGCTACACATCATAAAATTAATTTCGTACACTTTTTAAACTCTGGTTATCCTAAAAGTTTACAATCATGATAGACAATGATTATGTTTAAGTTATTATCTGTTATAGATGTTGATTAATAATCACCAATAGCTGAATGTAAAACAGAGCGCAAGTTTGTTATAACCCTGCAAATAGTAACATTTTCTGCATGACTGTTAGTTAAGTTTTGGACTCTGCTAGGTTTTTCATTAACAAGTTAAAGCGCCAAATAGGACAGTGGTCGAATTAAGAGGAGCCCCTAAGTTCCATCGCGAACTGGAACCTTTGTTTCTTTTTTGGGATTCTTCGAGTTTGAACAACTTGTGGAAGAAAAATCATAAATCTGCGATAGAAAAAACACGTATTTGAGAGTGGCTGTAAGAGGGGGAAAAGATCTGGGTTTGCAGTAAGTTGAGTTAAGTTGAGTTGGAACATCCATGGTCAGAACTATAGGCTATATTGTGCACGGACCTAGGGACTGAAGTCTGACAATTTTATGTGCAGCTACACATGGACAAGGCGCGAAATCTGATCGTATGATTCGAACCGCGTAGCTCCTCATTTGGAGATAATTGCTCCTTATTTCAGTCAGTTAGCTCTGGACCGTGAGAGATCAAAATTATTGGACGCTTAGGCTGAACCCGAAAATTATACATTTGAGACATTATACATGTACTTATACAGGTTTATGATCATAATTTTATTTTCTGATTGTTTTGTATTTTCGTTGCTTTCAGAAGGATCCCACAGAAAGCCATGAGTACCATCCACGAATCGAAACTCAGTCCCCCAACTCGCCAGTCGTCAAGATCACAAATAAACTGTTAGACGCTTCGCTTCTGAAAAATAATAATCTCGTCTGCTCAGTTGTAAAATTACTTATCTACATAAAAATATTTTCTATCTATCTATCCATCTATCTATCAATGCATCTATATATCTATTTATCTATCTATCTATCTGTCCAACTATCTTTCTTATGTCTTTGTGAGATTTTCTAAAATTTCTATACATCAGCACGGTTAATAAAAGCGGAAACATTGAAAATCGTGCAAAAATGGTGCCATATTGTATACATGATTTAGGTGATTTTGTGACTATACCCTATTTTGTGGACAGTTCTAAGACTGTGTCTGACAGTTTTACGTTCTTCCACACATTTGAAGTGAAGGAATACCTTCGCTCCTATTACAAAAGGTCCCTTCTATCATAATACAGAGACAACCAGTAGGTGACGAAATTGGACAAAGACAATGTGGATTTTGAACGGGAGATCTTTTGATGATTGGAAGACCAACGGTCTAAAACTTGCGCTAACCCCCCACCCACCCCTTCCTTCGTCTGTGTTGGGCAGCACGTAAACTTCTCTTGGTTTGCGTCCTTGTTTTATTTTAGAAATCAATCAAAATCTTTACATTTGACCTTGTCTTGAAAAAAACAAAAACAAAAAAGGGACCAGTTAAAGAAATAAAAAAGACACAGTGATTATTATAAAACCAAGACAATGGTAAAAAAAAACCCACCAAAAATCACAAAACAACCAATAATCGGATTAACCTAACCCTGCGGAGTTGTGAATTGTAAATTGACAAACGCAGAATTCTGTTAATCTCTGATAACCTGACCGTCTCAATGACCGCTAGAGTAGTGATCTTTGGGCAGCCCCGAGATGAAGATCTGTAACAAAACAACCCAGAGCTTGGAACTTAATAGTATTGTGGGGGATTAGAACAGTTTTGCTAATTATATGGATGGTAAATTACACAGGCCGATCCTGTCTGAGCTAGAAGTGTTCTACATGTATAGTGGAATACGAGTAGAGTTTCTAATCATAAGGTTGCGGGTTTGAGCCCCGTTCCTAGCCCCGAGTTTTTTTTTTTTCCCAACAGTATGGGCCTGTGTCAGTATAATGTATAATATAAGATTTTGTGTATTCAAACTTTGGGGCCGAGGCCTCCGCAAGTACAGACCAAGTCACCGAATTGATTTATATGAGCATTTTTCTGGATAGTAAGAACACTACTGATGTATTTCTATCAAATTCATTATTAAAGGTTAGACTGGCCGATACTCAGACCGTATATTTTGTTCAGCCCACACAGCCCTCACAACAAAAATCTAAACTGTTCTACCTGTGCCGGAGCGATTCAAAATATAGTTCTATTTGGGTCTAAGTACAATGTTTATCTACTTCGGTGACTTGGCCTGCTATTTTCGGAAGCCTTCTTGGGGGCTCGTCGTATAAGAAAAACGGAGATCTTGAGATTGTGGGACCCATAGCCAAAAAAGAAACGATCGGTATGGGAATCAGTACCGCGTCCAATCATAGCTCCTTCTCAGACTTACAGAGCCAATGAGCGATCTAAAAACCCAATGCCTGCGGGACATGACAATGTCATCCGTTATCGAAGTTTGGTCGCAAGCCATCTATCATCTTTCATAAGATCTAGAGGAGTTTAAACTTGAAAAGGGATTTGCTTCTCCTGTCCTATAAAAATAGAGAGCCGGTAGTTGTAGTTGAGTTGGTTTAACGTCCAACATCAGCACTATATAGGTTATATTGTGGGCCCCAAGACTGACGCCTGACAATTTTATGTGCTACAACACACGAGACATGGCGGGGATACCATGACTCCTATCTCAGCTGGCCACATTAAACTGACACCGAGACAATCACTAGGAAGCGAAAACGCAGGGCTCGAACCACGGACCTCTTGCATCGGAAGCCCCAGAACCACCGCGTCCCTATAGGGAGCCGGTAATCGTTCAGTTAGTTTTCTGAATTGGCAAACAGGAGGTCCGCGTTTAGATTCTTACCTTCCTACCTGCTAACCCTGTTTTCGTATATGATTACTTAGAAAACTAAAAATAAACAATGACAGTCGTTATTTAAAAGAATAGTCTCCCATAAAAAAGTACAAAGGATAAGTATATCTCTATACTATTAGAATCGTTTACCTCGACGCCTTGGACACTTAAAGCGATCAAGATGAAGTTTAAATTATACATTTCAAGAGCCAGTATTGCAAAACGTGTCTAAATATTTTATCTGAAACAAGTTGATGTTTAGCTCTATAGTTGCCCAACTTTCATAGGTAGATATTAAACGTCAGAAACACTCGAAAATAACAGTGCCTCCGACTTTCGTCAGAAGATATAATCGTGAATTTTCCTTAGCAAAATTTATTTAAAAAAATATATATAAAAAGATTTTTTAAAATAAAAACCAACCACACAACAAAACATTTAGATAGGCAATATAAAACTGCCTACCAGGACTGAATATTGCTAGGGAGTGTCCGGTTTTCTCTTTCTTCCTGGGGTCAAGAAAAGTCCGACGTTTTACCTTCTTTCCACCGTTTGGTTCACCCTCGCGAAAAGCGAGCGTGAAGATGGCAGGATACAATTCTTGTTTCTTTGTGTAGAGATTTCTCGGTCCTTCACGGTCCTTCTATTACCCACCCACGCATTTTGAAAAGATTGTCAAGTTTATGCTTGGAAAACGGTTGAAAAACTTTAACACAACACCAAGGTCCTTTCACCGTCTCTGTCAGCGATTCCGCCTTTCTCGTGAGACCCATCGTCGCGGAGACAGTGAAATCTGCGCCCACAAAGGCATTAGACCTTCAGCGCGACCGGCCGACTCCACAATACAGGACAATACATCGTTATCTCTTCCCCTCTCCAGGTTCTATCTCCAGGCAACAGTTTAAATTTGATATGATGGCCGCTCCCGTACAAAAAAAAGCCCTCAAATACATTGTAGTCTTCAAAAACCCATTCTCATTTTTTGTACTTTGTCCTACACTCATTTCCCTTTTCGAATCGGACACTTGTGGGGGAAAGCTTTAAATACATGCTGGAAAAGATAATGGAAATTTGATTTAAAAAGGCGCAGGGTGATAACGAAAGCTCGGAGATGCTGACAATGGAACCTGAAAAGAAGCGAAAAATCACAGAGGATGATCTACAAACTTCAGTGACTGGTTGTAAAAAGAAGAAGATCTTAAATTATAAGCACAGGTTAAACCTGTTCCACTGGCACACGCCAAAACCATCTCTTTTACGAGTGTTTTTCTGGATCTAGAAATTGTGTTTGGGATTGCCATCCCGCTCTACCCATCCTTTTGTCGCCTTTCTATACATCGAAAATGGGAGAGTGGGGAGACAAACAAAAAAGATGACAGAAATGAATTGATTAAAATTTGAATTCAAATCACCAACCAGTAGGAGGTTAAACAAAGTCAAAGCTTCATCTACTAACCTCCCCTCACCCCCCCCCTTTCCTAAATCCCACATAAGGCCCCAGAATGTACTAAGTCTTCTGCCCCCTTCATACCCTTATATTCTTTATTTTTCCCTCTATTCTTTCTTTACACTGCTTTACACCACCTTTTATTGTTTTCTTTCTTTTTCCCCTCTTCAGATTTATGGTAATAATAGGATAATAAAAGTCTGGCATGGTGCCTCTAAGGGGACAGACCTCCCATCTACCGAGTACCCACTGCTTCTGTGCTTCTGTCCTGTGTTTGTAACGCCCCCCCCCCCCCCCCCCACACACACACACACAATTTTTTTCTCCCATCAACTTGATTACTCTTGACATGTATGAAGAAAAAAAAATCCAACGAAGGCTTACAACCAGAACAACGAAAAAAAAAAAAAGGAAAAACTCTTTTGTGTCTGTAACTATGATAATAAAAAGCCCCCCATACATGTATTATAATATAACGAGCGCGACCTCTAACACCGAAGATTGTTCAAGCCCCGCCCCCCGAGCCTCGCTCTGACATATGCGTTACCTAGCAGCCTCGTGCCGGGCGCGGGGCTAATTTGCATACGAATGAGAGCGCCACGGGCAGATGGGGCTGTAACGTGAAGACTTCAAACTCTTCCTCTTCTCCTCTCTCACTCTTTTGAAAAAAAAAAAGAAAATAAATATAAAGCCTGGTCTTTTATGATTGTGTTTCAAACCTTTTCAGTCATCGCGTCTTTTATCATCCAGCCCCTACCATCATGGCACTATAGCTAGACCAACTGAAGTGTACGGAGTAAAGTTTAAAAAAAAAAATTTGAAATGCCATCCACCTCACCCCAGTCTCCGACCCTGTTCTGTAAAATAATACCACATACAAACGACTGTGTAGCTTCAAAATGAAATAAAACTACATGTAATAGATTCCTATTGTTATAAAGAATTAAAAATTTTAAAAATTATAATTCTTCATTAATAATAATGCCATCAAGGCACTGATGTTTAAACCGTTTAGTGCAATATCTCTATAGTCTTATGTGCGATGTAATTAGTAGATGATCTGTACTAAAAGAAAACCCAACTTATTACCACCCAATCATTGTAAGTTTATTAGTAAATAATTGTAATATTTTTAATTCTATTATCAATGCACGGCAGGTACCTCTCTATATTTCTATTTATCCATCTATCTATTAATCTATCTATCTATCTATCTATCTATCTATCTATCTATCTATCTATCTATCTATCTATCTATCTATCTATCTATCTATCTATCTATCTATCTATCTATCTATCTATCTATCTATCTATCTATCTATCTATCTATCTATCTATCTATCTATCTATCTATCTATCTATCTATCTATCTATCTATCTATCTATCTATCTATCTATCTATTCATCTATCTATCTATCTCACAAGCAGTATTTTATGTCATTCTACAAAACTCAAACTTTTCTAAACACTTTAAATATAACAAAAAGAATAAAAAAAAACACAACATCTGCATGTATCTCTATTTCTTCCAACTATATACCTCTGCTTCTCTCTCTCTATCTCTCTCGCTCTCTCTTCCTTTGTCATTTTCTCTATGTCTATTTCTCCTCAACTCTTTCTTTTTCTATTCTTTCTCTCTATTATCTTTACCCTCCCTCTGTTTAGCGCCCCCCCCCCCCCTACCCCCGCCTATCTCTCTCTTCCTACAATACCTCCAGATACATGAGAACACCAAAACCCATAGCATAAAGACGAGAGATTTTTGCATGGATGGTCGATTTGAATGTTCAAACAGAGGCTACCCTCAGGGCTCTTAATTATTAAAGTCTGCTCCTGAAACCCATGCAGTGCTCAACATTTATTAGTCTGATCCGACTGCGAGCCTCTAGGTACCTGGCACCGTATCCATTAGACATGTTGCGATAGCTGGACCTAGAGTGAATACAAAGACGGTAGCGTAGGGCTTGTTTGTTGTTTTTTTTTAGTTTGGTTTGTTTGTTGCTAAGATTGCGACATCAGCACTATTTTAGACTATATTGTGGACTGGACCAAACACTTGTGTCTGAAAATCTTACGTGCTGCCACACAGAGATGGTAGACCTGGACTCTAGCCTCAGCAGGTCACTTTATACTGACACCGATCCAGCCACTAGGAGACGAAATAAGGCGAAAACATGTTTGACTAATCGTGGCTTTCGAACAAGGAACCTCTCGATTGGGAGCACAAGGCTCTACCACTTGCGCCAAACAGTTCAAACCCCGGTAGGGAAGGGGAACTACACTACGTCCAGTCATATTTTCACCTATGATGCCAATGACTATGAGCAACCAGAAAAGCTCATATCAAAAGGACATGATTATGCAATCCATGTTCATGTTGAGGATCACAACACCTATATTGGATAAAATGTCTTTGCTCACATTAGATCGGTTTCTAGGCTACCTCACTATTCACAATCTTTGACGAGCATTTGACACTTCGACTCATCGCTTCTAATTTGGGTGTGGGTTTTTTCAAAGAGACTATCAATGTCATTGTCCTTATTAGTTTTTATTCGTCGATCTTTGTTTGAATGGATGGCCCCGCATTGTCATAGTATCCTTGCTGTCAAATCACATTACATTTCAAAGCTCAAAGCATAATGGACCTTTAACCGGTAATGGTAGAAATCAAATTTAATTAGGCACCTGATGTGGAGAAAAATAAAATTTCTCCCTCACTCTTTCGTGATAATTTTATTCCTCTCTCTCTCTCTCCCTCTCTCTCTCTCTCTCTCTCTCTCTCTCTCTCTCTCTCTCTTTCTCTCTACCAAATCATTGGGAGTCATGCAAGTTCCTGTAAGATTTTGGCGGTTCTTTTATAATTGTTTCTCCTTCGAAGATAACTGCTCTTTAGCTCTTACCAAAGTTTAAAACCACAAAGGCATCCATATTTAAAGAAATAAAAATAAATAAAAATTACAACAACTAACCAAGCAAACTAACATGTGGCAATTGCAACCTTTGAACACGAACCTTTTTTAAGTCTTCAACAGAAACAAGCGTATTAGCAATTGACACAGTATGTTAGGTATCATCACTTTGATATAATTATCTTCCTTTGTTTAGTATTATATCTACGGCATTTCGTTTTATCAAAAGAATTATCTGCTTTTGATCCTTTCTCTTTCTATCTTTCTTTTTCTCTTTCTTTCTTTCTCTCTCTACCAAATCATTGGGAGTCATGCAAGTTCCTGTAAGATTTTGGCGGTTCTTTTATAATTGTTTCTCCTTCGAAGATAACTGTCCTTTATCTCTTACCAAAGTTTAAAACCACAAAGGCATCCAGATTTAAAGAAATAAAAAAAAAAAAACAAAAAAAAACTAACCAACCAAAGTAACATATGTAGCAAGTGCAACCTTTGAACACGAACCTTTTTTTAGTCTTCAACAGAAACAAGCGCATTAGCAATTGACACAGTATGTTAGGTATCATCACGTTGATATAAATATCTTCAATTGTTTAGTATTATATCTACGGCATTTCGTTTTATCAAAAGAATTATCTGCTTTTGATCCTTTCTCTTTCTATCTTTCTTTTTCTCTTTATCTCTCTCTCTCTCTCTCTCTCTCTCTCTCTCTCTCTTCATCTCTCTCTCTTATCTCTGACTCGTTCTCTCTCATTCTGTTCTTATATATTATTTATGTGTATACAGCTAAACATGATATTTCACGTTTACATTTTGACCCACCTTTGTATATTTTTCAAGCTTTGTCCTCTTTCTCATTCTAACTGTGTTTGTCTATTGTAATCTTGATTTTTCAATTCCTCCCTCTACTCACTTAGGAGCAACACTCCGAACCCTTCTCTCTCGAAATCTTCCTCTCCCTCCTGATGTCTCTTTCCTCATTAGATGTCGAATTTATCATTATTAATAAATATAAATGTAACGCTATATTCCAGAAAAAGAAATAATGATACAAAATACAAAATTAAGTCTACAATTATCTGAAATAAAACGGTTGCACGTGATATATTGCTTAAAACTCATGATTGCCCCATTAATTTTAGGTCTAAAATATCTATGCGATTTTACTATTTTACAATCTGGTTCACTCACCTACTGTTAATTGTCTCGTCCTTTAGCCTTCACCCAAGTTTTACCCTGTAATTTTAGCGGCCAAATTCTCCATGTTTTTGGCCTGTAGATGAGCCAATCAGGGGAGAAGTATGGACTGTAGTTAGTATGCCGGGTCTAGGCGGGCAGTAACCAAGCACTCCTTGTCTCCAAAATCGATTTATTAAATTTGTTTAGGCCTAATAAAATAATTGGCACATTCTGCTGGTTCACACTGATTCTTGTCTTTGTGAGGCACGAGCTCTGTATGTCCCTTTAGTCTACTCATTTCTGAGGTCTGTCCTCATTTCTAATTTTGTAAATTTTTCACTGATTTTTGTTTTTCTTCTTGTTTTAGAGGGGGGGGGGGATAGGGTATTTTTTTATTTTTGTTTTGTTTTTGTTTTTTATTTTTTTAAATCTGTTTGATCATTTTCGTGTTTTTTTATTTATTCATTTTGCATCTTTTACTATACCGATTTATATATCTCTCTTTTTCTCTCTTTCTCTCTCTCTCTTCGCCACTCTCTCTCCGTCACTCTCTCTCCCCTTGTCTCTGCCTTCCATATATTCTTTCTGTCTCTGTATTTCTATGTGTGCTTGTTTCTCTGTCTCTTTCCTTTATCATCCGTTCTCTTACTTTCTTTTACTTTTCATCAATGCCTATTTTTTATTATATATGCAATTATCTCAATCTCTAACTCTCTCGTTCTCATTTTTCCTGTATCTTTCTCTCTCCGTTTTTTTCCTCTTATATTTTCCGTCCATCTATGTTTAAAAATAAAGTATCAGTTCTGTAACCACCTCCAGTGTAATTTTAGAATCACAGTTTCAATCTAGATGTTCAAAACAAAATTCTAAATATGTTTCCTTACTTTAAAACGCAACATTTGACTTGAATGTTTATTTTTAATTTTTTTTTAATTTTCGAAGTTCCTGTTTATTAGATTCAACAGAATCTCAATCTTTATCATCTTTTAAACTTTTATTAACACAACACCTCTAAACCCACTTTATGCCAAGACCTACAACTATTACTGTGTAGACGTAGACTTAAAAAAAATTATGTTTCGTTTCAATCATTCGGAACAATTTTGTTTCCTTGTTTCTTGTTCTATGATTTTGACTTTTTATTTTTGTTTGTTTCTTTTTCTGAAGGAGATCGTGCAGAAAAAGGAAAAAAAATCACACAGTGGTAATTTAGGATCTAAAGAGATGAGGTGTAGAACTTTATGAGTGGCAGGGTTGGGGAGAGGATTGTGTATATTTTTTGTTTTGTTTTATTTGTAATAGAGTGGGTGGTGGAAGAGGTAGGACATTGGCCTTTCATTTGGAAAGTATCTACTTGCAACTTAAGAACTTGCAATCTTATTTGTCTGATTTCATTCCCTACAGGTTGGGTAGGTGTCTTTACTATGTAACCAGCAGCTGTTTCTATTTGTCAGACGATATCTTCGGGACCCATCGCTGTACAGGATCCTTCTTAGAACGTGAGAGGCGATAAAATTAATTAGAAGAGACCTTCTCTCGTACAGAGAACAAAGAGCCCGACGGAGCGTTTAGAGGTACATTTACCAAAAGTTGTCGCAAACGGTGTGTCGGCCCGACTGAAGCAATTATACAACATTGTTCCCCACCAGTATTGATCTATGCTCAGCCTGAACTGCTTGAAATGACCCAATTTATGTCTTAACTAATGGCCTTTGTGTGTAAGGGTTAGAAAACATACAATCAGAAGAAAGAAAAAAAAAGTGTAAAACTAACTAGTACAACACAAAAAGAACTGTTCGTTTTGTATGTGCGATCAAACAGAAAGGGCGACTTTTATCTTTTTTTTATTATTATTCCAAGCGCACCAACAGAAAATCGAGAGAAAAGTTATCGATTTTTGTGGTGTGTGTGTGTGTGTGTGTGGGGGGGGGGGGTTGAATTAAAAATGGCACTTTAGAGAATTGATTCAAGATTTATCGATGTAAGGAAACGTAGACGTGTTCAATCGTTTCAACCCCGATCGTTTTACATTATTTTTTTTTAACTCATTTTTTTGTCAATAAACGTTTTCATTGTGGTCTTGAACGATATAGAATAATTCTCTCGCATATTGAGAGATTACTCTTTCAGGCTTCCATAATAGCTTCGTTAGGAATTGTGGGAATTTTTGTTCCTTTTTTTCAGTTCTCTTTTCTTTTCTTTTAGAATTATATGATCTTTGTTGTGATAAGCCTAATGTGCAATTATTGTGTATCGAGCAGTGTTTTTTTTTTTCAAATTTGAGCTGGTTTTTTTCTTGTTTTTTTTTACTTTTTCGAAAAGTATTGTCCTCTGTTGCTATCCAAAATAATTATTGTGAGGAAAGTTAAGTGCATGTATTTTTTTGACGAAAGATGGACAATTTTAAGGGGAAAATTATGAACTAATAGGTGCAGTTCATACTGAGTATTCGATATTTTGGTAAAATATTAATAGGTGCAAAACGATTATTGTGATAATTAGAATTAACTCACACCATTGTATTATGAAGCATTTTTCTAAGCGAATGAAATTCGAGATAGGCCGCAGTTGCATTGAACAAAATGAACTCTATACACCTCTCTTTTTTTTTTTCAAAATCACCAACCATTAAGGAAAATAATGGTAAATAATATTAAGTTCAGTGATATTCTTTAACTTAGTATGCGGATCATCTAATAATATGTGAAACGTCTTTTAAAATGTGGATCGTGTGATGAGATTTGGGCCCTTTTACAAAATATGGATCGTCTCATCCGACCTAGATCATAATTATAATGGTTCTGGATCGTCTAATAAGACCAAGATAATTATATCTGGATGGTCTAATGAAATATGGATCATCTACTGGGATCTGGATACATCTTATAAGATATCTGAGAATTAAATCGTCTTACGAGGTGTGGATCTTTCATAGAGTTTCTGCTATAATTTAAATGAGAATTGCCATCATATTTATATCTTTATAATTATGATGTAGAGATAATTTTGTATAGATGTGGATACATTTCATTTTGTTAGTATGGGAAAAGCTTCCCTCTTATAAAAAAAAAACCGTATATGCGGTATTCTTTAGTTTGCAAATACGTTGTTTTTTTTTACGATAAGTCGGCCGAAGGGTTCTACAAGACAACATGAATCGTCTTGTTAATGTTGATAGTCTTTGGAGATGTTCATAGGCGGATCGTTGTATAAAAACATGAAGATCCTTTGCGATTTTAATCGCTGCGAACGACACAGGCCATCTAGTAAAACAAAATGAACTGTTCAATATTGATTATTACTCAAGTATTTAAATAAATGTATTTTTAATGAAAGAGTCGCATCTATGAACAACTTAGGTAAGGCCTGGATGCTTTTGTATGCATTAATAAAGCACTAAAGTACAAAGAAAAGTTTTGATAACCCTTTTCAAAAAGTAACCTGTAAGACCTTTTATGATACATCTCGCCAGTACAAAAACTTAACAACAATGCGTTCTGAATGTTTCTTATTTTATTCTTTCCAGTAAAATTTGTAACGTTCTGCATTGTTCTTTTCATGGAAAACTGGCTCTGAATAGTTATAGATCCTTGAGAAATCAAGTTGTATGACATAGACCAGCCTATTCAGAGAGACTGGATAAAGAGCTCGAAGAAAGTATGAACATCATAATGGAACAGAGCATGGCAAGAAAAGCAATGTTAAATTTTCAAGTGCTATGAAAAGAACAATAGTTACGTTGCAGGGCAGATACAGACAACGACATTGGACCTATTATAAATTTCTTTTGTTTGGAGTTGAAGCTATTATTATATTGGTTTCTATGTAACAACTAACGCTTAGTAAAAGAGCTAGGTGTACATGAGCAAAAGACCTCGCTTTCAATGGTATTCTTATAATTTTCCAAGACAATGCCATTTAAAAAACTAACATCATACGGCCAAATAATGATTTTCCTTGTAACAAGTATGCCTATTGTCTAGCTTAGTAAAAAAAACAACCTCCACAATTGTAATAAAGTGCTAAAGGAGCGAGTATATTTCTTAACGAGTTCTCTGAAATTTGCACTATTCTAAGTGGAACAAGAAAGTCCAACGGTAGGTCGCACAGCTTCGCATCGGAAGATTGAGAGTTTGATCCCCCATCAGGTAGTATTCCTCTGCCTGTTGGATCTGTATCACTATATGACCGTTTTGTTCTGCGCCATATCTATTTAGATAAATCTCTGTTTAATTGGTACAACGTATCAGAATCGTTGCAACATTTTTTGTCGACACCACATGCTATTGTTTTTATCCACCGTTCCTGGTCGACATATTTCTTTAATAGGAGCTGATCTCTTGTGTATAGATAATAAAGGGCTTGGATTCGGTAACTTAAAAGTGTCCTGAAACTGAGTCATTGCTGCTTAAAAACATCATGTTTTTGCAACGGTGTGAAATTTTATACCGCCCTGAGAGACAGGATGTTTTGAGCATATCACCTCATCCTAGGTCCCACACCAACTCATTATAATAATATAGTCATTGAGTCATACTATCCAAGATTTACAGTAAGATGTAGGGGTGAACAAACTAAATAAAAACATATTTCACTAGAGGTTTCAATTAAGTTTCAGAAAAAGTGCCCGTGTTTTTTCAGTAGGCATATACTATATTTTCATTTGTCAAAAAGCACAACGCGAGTTGGAGAGGTACAGAAAAAGGGCATGGTGAAAAGAAATTTAAAAAAGGGTATCGGACCTGTACATTTTTGACGGCCGATATGAAGGGTATATTATCCAGCACATCTGTATGTCTCTCTATCTCTCTCTCTCTCTCTCTCTCTCTCTCTCTCTCTCTCTCTCTCTCTCTCTTCTCTCTCGTCTCTCTTCTGTCTCTCTCTCTCTGTCTCTCTCTCTCTCTCTCTCTCTCTTTCTCTCTCTCTCTCTCTTCCTCCCCCTCCTGCTGTCTCTTTTCTCATTTGATGTTGAATTTATCATTGTAGATGAATTTAAATGTAGCGTTCTATTCCACAAAGAGAAGTAATGATACAAAATACAAAATTAAGACTATATTTGTCTGACATAAAATGCTTGCACGTGACATATTGCTTAAAACTCACCATTCCCCAAATGAAGGTTTAAAATATCTATACGATTTTACTATATTTTTACAATCTGGTTCACTCACCTACTGTTTATAAATTGTCCCATCCTTTAGCCTTCACCCAAGTTTTACCCTGTAATTTTAGCGGCCAAATTCTCCATGTTTTTGGCCTGTAGATGAGCCAATCAGCGGAGAAGTATGGACGCACCGGTCGACCATTTTGCGGTGTCCCGCCGTCTTTGAAGCTCATTATATTTTGCCCGGGGGACCAAAAACCCACGGGAGTCCGCCAACCGCTTATGGGAGCAATGGAGGGTAAGCAGGAAAAAAAAACAAAGCTGGAGGGAAAACATGGAGAAAATAAACAATGATTCAAATAAAGGAAGTAAAAAAATGGAAAAAACAAGTTTAGAAAATAAAAAAACGAGCATATTAGAACATTAAACAAAGATTAAAAGTATATAAAAAGAAATACTTGGACCAAGACAAATGAATTCTTTTACAAGATTTCTCTATTTTACTTCTTTCTCTTCTTTCTATTGTCTCTCATTCCCTCTATTTATCTCCATCATTCTCTCTCTCTCTCTCTCTCTCTCTCTCTCTCTCTTCCTCCCCCCCCCCCTCTCCCTCTCTCTCTCTCTCTCTCTCTCTCTCTCTCTCTCTCTCTCCCCTCCCTTATTATTTCGCTTTTTTTTTCTTCTTAAACCTTGAACTTTCATTTTGAGTATTTAATTTGGAACAGGAATCTAAATAGAGATTTGCCAAAAATATCTAATTAATAATGACGGCAACTAATGACTTATTTTTCTTGCAAACAAAGTTATGTCAAATAACCTATTATATTATACTATAATACCGTCTTGTTGATGTTTTTTTTTTCTTTTAACTAACGAATAACATGTGTCATTAACCTTGATTTACACACTGCAGTGGCAATCAAGTTGTTTTTAGTCTGCCCCATTTTCTTTAACCATCCTTTTTCAAACTAATGTACATCAAACACCAGAGGAAAAAAATAACACCGTTAATTCTACCACTTCCTTTTTACAAAATAACGTCTGATAGAACGTACTGTAGTAAACTGCTGGCCTTTTCCCCTACCAAATTAAATGTGTCCTTACCCGCCTTTTCCAAAAGTCTATGAAACCAAAAGTTGTGCATTATGATTGAAGTCTCATAAATTAGCTATCTACTAACGGCTTATCAATCAATCACCATTTTTGTTTTTCTTTCTTTTCCCATTAGTCAATAACAGTTTTGTATTTGCCTTTATTAAGATGAAATTGTTTAAAGGTCTCATGAATAGCTAACCGATTTTATGTTTATCTTTAGATCTAGGGTAGAATAAAGAAACATGACGTAGCTTACGTCTTATCGTAAGCCTTCTTGTTCTTATATCGTTACGAACAGACGTAAGCTACGTCATGATTGTGTATTCTACCCTTAATGCTTTCAATGCTTCATTATTCAATCAGTTTTGTATGTTTATGTAAGATGCAATAATCTCACATAAGCCAATCAGTTCCAAATGCTCATGACAAAATATAATTGGTCTAAAGCCTCAAAAGTCATTGACAGTTTGATCTTGCTCATGTAACGATCTATCTGAATTAAAGTCGCATGATTAACTTAGTGATTATGCTAATCTAAAGATCTAACCTTTACTATGTCAATGAAAGTTTTTTTGTTT
Source organism: Elysia chlorotica (assembly GCA_003991915.1). Classification (NCBI taxonomy): domain Eukaryota; kingdom Metazoa; phylum Mollusca; class Gastropoda; family Plakobranchidae; genus Elysia; species Elysia chlorotica. The sequence goes on along the minus strand of RQTK01000357.1, from coordinate 302,737 downwards.
TTAATGCAAATTAAGAGGTAAATGGTTTAACCGTCTAAAAAATCAGTAGCAAGTATAATTATATCAGTATTGGGATCTAATTGGATTACCGCCACATAAGTTACTGACAGTGTCAAAGGTAAAATGCACAGATATGACGTAGCTTGCGTCTGGTTGTAGGCCTTTTTATTCTTGTAATGTTACGAGACGTAAGCTACGTCTTATTTGTGTGTTCTGTCTCAGGTCTACACGCTCTGTCTCGTGTGTGGCAGCCCATAAAACTGTCAGACGTTAACCTTACAGCCCATCCACAGTATAGCCAATTATAGTGCTGATATTGGGCGCGAAACAACACGCAAGCAAACACGCTTGTTTCTGAGACTACTAGTAGTATTCAACACAGTCTACGCATGAAGACTAAATTTAGTCTTTTACCCAATGATAAGAATTTATGAGTGTTAAATGATGAAAGACTTAATTCTTCAAAACATATTTGGAACAAGTTTACACCTGCTCCATTACAAGACGTGGGTGCTAAGTCTTTGTCGTAACTCTATGGTAGGTTCTTTTAAAAAATCGATAATTATTACTTCTGCCTCGTATCTAGTAACAATTAAAAGGTTGTATAGCTTAGTGTTGCCATTATTTCAGCTCACCATTTCATAATTTAAAGCTACAATTAAAACGCGCATATAATCTACGCCACAATTCACAGGAAAAGACATTAATATTGGCCTATGGCCTATATTTTTGTTATCTAATTTTTTAAATTTAAAGTCAGTTATCGAAAATTTCGAAGTTGCGTTTAATTAATTCCGACTTGGCCTCCTTTCGTTTTTGTTTTTCACGTAGCTAGTCTGCGTCAAACTTTTCCCAACTTATCCACGGATTCCGGCTTAGTCTACGGCAAAAGTTTGTCATTAATTTCGACGTAGTTTACGTAAAAATTATTGTGCTACCTAAGTAGCTTTTAGACTTAGTTTTCGATCCCTCCTGAATTACGGTTCCTCCAAATATCCTCCCTAATTGACTTGATCAGGTCAATGGAATCAAAATGTTATATAACAATAGACGTACGTCAACCAATCAATTGTAGAGGCACACATTTACTTCCGTCTTTCTGGTTTACTTGTTTTCCAACCTACTTTCGCTCCTCTGTTTCACTCTTTCCCTGTCTTTACCTGTGTTACTATCTGGCTCTCCATTGTTATGCTTCTCTGTCTGTGTTTCTATCTACCTCTACAGTTTTCTTTCTCTATGTATCTATCTGTGTTACTATCTATCTCTCAATTTGTATGTATCTCTGTCTGTGTTTCTATCTATCTCTATCTTTTTCTTTCTCTTTGGCTTTATCTTTTACTCTCTGTTCGTCTCTGTCCCTCTGTCTATCTTTATGTATCTTTATGACTCCACGCCTCTGTCTATCTCTTTCAATATGTGCCAATTGGCCCCGAATATTTTTTCTCTTACGCATATGTCTGTCTATCTATCTATCTATCTATCTATCTATCTATCTATCTATCTATCTATCTATCTATCTATCTATCTATCTATCTATCTATCTATCTATCTATCTATCTATCTATCTGTCTGTCTGTCTGTCTGTCTGTCTGTCTGTCTGTCTGTCTGTCTGTCTGCCTGTCTGTCTGTCTGTCTGTCTGTCTGTCTGTCTGTCTGTCTGTCTGTCTGTCTGTCTGTCTGTCTGTCTGTCTGTCTGTCTATCTGTCTGTCTGTCTATCTATCTATCTATCTATCTATCTATCTTTTCTTATCTACCGATCTTGCAGTCTTTCCATATTATTTGGTAATACATATACCAACAGTTTTGTCTTAAGTCAACATGACCATCTAAATTTTTCTCAGTTACCCAACTTTCGTTAATTATTGGCTAATCTTTACCAAAATGGCTTTCCTGTCTGCCTCTGAACATTGCTACAATACAGAGCCGTTGTAGACAGTAAGCTGCTGTTTCAAAGTTTCATTTGTTCATTTATGAAGATGACTTTTTGTTTTCTGTGTTTATCTTCCTAGAGTATTATATTTGTTAACGTATTTGTCAACAAAGGCAGCCCGGTTGTCCTTGCCTCAGGGTTGCTCTTGATAGTATGTGTTAACAACAAACTGACTGATCCAATATTATGTTGTACAGAAAGCAGATTTTTTAATTAACTTAAGGCACCCTGTCAATAATGATGCCCTTTCTCGGCTAACTCTGAATTTCTTTCTTTGAGAAAGTCTCTTCGCAGGTCGTAAACTTTCCGATTATCTCATTAAGGTTGCCCAACAGCAGAACAACAGCCTCACTTTAAGGTCAAGGGTACAGTGATTGACGCTACTATGTTTGTGCTGTATAAAGATACCTGTTTGGAAATACATAATGAACTATGATTTTTCTTTGTTGGGGGGCTTTAAGATACAAATAAAGGTCGAAAACAAATCCCAGTTGCATCAAAACAACTTATTATGGCATCCACCCGAAGGTTGGGCGTGGATTAGTCGAGTCATGTATAGAATAAAGACGATGCAAGATCAAAGAGGGGTATATCAGCAAGAGATGGGCGAACATGATAATGAGAAACAAGATGGAAAGACAAACGGGTAAGAAGATAGAAACCGTACATAAGAAGAGATATGAAAAAGTATGTGAGTAGAAAGCGTGTTAGAATATCGAGATGAGTAGATAAATAGTAGGAGAGGTGGAAGAGACAAACAGTGAGCAGAAGAAGATGATAAAATGTAATATACAGGGGGAGAAAGGCAGACTTATAAAATAGATGCAGAAAAAGACACAGAGAGTGAGAGAGATAAAGAGAGAGAGACAGACAGACAGACAGGCAGAGATTTTTAAAAGGAACTATTTTATTGATGATAAACTACATTAAACTTATACATCGATATTTTTTGGTACAAGTTAATAACTAGTTACTGAAATTGAGCAGAAAAGTGATTTGTATTAATTTTGTTTATTTGTCTATATCTTTACTACCCATCTCGATCTCTGGCTATAACTGAAAAAATATGAATGAATTCAACCAATCTAAAGCCAATCTGAGCATGAATGGGTGCTGAATTGGGTTACTGACCAATACCGCTGACAACAGCGGTGACTATTGTTCATGTGTATATTACTGATTAACCTCATAGGGTGTAATTCCCAGCCCTATTACGTAAAAAGATTATTTAACTCCAAGTGACGTATGTTATGCAAAATGATTGGGGCTTTACCTCATTTCTGCGCAAAATGGTCAAAGACTTTTTTAATCGTTCATTGTCGCATCATAAAGGGTCGTAATTACATCTCGTCGTAAACCCTATGTAACGCACATAGTTACGATGAGTCGTAAACCTTCTCTATCGCATATAGTTACGATGATTCGTAAGACTTGTGTATCGCATATAGTTACGATGAGTCCTTAACCTTCTGTATAGCATATAGTTACGGTGAGTCGTAAACCTTCTATATCGCATATAGTTACGATGAGTCGTAAACCTTCTGTATCACATTATAGTTACTATGAGTCGTAAACCTTTTGTATCACATTATAGTTACGATGAGTCGTAAACCTTCTATATCGCATAGTTATAGTTACTATGAGTCGTAAACCTTCTGTATCACATTATAGTTACAATCAGTCGTAAACCTTCTATATCGCATATAGTTACGATGAGTCGTAAGCCTTCTCTATCGTATATAGTTACGATGAGCCGTAAGCCTTCTATATCGCATATAGTTACGATGAGCCGTAAACCTATATCGCATATAGTTACGATGAATCGTAAACCCTCTGTATCGCGCATAGTTACGATGAGTCGTAAACCTTCTGTATCGCACATAGTTACGATGAGTCGTAAGACTTCTGTATTGCATATAGTTACGATCAGTCGTAAACCTTCTGTATCACATTATAGTTACGATGAGTCGTAAACCTTCTATATCGCATATTATAGTTACGATGAGTCGTAAGACTTCTGTATCGCATATAGCTACGATCAGTCGTAAACCTTCTGTATCGCATATAGTTACGATGGATCGGAGGAGTCGTAAAGCTTCTGTATCGCATACAGTTACGATGAGTCGTACGCCTTCTGTATCGCATATAGTTACGATGAATCGGATGAGTCGTAAACCTTCTGTATCGCATATAGTTACGATGAGTCGTAAACCTTCTGTATCGCATATAGTTACGATGAGTCGTAAACCTTCTGTATCGCATATAGTTACGATGAGTCGTACGCCTTCTGTATCGCATATAGTTACGATGAGTCGTAAACCTTCTGTATCGCATATAGTTACGATGAGTCGTAAACCTTCTGTTTCGCATATAGTTACGATGGGTCGTACGCCTTCTGTATCGCTTATAGTTACGATGAGTCGTAAGCCTTCTGTATCGCATAGTTATAGTTACGATGAGTCGTAAACCTTCTATATCGTATAGTTACGATGAGTCGTAAACCTTCTATATCGTATATAGTTACGATGAGTCGTAAGCTATTGCGACGTTGTACTTGCGGCCCTAGATGATTGGGACTTTTTATATATCTAATCCTCCAGCGTCAGCAATTGGGTATGAGTTTAAGTAGGTTTAAACGTCCAACGTCAGCGTAATATAGGCTATATTGTGGACGGGCCTAAAAACTGACGTCTGAAATTTTATTAGGGTTAAATCTCGTACGAGTTCCAAGCCTAATGTCAAACTGACCAATTGCTTCTGTACAGACACAGTGCGGGAGTACCAGGACTTGTGTCTCAGTCGGTCATATTATAATGCAATTGGCCTAATTAAAAAGGGGAAGAAATCCGACAAATCAGGGGGAGTAAGTTCGTTGGCTTTCAACGTCAGTAACTGTATAGTCTACTTTATGGACGGGTCCAGAGACTGACGTCAATTTGACCTGTTGCCACACACAGACAGTGCGGGGGTACCGTGAGGTCTGTCCAATTACAATGCCACTGACCTAATTAGAAGGGGAAGAAATCCGGCAAATCGTGGGACACACGAGTTCGTTGCTTAACGTCCAACGTCATTAACTTTAATTGCTATATTGTAGACGAGCCTCAAGAGTAACGTCTGACGATTTTAACGTCTGATCCAGGAGGCGGCAAAAATCAGACACTAAAATTTTCGGATCGTTGGGAATGAGTTAGTTGCTTAGCGTTCAACGTCATCATTGTATAGACTGACTAATGTCTGAGAATTTTAACTTACTGTCATAGAGAGAAAGCGCGGGGATACCGTGACTTCAGAATCAACCAGTCACAATATTTTGACACCGACCCAGCCAGTTGTGAATGAAAGCAGACAGAGAAATGTTTGGCCAATTGTGGGTTTCGAACCAGCAGTCTCCCGACTGGGAGACTAACGCCCTAACATTTGTACCAGCCCCCCCCCCTCCTCCCCCCTTTCGCATCATGGGACATAACCAAAGCCAAGCCCCCTGTCAGATTTCTCTCCATATTGGAATTGTAATGATCCTGAACACATTGTCAAATTATTAAAACAAAACACTAAATAGCAAAATAATGTAAGACCACCTAGCATTGAGGAGTTTTAAAACAATTGTCTTACTGCCCGACATTCATCTTGATACCATTATACTGTTTGTCTGATTATTATTTTTTTTATATTTTAAAATCCCAAACATACGCACAGGAAAAATTAAATATTCCAAGAAGTAATTTTTCTTCACGTATATGTTATAATTAATATTATTTCTACAAGTATTGTTCCGAACCAGTTATTCTTTCTTCACAACATTGATTCTAACTTCCCGGTTAATGGTTTCACCGTTTCAGTTCAGGTCGTATGGCTAGAAGAATTAAACACTTTACCAGATAAGATATGTTGTGGTAACGTTTGTGTGCAATGCCTATAGCCATTACATGTATAAACTGAGCTTAGCTACTATCTCCTTGAAAGTTAGCTTTTAGTGGTGTAAGCATCCATTAAAGACCAGGCTTTGTAGAACCCTTGTGAGTTTTAAGATCATAACAACAATCTTATCAGTGGGTGTTCAAATCGGTACGTTCGGGGTATGTGCGCACAATTTAGCACCAGTATGTCAGGGAAGTAAAATTGATAAAAATTTATAGTCGAAATTTGTAAAGGGAAATTACTCTGTGGGATTAAAACTAGTTATACACCTCTTACTGTAATCTTTTTGTAGTCTCGTGTCTCAGTACTTTTCTAGCACAGTGATAGGTCCATTTTATCTTGACTAAGGAGGCGCAGCGTTGTTTACCAATTTGGAGGGTTTATAATGTGTGATACTCATTCTTTTATCTAAAAGCTTGTTTGTTGGATATGCTGACTTATCACCGTACAAATTTTGACAATGGGGGGTCGTAAGTACAACGTCATGGTAGCTTACGGCAAGCTCTCTTATTTAAATCTCATAAGCTTGAAACTCGACGTTGGCCTTAGAGCCTTAGACCATCTCACCAACGCATACCGAGCCGCTAATTTTTAAACATAACATACGCATAATTATATCTTTCCTTCCACCACTTGTCGACTGTAGAAATATATATCTATATATTCTTTACTATTCTTTTGGGGAAAAAAAAAACACTAAAAAGACCTCTATCACCTGACTATGGAGATGTCCTCACTTTCTTCCCGTTACCTTTCCCCTTCATCACCCACTAAGTCTTCCAATATTTGCCTTGTTATCATTCACCTCTTCCCGTTTTTCTCTCTCTGGTTATTCTAGCCAATCCCAAAAACTTTTAGTCTAAAAGTGAACAAATATTTCCACATCACAAAAACCTTCCTTTCCCCTCCTCATATACATGTATCGTGTTGCCTCTTTCTCTTTGGACATACATTCTGCTTCAAGCTTAAGTTTGAGTCCCTCCCTCTCTCTCTCTATTTCTCTCTCTCGCGCTCTCTATCTCCTTCTTTCTCTCGCTCTCTCGTTCTCTCTCTTCCTCTCTCCGCCTCTGTCCCTCTCTCCATCACTCCTCTATTCCCTCCCTTATGTCTATTTTTATCTCTCTCCCTCCCCCTATCTCTTTCTCTCTCTCTCTCTGTTTATCTATAACCCCCTCCCCCCTCCAGCCTCTCTCTTTCTCTCTCTCTCTCTTTCTCCCGTTCTCTCTATCCCTCCTCCTCCCCCTCTCTCTTTAAGCACCATAAGTCACCGTTTCCGCAGGGACGGACAAGGGCGTGTAAGATAAGTACATGTACCAAATCCGTTTCCAAAGATCGGAAAGTCCCAGAGTAAACACGGGTCAGTTGAGACTGAGTGGACCAGCGGAAATAGCAGGTTGGGCAGCTGCCGCTCCAACACTAGCCACGCCATAATTAGAACTACTAATGTCATATGCCATCTTGTGATACATTACAGCCTTTGTGATCCACATAAGATAATGAACGACATAATCACGTCTTAAAGACAAGGGGTTTCCCCGATTGTTTATTAGCACCGTAAGTGTATGATAGAGCTATGGTTGGACGCCGTTGCAGAATCTCTTACCTGTGGAGTTCGTTTTCGTTATGGGCCGTGTAATCGTAAGGTCTTTATTGTTGTCAACGAAAACCATTGACATCAACCTTGGGATTGACGTCATGTACGCTCGTATTTGCACATGTCAAAAGATGCTGTTTGTAGAGGAGTTAACTATAGGTCAAAGAGTATATGAATAGACTATGTGCTGTATGTATACTGGGCTGATAATGAGATTGGCTGGGTTTTTTAGGTGGAAAAAAAAAGAAATTGAGAAAAAGTATAGGATTTCCTCTCACACGCCAAGACAATCCCCAACCCTGATTTGCAGATACCCATTTCATTTCATAGTCTATGGAACCTCCTTTTCTATTTTATTCTTTATTTACTTTTTACTTTTTTATTGTACACAATCATATCTAGCACTCATTACATATTCATAAAAACTTAACATCTATTTTACAGTCCCACTTGCATTTAGCCATAAGTATCCTATAAACATAGTCACATCGCGTTCTTGTAAGCGGTGAAATCGACATTTCATTTGAAGATATCAAGTTAAAGTTTTCTAATCTGAAACTTGTTTGTACAATCTATCTTTATCGGTTCAAAAGATAATTCTTAATTTTGGGGAAAAAACCCTAAAAATTGTGCGATTTCATAAGCATTGCTGGCGAGATACTGTAACTGTGTTGCTTTAAATCCCAATTTTTGTCATTTCACTTCAATAAAATTTTCAATGATTGTGCCATTTCTAATAAAACACTCTCGTACACCTTTCTGTAGCATTCTTTATCTTTAGTGTGTGTGCGTGTGTGTGTGCTTTTTTTTATTCACTGCAGTTGAATTGGGCTCAAGCATGTATGAAAAAGATCTCTGTGATTCACAATATATACTACACTGAGTACCGCTATAGCTAATCCACTACATGTACACTGCACCACATGAACTGTTTTGAAATACAGCTGAGCGCGACATTTTATAACTTTAAAAAGTTCTAAATAATTTTATTATGTACTTCTGTACTCTTTCAACTATACGAAGATTGTAGAAATGTATTTTAGGGAAAAAAATAATAAAAAATAGTTTCTTTTACTTTTTTCAACCTGTTAAGATCACATTTGAAACGAGAGGTGCATTTCAAAAGTTATATGAAGTCCAATACTATTGTGTATAGATTGCCGTAAAGAATGGTACAGTCTCTAGGTCCATAACAAAAATAGTTTGTCCTCCACACTAAACAAGTAGTCCTGTTATATTTTTTTTTTGGTCTATGATTTGCGGAACAGCTGAACACAACAGTATGCCATTTAATGGAAAAAAGAAGCATACGCACACATACTTATTGTCGCCAGACAAACGCCAAAACCGTTACATAGAATTGCATAGGGGGAAAAAGCAGGATAAGTACATACATTGGAATTGTGCAAATACCCCCCGCCCCCCAACCCCACCCTCAATACACACACCCACATTCACACATACACACAGTCTACATACCTACCGATAATTTAACTGGTAAGATTACACTGTTTCCAGCACCAGGATAGCCAGAGTTCTTGGCACAGTAGAAACAGGAAACAGGAGAACAGAACTACCTGCAAAACCAATATTGTTATCCTGGGAATAACTCGATAACTCGCCCCCCCCCCCCTCCTCCATGTCACTCCCATCACACGTATACAATGAGACCATCTACATGGTAAGCTTACATTGTGTCCAAGGTCAGACTCGCCTGAGTTCTTAGGGCTCTGGAAACAGGAGCACAGAACTACCTGCAGAACCGATATTGTCATCCCGGAAATCCCGCCCCCGCCCCCATTCCCCTTCCGCACCGATACACACCATAATACAATCCTTGCGTTCTTGGGTCTCACAGAGAAAATGAAGACTTTATGCAGGGAGGCAATCGAATCTGAACCGGCGTCTAACTATATTAATATATAAACTCACGGAGTAAAAAACCGCCCTGAAAAACCCACCGCTGAAGGGGCGTAATTAAGTCATCACTCATCATCGTGTAGATCACAAAGCCTGTAATAGTAGACCATGTACATTGTAAGCGTACATAGTGTCCAATGCCAGACTTGTCCTAAGTTATTGGTGCAGTTAGCGCGGGCAGCTGCCAGACAGGTAGCCAGGCATTGTCCCACTGTCCAGGCTGCCAACCCAACCAACCAGCGGAGATTCCTGCAATTGTACACAATTAATGTGAAACGACCATGGTAGATAACAAATACCAAGTCACTTTTAGAGGTTTAAGAAATTAAAAGTTTACCAGTTCTTAAACCAGAGGTGTTCCATTGTATTTGTAATTGAAAACGGTTAATGTTAAGTAATCAGTCAATGGTTAAAGGACTGAAGCCTAAAACTGATATTGCGAATTGAGTCTAATTCATTCTGGTTACCTTACAAAGTCGGCCTTTTAGTGTAAGGTAGGCAGCTCTATTCTGTCCACCGTTACACCTCTAGAACTGGAGAGGTTTTTCATTTACACTGGACTTGCCGAGCTTCTTCACTGAGTCATAGAGGCTGGTGACATCTCTGTGAAAGAAGCCAACATCTTTACTACTTGCTCCGACGAAGATGTTTAGTTCTTGCACGGAAATGTTTTCAACCGAAATAACTGCCGAGTTAAAGTTATCCTTTGTGTAGATAAACTTACCGCTATGGAAGTTGGGCTTTGAAAAAAAAGTAGGGATAACAATAAAGAGGAAAGCGATGTCTGTCTGGCCTTGTGGTGCTGAGTTTTACATGTAAGGCCATTCATTCTATTTGCTGTTTGACTTTGAGGAGCTAGGAATGTGGGTGGACATTCAACTACATCTATGCTCTAAGTGGGACTTCACAAAGAATACTTGTAGGAAGAAATTAGAGGAACGTACAAATAGGAGGAGGATATGGAGGAGGGGGAGATGGAGAGGAGGAGGAAGAGGATGTGGTTGAGGAGAAAGGGGAGGAAAGAAGCAAGAAAATGAGAAAGAACGGGAACAAGAACAAAAAATAAGAACAAGAAGAGTAATACAACTAGAACAATGACACGAACAAGAAAATTAAAAACAAAAAAAGTAGAAAAAAGACAAGAATAAGTAGGATTCAACCAAAACAAAAACAAGAACAAGAGCAAACAAAAATGGAAGGCAAACGAATGATAAGCACAGTAACAAAGTAAAAGATGAATGTTTACAAAGGAAGAGGAAAAGGTAGGAAAGAGGAAGAACCAATCCTTAATCACTCTGTAAAACCTTTATAAATCTCTATTTCTTATTTCTTTTTGGAAATGCTTTGTTTAAATTCCTACCATTATTCCTCTCTAGTATGTTCTTTGTGTTCTCCTCTTGTCCACTCCCTTCCTCACCACTGCTTTATTTTAAATCTCTTCGGTATATACATGTATAGCGTACTGTCCTCCTCTGTTGTTAAAAATCACTGGGCGATAACTATTTCGGTGGTCATTACAATTTGAGGTTCTTTTGTTAGGGCCTTTCCCATGGTGTCCCTTTCCGTTATCCCGTGTTCTCCTAGGTGTGTGGGGTGGTGGCGGGGGATGTACAGGTACAATGTACCATGCATCTCTTTTCATCCACGACCTTGAAATGTTCAGGTTTTTATTCTCTTTTGAATACAGAGATTTAGTGTAGTTTTCAAATTGGGCATGACGTTATTGTCATCTACTTGATCTTCTTTTTATTTTTTACGTTAGACATAGTTTTATTCTTAATGCCTGGCTCAGGCTATCTGTCTGTCTGTCCTTTTTCCTGTTTGTTTCCCCCTTCTCTCTCTCTCTCTCTCTCTCTCTCTCTCTCTCTCTCTCTCTTTCTCTCTGTCTCTATCTCTATGTGATTTTTCCCTTTATTTGAGTTATCTCCCGTTTAACGCCTTGATATGTAATGGATCATGAACATTCTATGAAAGAAATTATATAGAATCTATAATCAAGTCTTCCGCAGAAAAAAAACACATCCACTAATATATTTTTAAAAGTCTATTTTTTTTATTGTAATAATTTGAAGAGGTGAAAAAAAAGAAGAAACAAACAAATAAAAATTTGAATAGATAATTCACCATAGCCAAAATGTGTTCAATTTAGTCAATGTGGGTGACTTTGCCAGCTATTATGAGTAGCCTTGACTCTCACCTATGAACAACCTTATATAGACATGTATCTACACAAAGTCCTTTAGAGCAATGTTAATTTTTAAAAGTTTGACAATAGGAAAAAAAAAACAGTATACGATTAATTCTTAAAATACTGATCAAAATAGAGAAGAAATGGAAACCAACGTAAAAGCACCATTCAAAGGTAAAGAAAGGCAAGCAGCATTGAAATTTTGATCTTAGTTTAATTATCCATAAAAACAAGACGAGGTACGAATGCATTTGTGCGAAATTTAACAACCTGAATATAGACAGGGCGATTTTCATATTATCCCTGAGAACGTTTTTCCTATTGTAGCAACGTGAACAAGAGTGTAGCCAGGAAACTGACAAGGACATTGCACCCAAACAGCCTAACATTGGGCAACCTTTCATAAAGCGGGCAAACAATGTAGATAAAACTGTTTTCCCTACATTATTTCCCGCTTCGATAAGAAGCACTAAGTGGAAGAGTAGATTAATAATAAAAAAACGGACAACGGTCCCATTACTGTCTTAAGACTATTTTTTAAATGAAATTAATACTTTAAAAAACTCTTTAAACAAACAAAAAACAACGAAAAATTTGTATTAAAAATAATACCACCACAAAAATAAAAATAACAATATATATCATGAATTACTTTAATAGTCCTTGATATATATCTAAAATTAGCATGATGGTTTAGATTGTGCGCTGGATATTTAAAAACATTGATAAATGCCATGTCTACAACTTACAGACCCTCTTATAGATGATAGGATTGACGAGAAGCAGATTTTTATTTTATGCATGTTTTGAAGAGGACATTATTTATGTATGTGTTTAAAGAAATAATAGTAAAAAATATCATTATAACTGTTTTCGAACTTCTCATTGTCTTGATTGGAGTCACCAATCCCATCACTTGTCTCTTTCTCCTTTGGGATACCTGCAATTAGATCTCGACAAAAATATTGGTTTGTTTTGCCAAGACTTATAATAATGTCATTAAAATGAATTAATCACCAACAGAACCATGAGTTTTAAATCAGCAGTGTCTAATACATTTTCCCATTCATAAAATGTCTTGTCTCGTTTCTCGTACAATCGTTTGCGACATGACTAATTTGCTTGTTAGTCGTATTTCTCAACAGTCATTGACGTCAATATTTTAATCACATTTGATTCAAAAGAACTACATAATTATTTGTTTGATCTGATAGTTTTAACAGTGAAAAATAAGGTTTGATTACAAAGTAATCTAAATGTCGTAGACCTCAGGAAAGATCGTAATTTCTATGCTGTAAAGGAATCTCAGAGCCGGATACCTTAGATTAGGTCGGTTATAATTATGATACTAACACCTAGTCAACCAGTAGGAACAATTAACGTTGGATTCTAATTGTGATGTAATTATCATTATAATAACATGCAATCGGAAACGTCATGGTAAATTATAATTCATTATCATTATCTTATATCTTCTCACAGAGAGTGATTTTATTGTCTTTCTATCTCACTCACGCACACACATCCTTATATCTCCTTCCTCCCTATCTTCTCAGTGAACATCTCTTAACTACTCATAGTATTTCCTCCCACACCTTCGCTCTGTCTCCCTCTCGTAGTATTTCTCTCTCTCTCTCTCTCTCTCTCTCTCTCTCTCTCTCTCTCTCTCTCTCTCTGTCTCCCTCTGTGTATGTCTCTGTATCGCTGTCCATCTGTAACATAATTCCCGTTTGCTTTATATTCTCTTTCAATTCTTTATTTATTGTCTTCCTCTTTTCTCTTCACTTTTTTACCTTTTCCTTCTTTTTCCAATGATAAACGATCGTTTCTTTCCTCTACTCTCTATATCTCTTTCTTTCTTTCTAAATGTGTGTCTCCCTGAGCTCCCCTCTCTCTGGTTCTTTCTCCATTCCCTCTCGAACCTAGTACTCTTACCCCTCTATTTTCTCCCACTTATTGCAATCGCTTACCTACTTTTATCCACCCCTCCTCTCTCTCTCTTCCCTCTCTGATAAAGCGCAACCGTTTGACTTGGCGCAAATTTCTATTCTGGAATCTAATTTTCCCTCTTTATTGGCTTTGTTGAACCTACAGCTTAGACAAGTAGGCCTACAGCTTGGTTGTGCAAAGATCACCAAGGCAACTCAATTCACAAAAACTGGTCGCCCATGACAAGTTAGTGTGATCTAGTTACATGTTACATGTATGTACTATGATTCACGACTTCCGCGCAGGCCTTGAGTTCTGAAGTTTGGAGTTCTGACGTATTTTTAGAAGACGCCACATAAGAGGCAACACATGCTTTGCGGTCCTCTACATAATATCGTATGACTTAATAACACCCCGTGGGTTTTGGACGTAGGTTTTGGATTTTCTTTTCGCTCATTGGATTCTTAAGGATAAGAGAAAGCTGTGCTTGAACGCCGCTGCAAATTCCTTAACTATCGTCTCTGTTTTTGCTATGCGTCTCGCTATCGCAAAGCCACCAATAGAGAGGAGGCGCAGTGGTCGAAAGCTGGAGCATGCAGCTAAAATCAAAAGCACGGGTTCAACCCGAGAGCAAACCAAAAATTGATTCCCTTTGGTTAGGTCCGTGTCGTGTTTGCCTTTGGTAAGTACGTGTAATCATGATGGAGTGTTGGAGATACATTGCGGAGAAGAAAAACAACACGCACGTTAAAAAACGGCAAAACAGACCAGAATCTTGTTTTGTTGCTGAAGTAGACCATAGAAGACTTTTGTGCCAGATCACAAACGGAGATAGAGGTACACTTGTTCAAAGCACATTGTATAGTCTAAACTATACAAGGAAACACACAGGCAAACAATCTCAGTTTTGGAAGGGAGATAAAACAGATAAACGCAAGGGGAAAAATTGCGATACATAAAGTATGAGCTTCATACACGCCCATAACATGCGTCAGGCTGTACGATTCATAAGGTGAATACGGGTGTCATAATCGTCACGCTTAATCAATGGGGTTTTCTGAGCGCTCATTGGCTCTTTAAATCTAGGATAGACCCATCAGTAGACTGTGGTGTAGATTCACTGATCTTTCGTCCTCGTTTTCGTTATGTCTCCCGTTACGGCAAGGACTTTACTGCTGGCAGCACTTAGGAGAGCCCCGAGCCGTTTGAAAAGATCTTGATAAGGTGATAAATCTAAGCAAAAGGCGTGAGGCGGTAAGAACGAGGAAGAAAGAGCTGCAGAGAAAGCGGGACAAACTTCAAGCTTGGGCGCACCTGCTCTGTACTCCTGTAGATCTCGGAATGACTAAGTGGGCCTCTATAGTTACCCCCTTATAGATGTAGATCCAAGATCTAGATCAGTAGATCTAGCGGTTAGGTGCTCCAGGTCCAGGTGACAAGGCCACATCCCATGCCTGGGCTAGAACCTACGCGTCGGTTCAGTACGTCATTGTTCTAACTTCATTGAAAAGAAGAAGGACATACAGGGCAAAGTAACCCAAAAACATACGCGAACGAAGGCGGGTGACAAGCACGAGACCCACAGGTCTACACTGTGTAGCAACCAATCATAGAGTTTGTTTGGTGTAAAGCGATAATAAAGAAAAAAAAAGAAAAGAAAAATAGAAGGGGGCATTTAGCGCGGCTTCTTATTGGAAGGTTGTGGTTCGATACACCTAACCCTACATATCTACTATGTTAAAGACTCTGTGGTGCAATGAGGTGAAAAATCTGTATTTCTGTGAGTGTGAAAGTGTGGAAGGGGTTTAAGGGCAGTACGCATGGCTTCTTGTTGGAAGGTTGTAGTTCGATACCCCTAACCCTTCATACTTAGATGTAGCTGGTGGGTCCAATGAAACTCCTTATGCCTAAGCTTTAAAGCGTTGGTTCAGTGCATCATTAATCTAACTTTATTGAAAAGAAGAAAGACATAGAGCAACGAGAACGTAACTCGACGAAAAACGGGTGACATGCGCGACACCTATCTACAATGTTACACTTACAGCCAATGTTAAAGATCGTGCCGTGTAAAAAAATGGAAAATGTGTGTGCTTGTGTGTGTGTAAGTGTGGACGGGGTTCAAGGGCAGTTATTATCGTGATCGGAAGGTTGCGGTTCGATCCCTCTTACCCTTCATACCTAGGTCCTGACCTGGCTGCGAGATAGGCTACTCCAGGTAACGCTCTATGCCTGGGCTACAACGGGTGGCAGGCAAGAGATATACCTATCGTTTAGTGAAATAACCGCTGATAGCTTGAGAGAAAGAAAGAGAGAAAGAAAGAGAGACAGAGAGATAGAGAGAGAGGGATGGACAGAGGGAGAGACAGAGGGAGAGGGAGAGGGAGAGACAGCGGGAGAGAAAGGGAAAGAGATAGCAAGAAAGAGAGAGCGAGCGAGAGAGAGAGAGAGAGAGAGGGAGAGAGAGAGAGAGAGAGAGAGAGAGAGAGAGAGAGAGACTATGTATGTATGTAGGGTGCTGAAATATAAGAGGGGACAGCTGACGCAAGAGTCTCGGAATACAAATCGAGAGAAACCTTGTTCGAATCTACGATCGAGCAAAAGTTTTTTGTTGGGTTTTGCCCGCTACTGCCGTTAGATTAGTCGATTTTAGTATCATTCTCAGTGAAACAATGATGATTAATACATGTTATAATTTTTGAAATTGGCGACAGTGGTTTTTCCACTATGCCGAGAATAAAAAATCAACAGATCAACGAACCTCAAACTTTCTGAAGCTTTTTTTTGTGTGTGTGGCTTCAGCCTTTTCACGAAAGGGCTATGTCGCGGCCCAATTTAGTTTAAAGTAAAAGTAAAAGAGTTTCTAAGTTTTGAAAAATTTGATTGTTGTTGTTTTTTTAACATCAATCGTCAGCAGCTATATCGTGAACGAGTTTAAACATTGTTTGTTTTTGCTTTGGTTTTGCCCCGCGTGCAACGACAGCACCATAAAGACTCGACTATATTTTGGATTGGCTCCAAGACTTGCGTCTGACATTTATCGTGCTGAGAACACAGAGGCAGTGTAAGGAGAGTCCTAATACTGACGTCTCAAAATCTTACTTGTTGCGACACAGAGAAAGTGTGTGCATGTGGTAATGCCCATACCAAGACTCATGTTTCAGCCGGTAACGTAAAACTGAATCGATAAGAAGGTTACAAATACGGACAAATAAAATTGTCCTCGAAGAGTTTTAATCGGGGACCTCTAGATTGAGACACGAACGCTCTACCGCTTGCGTCAGTTCGCCTCCTTCTCTGATTAGTTTTACACTTTGTATGTTTGCCCAAAGAGTCATTGAAGCAGACGGGAGGGGGGTTCTCGTTAACACAAGCTTTTATAAATTAGGGAATGTTGTAGTTGTACCCTTCTAAATTAAGAGCATTTAAAACTTCTTTCAGCATTCGAGCCGTTTTTCAAGCCTACTCGTGAATTCGCTATTTTAAAAAACCGCCTTTATAACGCGATTAATGTTACAAAGTTCTTTGAATCCATAAATATATCATTGGGCTAATAATATTTTTCCTATTTTCACCGATATCTAAATAGCAATTCTAGACTTAAATTTAAAAGAAACTTTCTTCTTTATTAAAATGCTAAATAACAGATGTTCTTGAGTGCCTGCAAAAACTAAGATGCGAAGAGGTCATAAAACCCTGAGTGTAACGTGTCATTATACATTTTTACGCTTTATGCTATTTTAAAATAGCGTGGAATTACGAAATCCTTCTGCTGTATTTGTAGAATAATTATGTTTAATATATAGACGCTTTTTGACACAACCACAATTAGTATAAAGTAGGGCGCGGGGTTGAGTTAAGTTCTTGTAAAGTTTTCCCCAATGCAATTCAGTTTGGGAGTGAGCGTATCGGTGTGTGTGTATGTTTGTATGTGTGTGTATATGTGTGTTTGTGTTGGGATGTCGATGTCGGAGGCTATCATCAAGACGAGAGCACGCTTCAATGCGCCTATTGAACTTCCCCTGGTAGAACGTGAGTCAAGGAAACCAGATTTCTATGGCTTAATCCAATGCGAGACTTGTAGCGCTTGGCTGTTGAGTACATGCCACAAAGACAAAAAATCGTAATATCTAGAACTGTGTCATTGGAACTTTTATGAGCTAAATGGATGGCTTGCGTGTTAGATTCTAGATGTTATTGTGAAGGGGAGGGCATTGAGAATGGGGGGAATACATAGCATCTAGACCAAAGGTGGTTACAAAGTTCTGAGTGGGGAGTTCGGGGGTGAAGTAAGGGGTATATAAAGGGGGAGATGGGGCGCGAGGGGACTTTCCAGTTTAAGACTATTAGAACATAAAAGCTTGGCGTCATGTATTTCAGCCCAAGTGATTGACATGAAAATAAATAGTAATAAAGCCAGGTGGTTCTGCACACATTATAAGTTTTCAATTGAATAACGTTTTTTTTTTTTTTTCTTCTTTTGAGCTGTCAAAAAAGTGCCGGTTTATTGTTTGAGAATTTTATATGAATTGGGAGATTGAATTTAGATAATTGCGGTGCAACCAACGTGAGTGTGCGCTAATTTCAGTACAAAGCATCGGGAACTTAAAACAAGTGGAAAATTTACATGACAATCATTCACAGCTTTTTAAAAAGTGAAAATGTATATAACAATCATTTAAAAATAAAATTGACGACACGGTACAAAATTCAACAATGTACTGTTGGGGGCTATGAAAAAAATGCTCGCTTTTATAGCCTGAAACAAATTTATCATTGGTTGAAAAAAAACGGAACTTGAGATGTTATTTTGAATTTATAGAGAGGATGTGCTCATATAGTGGGGTATATGTGCAGAGTTGAAATTAAAAAAAAAAACCGCGGGGAAGGGTGTGAAAGGGGAAAATACATTAAAATGCAAGTTTTCCCTACATTTCATTATACCTTTACTTCAGCGTGTTTGAATCCCATTGCTAATTTTTGAAAATTTGAAAAGCAGCTCAAGAGGTGTCTTCCTATCAGTCTGTTGGAGCCGGGTCTGGATTCTTTCTGTGTGCCGGTTCCCCTGGGTAGATGCACCTGCCCTGGGCCTGCCGTGTGAGTGGATGGGGATGGAGCGGCGTTACCTACCAGTACAATAAATGCTTTGCGGTCTAAACGACCGTATGAGATGACGTAATTAAGTCCTTTAGCCATGGGGTTTTCTGGTCGCTGATTGATTCCGTGGGTTTTAGATAGAGCTATGATTGGACGCCCTTAGCTTACCGCCTTCGTTGCCGCTATGGACCTGAATACCGCAAGACTTTTCTGACAAAAGCCCCAGGACAAGTCTCGCAGGAGTCTACTACTGTGACAAGGTGGTTACCTTAGCCTCACCGGTTGAGCAGGAGGGGGAAATATAATGCAATTGGTGTGTGTGGGGGGGTGGGGGGCATAAACATTATTAATAAAAGTTTAAACTCGGATTGGGACATTGACTTCAGAGCATTCAGGCGCGGTTTATAGATCTACACAGAAAGGAAAGCGAGCACTCTAGGTCGGCGTTGTTGTTATTGTTGTTGCTATTGCGGGTTGCGTGAAAGGCTTACTTTAGTGTCTAGTTATGCGCGCGCATTTAGTCTAAGTGCTCAAATTTAAAAATTGTAGGTCATGAATAATTTTGTTTGCGAATGTAGCTTTTTTTTTTAATGGGGCTGCTCACCAACGAGTTGCGGCGTGTCATCTTTGTTGCAAACATTTTGTAAAGTAGATCTTAAAAGCATTTTGCTAATCTTTCAATACTTAAAGCACATGCTAATTGCTGTCCTTAATTGAGTACAAATTTAATTAGAACATTGCTTTTTTTTTCAATTTTGTAAACACAGTTGCTTTGGTAATGCTCTTTAAAGGCAAATTATTTGAGCCTAAAAAAAATCTAGATTCAAATAAAGGACAGCTTAGTGTAAATCACCATCGTTATTGGTATTTAAATGTTATAAAATAAAAGACAAAAAAAAACAACAACAACAAAAACAACAATAACAACAACAACAATAATAATAACAACATTAAACAACAACAAAGCGTACTATGTTTAAAATTATTTGAGGTGCATCTGAAAATACTGTTTTTAAGGGAGAACAAGGTTGATGAAAAATACAATATGTTAAATTGGAGCATGACCAGGGCCTCCTTAAGAACATGCCAAGTCACCGAAATGATCGGAGTGAACATATTATTTTAACGTAACAAGTGCAACAGTGATGTATCTGTAAAAAGTCATTGTGAGAGTTAGCTCCAATTGATACGCTGAGAGAAATATTCTTGTTCGGCATACTCAGCCCACACTGCAATAATGAGAATTCATCTTGCTGTTTCTACTTTTTGTAATGGTATAATTCACTTGGGCTCTAATGCAAATGTTGGTGTACTTCGGTGAATTTGCTCGCTGTTTTTTTGGAAATCTCGAGAATTACTGTTTGTGTTAACGGATGTAAAATTATTTTTTTTGTCACCGTCGGTATTGAAGTCGTCGACGCTGCCCAAAACGACTGGCGATGTCACCGAGTTGACAGAAGTGCATACTTTTTGTGTGTGCGTACCATTGGTAATAGTGTTCTATCTAGTTTAAATTAATACGAAATTAGGAACAGAATAATACTCAGTGGGTATTTTTTGTTCACCCTACAAGCCTAACCGAGTAAATAATTATGTAAATTGTCCTGACTAAATTTTTAATGATATAGCTCACTTTGAATTTGATTAAAATAGAACTAAATGTTTATGTCGGTGATCCTGCATGTTATTTCTACAAGCCTCGAAGTCGATAGACCCAACCCAGAGCGTTTATAAACTGAGACCATGTGACTTCTCAGATCCAACCTCCAATTTATACCAGTTGAAATCAGAAATGAAACATTCATTCCTCATAATTATTACCAACACAACGCCTATAAATTAACTCTGCTACTCAAGTTTTGAGCCTTCTTTGAATATGGTTAGGTTACTAATCGTGAGTATAACAAAGATTGTTAAGACCTTGACATCCTCATGAAGGTATGAGTTTAACGCAAGGTGATGCCATAACTTTTGGTCACGTGGGTTGCAGGTGGTTTGCAGAGCTGCAAACCGAAACAACCATCAAAGTGAAAATAGTTGTACATATAAGGGCGTTACATCTCAGCTTAGAGTTTGGGGCGTCACATATCAACTCTGTATGGGGCATCATATTTCAGGTCTCTTTGGAATAACATTTCAGGTCAGAGTTGAGGCGTCACATCTCAGCTCTGAGTTTGAAACGTTACATCTCAGCTCTGAATTCTTGGCCTTACAACCCAGGCCAGAATTTGGAAAGTCACGTCTCAGCTATAAACATTTTCGCGTATCATGTCGCAACTGTTTGTGGCACCATATTTCAATTTTATTTGGGGCGTCGCACTTAAACTCTAATTGGGGCACCATATTTACAACTCTGATTGGGGCTTCAAGTCTCAGATGATAGTTTAGGACGTCAGATGTCAGCTCTGAGTTTGGGCCGTTATATCATTCTTAGCTCAGAGTTTGGGGCGTTACATCTCAACATTTTTAGGGCGTTACATCTCAGCATTGTTTGAGGCGTTACATTAAACCTTGTATGTGGCGTTACATCTCAGAATTGTTTAGGACGTTACATTTCAATATTGTTTGGGGCGTTTCACATCAACATAGTTTGGGGCATAACATCGCAACATTGTTTTGAGCGTTACAGCTCAACATTGTTTGGGGCATAACATCGCAACATTGTTTGGAGCGTTACAGCTCAACATTGTTTGGGGCGTTACATCTGAACATAGTTTGAAGCGTTACATCTGAACATAGTTTGGAGCGTTACATCTCAACATTGTTTGGGGCGTTACATCTCAACATTGTTTGGGGCGTTACACCTCAACTCTAAGTTTTGGGCGTCATATCTTATAAAGAGCGCCAGTTCAGACTGTGACCTCTCGTTGTTCAACCAAGAATACTACCAACTGAGCAATCGAGGCTACTACATTATCTGAATCACTACCGCCCCACATGCATCGCTGGACACATGTTTTGTCAGTATTATTTTCAAATCGTATATCAATCGAGTTTTAACGTATAAATCACGAGCCTGAAAAAAAAGTTTATTTAACTAAAACATTAACAGTTTAGTTTCACTTTTATTCCTAATATCATCGGACATATATAATTTTGTTTACACCCAAGGGCAACCCTGTTGCTTGGAGCAGGAAGAACAGTGGACCGAAGATAGAACGCCCCTTTACGAATCGAAAGGTGTTTGGTTTAAACCTCCTCTGTAGCTGGAGCCTTTTTCTTGATGCTTTAGTATAGTCGGTTTCGTTAACTAAGAACTATGTGATCAGCCAGGTCTCTAATAATGTACACCAAGGAGAGATTTAACTATTAAACTATAAGTGAGCTCCGCTTTCCCCAACTATACTTTTTTTTC
Organism: Elysia chlorotica; assembly: GCA_003991915.1. Classification (NCBI taxonomy): domain Eukaryota; kingdom Metazoa; phylum Mollusca; class Gastropoda; family Plakobranchidae; genus Elysia; species Elysia chlorotica. The sequence continues at coordinate 280,805 of RQTK01000357.1, read as the reverse complement.
TTTCCTCTGTTGCTCCTCCCTGACCTGCCATTGTAGATCTGACCTGCCCTGTCGCACGTGCCACATGACCTTGGCCTAGAGCTGTGGATCCCAGGTTACATCCCACGATTCTCTGTTTTTTTAGGCCTCTCTGTTAATCTCTCTCTGTCTGTCTGTCTGTCTCTCTCTCTCTCTCTCTCTCTCTCTCTCTCTCTTTCTCTCTCTCTCTCTGTCTCTCTCGCTCTCTGTATCTCTCTTAAACATTGTTTCTCCCCGTCCCTCTGAATCTTTTCCTGCCTTTCAGTCTGTTTGTCAGACTCTCTCTCTACATGTCTATCTGTCTGTCTTCCCATCTGTCTGCCTGTCGCTTTATTTTTGTCTGTCTACCTGTCTGCTTGTCTCTATAACTCTATAGATCCCAGTTCCTTTCAATCTGTTTGTCTCTTTATTTGTATGCCTGTCTGTCTATTTCACTAACTGCCTGTCTATACACCTGTCTCTCTATCTCTCTCTCTCTCTCTCTCTCTCTCTCTCTCTCTCTCTCTCTCTCTCTCAGTCTCTTATTCAGTCTCATTCTCTGTGAGCCTTTCTTTCTGTCTCTACATGATCGCCTCTGTCTCTCTGTCTGTCTGCTTCTAATTCTCTTAAGAAAAAAAATTGAGACATGTCCACAATAGAAAGCCAGAGAACGCGTAACCAGAGAGAATGGGTAGATATAAGAGAATAACGATAAATTATAGCTCAGTGTCTAGCCCTTTAAAACGACAACCATGAGCTAGGTGTGAAAGTTCGAATCCCATAATTACTTTGGTGCCCTCGTCCCAGTGCAGCACACACGACCAACCAAAAAGTTAACAAGTTTCTCTTAAGAAAAAAAATTGAGACATGTCCACAATAGAAAGCCAGAGAACGCGTAACCAGAGAGAATGGGTAGATATAAGAGAATAACGATAAATTATAGCTCAGTGTCTAGCCCTTTAAAACGACAACCATGAGCTAAGTGTGAAGTTCGAATCCCATAAATACTATGGTGCCCTTGTCCCAGTACAGCACACGCGACAAACCAAAACGCTAACAATAGAATCATCATTCTAATTGTGGGCTCTCTTGTTCTAGTATTCTTCATTCTCCACTCACCAAAATTAAAAAAAAAAATATCAGAGATTAAAAGGCGTGTACTCATTTTCTCTAAAAAATCAAAATCTAATGAAAAACGCAGTGGACGTTAAAATTCTTATAAAAATACATGTAATTATAATCGCACAGTAGGGGTTAAGAGAAGTAGACCAGAGAGAATTTTTTTTTTCTTCTAGGGAATGAGGAGAGAGGAGGGGGTATGATTTAAGAAGTTTCATTTTAAGGGTGGTCTTCTTACAACATGGAGATAATACTGGTTTGATCGGGGTCGGTATGTCAGTGTAATTATTGTGGATGGTCAAGACAGTACAGGCTACTCCTCTCTCTCTGGGGCCCCGTCGCCGTACATGATTTTTCTTCAGACTTAGGGTACGTTGAGCTAGGAGAACGCTTTTCTTTCTCTGATCAAAGCCATGGAGGTACATTTAGATCTAAGTTCGTAAGTGCAACGTTGGTAAGCTTACGATTCGACTTAGGAAATATAATATAATTATGCAAGTAGGAAAGCTTAAGACCAGGTTGTAAGCTACCCGGACGTTGTACTTACAAACGTTAGAGTCAGCGCGATGAGGCGGAGGTTTTGTGAGGAAATAATTAATCTGAAGTGTTATGTTTGTTTACATGGCACTTAGAGAACATGGCAGGGGTCCCAGTTAAAGGAAAAGAGTAAAAGAGAGATGAAGAGAGAGAGAGAGAGAGAGAGAGAGAGAGAGAGAGAGAGAGAGAGAAGACGGAAATAGAGAGAACAGGGTCGGAGAAGTGCAGGGCTGGGTTCAATTCCGAAGTATATGATAAGGATAATGAGAGAGAAGCAACGAGAAACAGAATTTGGTATTATGAGACATGTGTGATGAGAACATCATAATAAAATTATTATAAGCAGAGAAAAAACAGAAGGAAAGTTTGGTATTCTTATGTTGCACTATTGCTTTTAGAGCATTTTGTATAAATTTATATCCCCCAAGATGAGGCGAGATTTCGCGTGAAACTGAAGTTTAAATTCTGAAGGGAACATCAAACAAAACAAAATTGACTTACAAACACAGCTGCACTATATGTAGGCAAAACTGTTATCTGGAACCAACTCGTCGCTGCTCCAACCACAAACCTATGCAATCATAAGAACCACCCACATACTATTATGCACACGCACATACACTAAAATATTGCATCACTGTTTTTAAAAACTGCAAACTGCAAAGCAAGTGTGCACAAGTTTTGTAGGTGGCGCCCAAAAAGAAATAAACTAGCAGTAAAAAAAAGAAAGTGTTTTTCGCGCCAAAAATGTGTTTATCGGCTTTGTGAAATAATCCTACTTCACGAAGCGCAGCGATTATCGGGAAAAACTTTTGTCCTGCGCAGTAATTTATTGTCAAACGTAAAGTGCAGCTTGATACTTTACCGCAAGAGTTACGGCTAGAATGATACAACTAGCGCTCCGGTAACAATATTATTAACTTTTCTTTGGTCCGAATTCCCTTTTTAGGCTGCCCTAAGTATACAGATGCCGACAAAACGGGGCTGTTTTTTGTATATCGTCACGCATGCTGTTTAAATGCCTTTTTTCTCTAGCTTGCGTGAAATCTTTCTATTAGATCTAATCTTCTTCTATGCAGTTGTCGCCTGGGGCAGTTCAACTCCGCCATCTTTATCACTTTTAGTTGATGCCTACCTGAGATGTTCAAGCGACCCGCCTTTTTCTCCCATTCCCGGAGCGACTGTCATGGCTTCCCGCGGGGCGACCAATTACAAGCAGGGGACAGCACTCTCGCAACCGTTACGTTTACAGAATAATTACAAGCAGAGTTGATGTCTTTTCTTACACAAACTCTTTGACGTTTGCGGTGACGCGGTAGGGGGCGGGGTTTCTGTCCTTGTGCAGTGTATAAGTTTATCGAGATCTCTCGACTGGACATTCGGGTAGGGGGGCTAAGCTTTGTTGTGCTTTGGGGAAATTGGAAGAGGGGGTAGTGGGTGGTTAGTGCTCTCAACTGAAAAGAACTAGGTCTGCGGTTCAAATCTCAAGCATTTCTTAGGCATTCAGGGGCCGCGTACTAACTTAATCTGCCGGCTAGTGCTCAAAACTAACTCACACTAGGTGAGTGCCATGCGCTGATAAGAACAAGGTACGCGGTTCAAAACTCATCACTGTGTAGATATATTTAGGAACCCAAGGCTATACAGCTATTCAAAGAATATTAAGTCCGTATTTTACTGATTACTCTGCTGGTTAGTGTTTTAGACTTTATATCACAAGGTCTGCGGTTCGAATTTCCACTAATGACCCACCCAGTAAAGCGTGACATTTACGGGATTTGAAAGCAATACATTAATACATGTATGGTTCAGGACGTTCACTTTTCTCAGCATTGAGAACGCCAGGTATTAAAGTAAATACAGTATAATGCAAACATAATACTGAACTGTGGTTAATACCACGGCGTAATTCGATAACAAAACGTATAATTGTTGTTTTTATACTTGGTCTCTCTTGGGGAGTGGGTTGAATTTTTATGGTCCAATATCAGCTTCCATTATATAATTATACTGTTTGAGCTTAAGAAGAGCTTCTAGGGGTAAAAGAAGATAACCCGCAATTTCAGGCAACATTGTTTTATTACCTTGTTTGCTGAAGTTAAGGGCGAGGTTAACTTAACCCAGGTATCACCGGTTTAGATAAGAGGGAGGTCACAATTTTCATTTTTATTGGTTAATGATTTATGTATCTCTATGATTTCTAAACGTATCTGTATTTGGGGTATTGTCTTGGAAGCTTAAAACATTTATGGATTTATATCAAAACGGAATAGCATTAGGAACTGCTCTAAGGGTAGTGAGAGTTGTCAAGATGTTTAAAGAGTAAGTGCATTTTGTTCCTGCGTGAAGGATATAATAATTTTGGCATTATTAATTTATATTTTCCACAACCACTCCCAAAAACTGTTCTTTACTTTTGTGTCGAAAAAATTACATGGTAATCGCTTACTCTATGTGTTCGCCCTTCGGTATATTTTCTCTTTCATTCCTTCTCTTTCTCTCTCTCACTACCTCTCTCTCACTCTCTCTCTCTCTCTCTCTCTCTCTCTCTCTCTCTCTTTTCTGAAACCCATTTCTTACAACTAGTTCCACATGGAACCTAGTATCCAAAACTACCTTCAATACTATTTTGGTAGGGTTAGTTTTCCTTCCTCCTGATGCTATTGATCTGCATCCTCTGTTGTCCTTCCCTCCTACGCCGTTAAAAGACCTCAAGAGTCCACACTATACTAACAATTCAGGTACTTTCTACAAGGGCCAACCCACATCCCGTATCCTGGCACAGTCTCTCAATACTGCCCACAGTGGTCGGAACCCCTTGTACCCCTTGTTCTGGTGCAGTATCGTCTATGGAAGAAGGGCACTTTGTTTGGTCAGTTACAAGCCCTTCTTTGATGACCGTGTCCCATCAAGGGGCGGCAATACGGATCGTGTTTAGATAACAAACTAGGCATCCCCGTAATTTGATTACCGTGCTTATCTACCCCATGTATCGCGCGATTGGGCGAGGGGGACAAGGTGGGATAACTCCTTAGTTACCGACGCCACGTAAATTGGAACTCTTTGTAAGTATTGTGTTTGGTTGGTCAAGCGCTGAAAGAAGTTGTTTTGTTTGCCTGGGGCGCGTTCAAGATAACGGGAACTTAGGGGGGTAGACGTTGTGGGTGGTTTTCCGTTTGATCCAAATTGACGTGTGGTAGATGTAGCGTGAGGCTTTAAGTACTTAATGGTGGTTTGAGCCCAGGCACGCTTGGGGGACAACCGCAGAGTTTACACTGGTCTTTCACGGTCAATCATGTCGGTGTTACTTTCCTTCTCAACCTATAGCGTCTCGTTTTCCTCTCCTCCTGCTTTAACTCCCATTCATCCTCCTCCTCCTCCTACTTCTCTTCCTCCTTCCATCTTACCTCTTCTTCTCCTCCTCTCTCTTCAATCCCTACGTTTCCTCCTAATCCCCCTTTTCATCCTCTTCCTATCTTCTTCTTACCTATGCCCCTCCTCCTCTTTCTCCACCTCCACTTCCTCTTCACTATTTACTCGTTGTTCATGGTCGATACTTATGCAAAAATTACTCTTTAATAAAACCTTTGGGTGATCATTCATTTCTTATCGTCTTCTGTGGCTAATCTTGTTTGTCGTTGTAACCTTCGTTTTTTATCTTCTTAATCTTGACCTCGTTGTATATGTAAGGCATTGAGCCTTAAGCACTTAAGCACTTGGTGGTTTGAACCAGGGCACGCTTGCGTGACAACCGCAGAGTTTACATTATTCTTTCACGGTCATAACGGTGCTACTTTCCTTCTTACCGTCTGCGTCTCCTCCCATGCATCCTCTTTCTCTCCTATTTCTTCTCCTGATTTCTCTCTGCACCCTCTTCTTCTCCGTCTATGTGTATGCCCTCTTTCCCTTTCCATTCTCCTCTTCTCTTCTTCCTATCTGTGCTCCTCCTTCGCTTCCTCTCCATTCCCCATCCGCTCTTTGTTCATGGTAGGTGTTTATGTTTACATATCTCTCTAATAGTCCCTATAGGTAACATCTTCCTTATTTATTTTTTGGTCGTTTTCCTTGTTTTTTATGTTGTTGTTGCCTCTGGGTTGTTGTTTTTTTCTTCTTGTTCTTGAGCAGCCCAGGCACGCTTGGGAGACAACGGCAGAGAGGACACTGGTCTTCCAACAGTCAACCATGGCGGTGTTACTTTCCTTCTCAACCTTCAGCGTCTCCTCCCATATCTATATAATCTCCGTCTTCTCATCCTCCTGCCTCCCTTTCTCCTTTGCCTATTTTCCTCCAACCTCCTACTTCTCTTCCTACCATTGCTCTTTTTTCTCCTCCTATTCCTTCTCTTCCTTTTCTTCCTCTTTTTCTTTTTCTCCTTCTTCTTCAGAGAGAGAGAGAGAGAGAGAGAGAGAGAGAGAGAGAGAGAAAGAGAGAGATAGAGAGAGAGAGATAAAAAAAAGTGGCAGTGGGAGGGGGGAGAGAAAAAACAACAACCGAAAAACAACAACATATACAGTTAATTTGTTAAGATACACTCCTGATCATATTTCGAGATAGCAACATGAAAAAAAAAACCATCATACTCTAATTTTCATTATCTGCATTCTAATCTATCCTCTAGACCTAGCAAATGCAGATTGCATTTCTTTTAATTTACCCAGCAGACTAGCCAAGTCATAAACCATAATAATTATGCAAACCCAGCCTGCTTATACTAGCCTGATCCTTTCTCTCAATCTCTTAATTGAAAAATCGATCGGAGCAACGCTCAGAGAAATCATAGCTAGCATAATTATAGGGCCGGCACAATATATTAAACAACGGCGAATGCATAATGTATGAGCATTCTCTCCCTTTGCCTTTGTTGTAGTTGTTGTTTCACTTGATATCAATTTCTTTTCATTTTAGGATGAATTTGGACCCGCTATCTCTAATATAGCAATCAATTTTTTTAGTTGTAGACGTGTTGGGGTATCGTACGAGTTGGAAGGCGATATGTTTCGGAAAAAAAGAGGGGGGGGGGAGTCGGGATTGACGACCAATCTACTTCACAATGTGAGTATCGTTGGTAGGTCAAAGTTGTTGTGCGTATGATTTTGTTGTTGTTGTTGTTGTTTGTTGTTTTTTTTTTGGAGACATTACAGAAACGCAGTAAGTGGGAGATTAGTTTTGAGGAAAAAGATAAAGTATTTTATTAACGTATTATTCTTTGTGCGTCATTGAAATCTGTCTTTCTATCTCTCTGTCTGTCCGTCTCCCCCCCCCCCTCTCTCTCTTTCTCTTTCTCTCTCTATGACTCTCTTACACTCTCTATCTCTCTCCCCCCCTCTCTTCTCTTTC
>RQTK01000357.1:250892-269520 GCA_003991915.1 Elysia chlorotica | reverse complement strand
AGTAGTAGTAGTAGTAGTAGTAGTAGTAGTAGTAGTAGTAGTAGTAGTAGTAGTAGTAGTAGTAGTAGTAGTAGTAGTAGTAGTAGTAGTAGTAGTAGTAGTAGTAGTAGTAGTAGTAGTAGTAGTAGTAGTAGTAGTAGTAGTAGTAGTAGCAGTAGGTTAGCAGTAGTAGTACATATTATTTATTTATTAAATTATGAAATCCTGTAGAGCTAAATTTAGAGCTTCTTGAACCCATGCTCTCAGTATTTAGATCATTTTATCTCTTAAAAACTACCTTATGTCACCACAGCTTATATATATATCCAGACTTGACGGTGTATTATTATTTTTTCGGACCAGCACATGAATCTTCATTATTGAGCGTACAAAACTAAGCAGTAGCTTAAACTCATCGTAAACCTTGCTTATCTTATTTCTTAAGACGAGTCATAAGCGTACCACAACGTTTTACTTACTACCTATGGTAAATAAGTAAATAGTGTGAATAGCTCGCCATTTGTTGATACCTTCCTCTAAACCAATAGGTCTAGATCGAGTTGAGTAAATGAGATAACTGAGGCATACCTATACTGTAGGCTGATTTGATATCACAGCAAAGGCTAAAGTAATGCATCAGTCAAAAGAGTGATCTTTAAATTGCTGACCCATGTAAATACAGTTAGTTTCAAACCTTCATTCACAGACAAACAGATACGCCCGTTGTGGTCTACACTGTCTTGACCTTGGCTGTATGGAGAGACAATCGGTGCAATTCTAGTCCCAGACCTGTCTAAAACAGACACTAGCAGCATAGTTTGTATTTCCGGTACTCGTCTACACTGGGGTTTTAATTTGCTGCATTCTGTATCAGTTTATGATCTATAGTGATCTTTACCTTGTGATTACGTGGCCCATGGCGAAAACGAGGACGAAATCAGGGCTAAAGGAAATGCGATGGAATCTGCACCGGTGTCTAAAAATAGCTTTATTTTAAATTTACGGAACCAATGAGCGATCAGAAACCCCATAGACCTACCACAAGGGCCAGATTGTTACACCCATTATTGGCGTGTGGGTCGCAAGCGATGTTGTAGCACTGCGTAAAAAAAAAGTTAAAACTGTGTAATATCATAGCACATTATTATTACAAATCACAAGAGTTATCTCTTGATGAGCCGTGTTGGGTTAGTTGCTTTACGTTCAAGATCAGTGCTATTTAGGCTATAATGGAGATGGGCCCTATCACTAACGTCTTATAATTTTACGTTGGTCAGTGTTGCTCAACCTTTTTTCCAAAGTATTTGCCCATTCCTTCCCCTCGTACCATCACTTCTGGTTTCCTCTCTCCGAACTTCGGAAAAAAAACAAAAATCTGTCTCCTACTTTAACGGCGCCTGGGTTTCGAAAATAGTTTTTTTACGTCGACGGAATTAACGAGAAGGATCTCAGGGGCCTTCTGGGTGTAGACCGTACGCCTTACCATTCGACCACTGCTATCTCCTGTCCCGTTTTCTCCATCCTTATAAATTACAAGCTCCCTCTTATCTAGTTCCTTCAGACTTGGGACTATGCATCCTCTCTGCGTCTATAACAATTTAACATGACTCGTACAGCCCATCAGCCTTGCACATCCAAGCCTCACTCCTCTCTGATTTGAAGGTCTTTGTTCTGATTGCGCTGTAGGGGTCAAAGGGTCGTGACATCACCCGAGGTCAAGTAAAGATAAGAGAGGGGCCGCCCAGGGGTTCTGTAAAGTTGGAGGGAGGGGGGGGGGGTTCTTCTTTTCAGTGGAATGATGGAGAAGAAGGGTGAGCATGCTGTGTAATTTGTAAACCACAATACATGCACAAAGCTTTAATTTAGAACATTATACAACAATACAACAATACAGAAAGGGTTGCAAGTGTCAGTGCAGTGTATTCGTATATACTTTTTAAGCTCAAACGATTTCTTCACTAAATATTTTAATCATGAATAAGAAGACAAAAAAAAAATAGAAAAGGTTTTCGATGAGAAGGAGAACAAAAAAAAGAATAAGAATGAGATACAAGAAGAACGATTCGATGCGAAGTTAGTTGGATGGATTTGGACGTTTTGATATATATACAAAGATGTTTTATCAATCCCGTTAATCTCTCTCTCTCTCTCTCTCTCTCTCTCTCTCTCTTTCTCTCTCTCTCTATCTATCTATCTCTCTGTCTCTCTCTGTCTCTCTCTTCATTTTACTTTATAACTTTCTCCGGCCACGCACTTGTTCAGACTTCTTAATTTCGAAAAAGCTCTCTATTTTCGAAGTTTATTCCCTTTACTTTTACAGTGCATCTGACCTGACCTTTTCGCTCAATTTCTCACTTCTTTTCCCCCTCTCAACTTTCTCTACCCCTCCGAGCACACATACACACCTACCCACCCACATATAAAAACACATCTACCCACCCATCACACATCCGACCATTAATATCATAAGACTTCCAGACTTTCACCATTGTGTTTGGGCGAGACCGCTGTTTAACTTCACAACAAACAAGAACGGCGGGCACCCGCTCTGTTTATTCTTCTTGTCCAGTCTACTGAACATGAATGTCCGCACTGCGCAAACGAGTTGACCAGTGGTCGAATAGCTCTCCTGCTGCGTGAGGAGGCGTCCTCTCTTCGGGGTGGTATAGGGAGGAAATACGGAGAGAAAGAGAGGGTACACGAGTGATATAGAGTGAGGGGTAATAGAGAAAGAGAGAGTGTGTGAGAGAAAGCTAGAGTGTGAGATAGAATAAGAGTGTATAAGAAAGAGAGTGCGAGAGATAGAGAGAAAAAATGAGGGTGAGAGATATAAAAAGAGAATCAAGAAAAAGAGAGAATTTAAACAGAGAGACAGTGTGACACAGAAAGAGAGAGTGTCAGACAAGTAGAGAGAGAGAGAGAGAGAGAGAGAGAGAGAGAGAGAGAGAGAGAGAGAGAGAGAGAGAGAGAGAGAGAGAGAGAGAGAGAGAGAGAGAGTATGTGTGACACAGAAAGAGAGAGTGTCCGACAAAAAGATAGAAAAATCGAGACAGAGACTGACTAAAAGAAATATAAAATAATTGATTAAGAGGCAAAAAATAAGTGAGAGAAGGAGAAATACAGAGAATGAAAGAATGATACAGAGGTATGTACAGGTAGATTGGAATAATAGGACGGATCTATTTCACTCTAAGAATGTTCAGTCATTTTGTTATTTTTATACATTTTGAAACTAGCAGTCCATTACTTAGTTGGTTTGACTGTTAATTTGAGCTCGACTTATATTCCCATAATTCGGCCAATGTTTTCATCATCATTACAACTTACAGATGTACCGTCGTCATTTTAAATATTAAAGCTTTCATCGTTATCGTTGTAATTTCCGTCAGATGAGAAATACCTAGGGTTGTGGCGAAATTACATAATTTATTTTATGTTTATAATGATCATCATCATCATCATCATCATTTTTAATCAATAATATTATAATAATAATAATAATATATTATCATTATTTTTGCCGTTTTATATTGTAATCATATGCATCATCACCACAGCATCACTGTTATCACCCTTTTTTCTAGCGCTCATCTTTTGTCGAAGCCTAATCCATATAACCAGCATCCTTAACAACAATACTTTATGCCCTACTGTCCCTCCACAGCAGTCATTATCATTACCACTATTATTACAACCGTTATCATTGCCAATTTTATCACCCGTGCCTGTCAAAGTGCGGCTTCGGCTCCTCTTTATGTCGCTATCAAGATTCACTGACTGTGGATGTGTGCCACGCTTCGCTGGTTTCTTTCAGGGCTTGCAATAATAATCAGGCACCTCTACTGGTATCCACATCATCTCCCGCCCCCTACTCCCTCCCTCCTCCCCTCCTATATTTACTCTGTTCTTTCTCCTTTTCTCGTTATCTCCATCCCCCCTCTCTCTCTCTTTCTCTCTCTCTCTCTCTCTCTCTCTCTCTCTCTCTCTCTCTCTCTCCCTCCCTCTCTCTCTTTCTTTCTTTCTTCTCATAAAGTGTGTATTTTTGTTCGGCGAAAGGAAAACTCCCTTATTTTAACGTCTCCTGTGTAACAAAAAAGTCCTATTCGGCGACGGGGTCCAAAAACGGAATGTGCAATGATTGCTTCTGTCACATTATAGTTTATATTAACTCCCACCCAAATAGCGCTAAAAAATGCGGCCACCAGAAAGGTAGGATGGAACTTTGAAACTCCGGCTTGATAAGCCAAAGTTCTACCCCAGGCCACCGCGTCGGTGCGCGCCCTCATTTATGTAAGAGTTCAGTGCCCTTCGCCCCCCGAGTCATTCCGTCCGTCCATCTATCCCTGTGGCCGATTGACCTCCGACCTGCTTTAAGGGCCGAACTGACCACAGGGCAGTACAAAGCCCGCGTCCGACCAGACACCCAGGGTGACAGCAAATTAGATTAGGGCTCTAAGACTTCTCACCACGATAGACTTAGCTAGACAACGCTAACACTGTGGACTTCCTCTCTCTGGGTCTGTTTCTTGTCTCTGTCTCAGTCTCCTCTCTCCTGCCCGCAATCCTTTGCTGCCAACCTATACAAATATTAAAGTAAGAAGTACGATGATAAGGTGAGATAAGAAAGATAAGTTAAGATAAAAATAGATAAGCTGAGATAAGAACAGATAAAGTAAGATAAGGTTTAAAGAGATAAAAGAAAGTGAGTTAGACAAGATTACCAAAGAAAAGAGAAAATAAGCCAAGAAAATAGACAATAAGCAAAGAAAAGAAGGTAAGATCAGATAGGATGATAAGGTGATGTAAGATAAGACGAGATAAGATAAGGTAGGTTTTATAAGGCAAGATAATGTTAGATTGGCTTATATTAAATTAGATAACATAATCCAAGAAAAGATTAGATAAGGTAAGATAACATTGGTTGGTTGGTTGGTTGGGTTTTAACGTCCAACGTCAGCAACTTATAGACTATATCGTGGACGGGCCCCAAGACGGACGTCTGACAATTTTATGTGCTGCCACACACGAGACAGGGTTGGGATACCATGACTCCTGTCTCAGCCGGTCACATTATACTGACACCGACCCAACCAGTAAGGTAAGATAACATAACATAACATGAAGTAAGATAAGATAATGTAAGATTAGATAAGACAAATCTTTATTTTGCTTCTTTTGGGGCAAACCGACTTACACATGCTAATATTATTCCACTCCTTTGGTGTAAATTGACATGGATATGTTATTATACATAAGTTTGTAGCATACCAAACACGATAACACAAATAACACACAAATATATTGGGATAATAGGATCCTTTTTCGGAAAGTAGGAGACGTTAAACTAGTGAAGAAACTACCTCCTGTAAAAAAAATTTTTCAGCTCAAAAGTACACATACGCTTAACCGACGTAAGTTTGGTAACTGTGGCAGCACCAGAATCTGGTCCGATATCTCGCAAGCGACTAGCGTAACCTCGCGAGCTGGCAGCAGACTTGACCTCTTCACCCCGGTTGACCTCACAGAAGGTCGTGAAGGACGCTCAGGGAGGAAATCAGAAGATCTACTGTTGCATTATGCGCTTAAAGTGCCAACTTGACTGACTGCTTAAGCCACCCATCCTTTAGTATAGTCCTACCCAGCCACTTGTTTGTACAACACATATCGGAGTTCCTTTCAAGTCTGCTGCTCTTCGTTTCGTTGTTTCCCCTCTTCCTTTTTTTTTTTGGTTTGTGTGTGTATCTTTCAGCGAATAATCCAGAAGTTTCCCGCGTTTATCAAAGGCCTTCAGAATATTAATTTTCTCGTTGTAGATTTTCCAGGGTATTGATAACTGTAAAGTGGTTTGTTCCACTCCTTTTTTTTCTTTTTTTTCATTGTGTTGTGTCTTTTTTTAATTCCTAAGTGTTGAGTAACCTGTTTGTGATGGACTTTAACGTATTCGTAAAACGTGCTATGTCTTTTAAACTCCTACATTGTTTATAGAATTAATATCAGCACTGCAAGCTGTTAAGTGGTTTATTTAATTCCTTCTTTCTTCTCTTTTTTTTCCATCGTGTGTGTGCGTGTGGTTTATTTCAAAGTGTTGAGTAACTTGTTTGTGGTGCACTTTAGCGTATTCCTCAAACGTGCTAATTCTCTTAATCTCTTACACTGTTCATATAACTAATATGCAAGGTATATTTTCAGGCCCAGCCCTGTCTGGATAACATCTACCAGAGCCTTCAAAATAATCAGACAGTGGCTCAATAATTTTTGGGTTACTTTCACAGGTGATCTAAGGTCTATACATGCGGTATCCTTGTTTTAAAGTGCAAAGATGAAGACCGCATGCATACACTAGACAATATTTGTTTTAAAGTGCGAAGATGAAGACCGCATGCATACACTAGACAATATTTGTTTTAAAGTGCAAAGATGAAGACCGCATGCATACACTAGACAATATTTGTTTTAAAGTGCGAAGATGAAGACCGCATGCACGAACTAGACATTTATCCTTGTTTTAAATTGCGAAGGTGGAGAATGCATGCATAGACGTTTAGATCATCTGTAAATTTTGTGTCAGCTTTGACTCTCGTTAGATACAAGTATTGTTTCTCGTGCAATCGTAGCAGTACTCTCATGACTTTAAGAATGTTAAGGTCATGATTTTTGTCAAAATACGTTCGGAATCTTTTTCAATGGCACTGTGTTTGTTCGCTTTTTTGTTATTGTTTATATTATAATTTATTTTATTTTTTGAAATTACCTTCTTGAAAATACTTTTATTTGGCTTCAATAGTGTTATGCATTGCATTGTTTTTTGCAATGTTGTGTCATGTGGTAAAGAAGTAAAACAATGATTCGATATCATGGGCACGATAATTGGTAATGTTCTTTGGGTTTGAATGTGCTATTGCGATGCTTTGATGCTACTCATCTGTATTGATGATTGACGCTCAGCACATTGGTGGCTTGCTAAAAGAATTGACAAAAAGGTATGATTTTAATCAATTAAAAATCTGGACACATAGAACTAGATTAATATACCAGTGCAAGTAGCTGAAGAAAACTTTTCCAATTCTAGACACGACACACTGGTCTGAGATATTGTATCGTAAGTACAAAATTGTGGTAAGCTTAAAACTCGTAATAAGATATGCAAATAAGAAGGCTTACGACTAGTTGTAAGCTACTGCGACATTGTACTTGCGATACATCTTGTTGATGTCAAACTGGGTGGGTCTTTATGCAACTGGATCTTTTACCTCTTGTTTTATTTTTTTCTGATTAAGTGAGATGATTCATGTTTCATTGGTATTTTGCCTTTTGGATCTTTTTGAGACTTTGGAGACGTTACACTGAGATAGAGGTTCGCTTTCAAAGACATGGTTTTAATTTTTTTTTATTTAGTTTGTCTTTGTTACCGAGTTTGCAAACGGACTTTGCCTGTAAATCCCATTTACGTGCTTTTGCATTTGTTCAGTTTGTTAAAGATTTCTATGCTTTTTGCACATTGTTGTTTTAATTTTGTTATATTGATTTTGTGTTTACACGTTTCGTCATCGCGATCCTTCTTGATCTTCTTATTTTGCTCGTTGTTGTTTCTTTTTTTTTTATTGTTTTTGTCATGTGTGTTGTTGGTGTGTTAATGATGATGATCTATTTAGCTGTCTGACTAAATTCTGCTAATAATGATAATTATTCACCTACAGAAGAAGATGATGCATTTAACACTGATTCTTTTCGCAGTTACAGTGCCCCATAGTATCACCGCTAACCTGTCATTTAGGGTGCGGATACTGCCTGATCAGTGTGGTGTTTCCTCCAAGTGTCGGATGTCAGGTGACCACACGTGCAGGATGATCCTGTGTCTGATCCGTCAGGGCACACGACTTGCCGGGTTGGTGGTGTGGAGGATGGGAATAAAGACAAAGAGAGAGAGAGAGAGAGAGAGAGAGAGAGAGAGAGAGAGAGAGAGGGAGAAGGAGAGAGAGAGACAGACAGACAGACAGACAGACAGACAGACAGACAGACAGACAGACATACAGAGACAGGGACAACAAGAAAGAGAGAAGAGGAAAAAGGGAGGCAAACGAGCAGAAAGAGATACAAACACACACACACACACACACTCAGATAGAGATAGAGATAGACAGATAGAGAGAAAGAGAGAGAGAGAGAGAGAGAGAGATACATACATAGATAGAGGTGGGATGTACGAGATTTGCTCTTTGATTTTGTTAAAAAATAGAAAAAATTTAATGAAAACAATAACACATCATCATATTATCTCCAAGCGTCTTTAATTGCACTATAATAAAGTTTAGTATACTTCAATGTTTTATCTAAAGTCTTTTTTATAAACCTGGCTGTGTTAAATATTTTAATGATAAATCGGGATGTTAATAAGTTTTATAACTTTTTAAATTTTATACATGTACATGCATCTGACTTTACGCTATATTGTTGTTGTTGTTGTTTTTATCCATATTTCAGCCTAGCACTATCAATAAAGCTAGATCCAATACTACAATTCTCCAATGTCACCATCTGCTGTATACACACACACAGAGACACACGAACACAACTATACGCCAGTCCTCAAGTTTAAGACATTTTTTTCCTCTTTCAAAAAAGATTTATTATCGCTTTCCTAATAAGCGCCCATCCCTCCATTTCCATATCTTTTATCTAAGTGTCCAGTTCTGTCCGAACAGCGTCCTCGCGCAGCGTGGTGCACCATCCAGACTCTGACAGCTGACCGTTGCTCAATACCATTGGTCAATCTGTGAGGTCAACAGAGCTGCGTGCAGCAAAGCAGCCTCCCTGATGTCTGAGGTCATAGCCTCATATATATACACATGGTGCCCACTATGCACGTACACACACGCAAGGCTTACTAACACATACACACTACCATATAACAACATACACAGTATCCAATACTCATATACACACACACACTATCACACACCCAATGTATACACTATCAATCACATACCCACATTACTCTATCACAAACCCCGTGCATACACATCAGTCACATACCCACATACACACTATCATATACCAACATACACAGTATCATACACCCCACATATACACTACAACATACCCACATACACACGATCGTATACCCAATACATACACTATCAATCACATATCCACATACACACTATCATAAAAACCCACATACACACTATCCCATACTCATATACACACTATCGCTTACCCACATATACACTATCGCCTACCCACATACACAATCAATCACATACCCAAATAGTTATACACTACCACATACCCATATACACATTACCTCATATCCAAATACACACTATGAGATACCCACATACACATTATCACATTTCTACATACACACTATTACATACCCAATTCATACACTATCAATCTCATAGCCACATTCACACTACCCCATACCCATATCCAGACCATCACACACCCACATACACAATGCTATCAGCATCAGGTCATACACCATGCTTCCCCATAAATCAAGGTTTCCTGCATCAGCTTAATTCGACACGTGAAACAAACGCCCACACGTGCCCTGGAAGAAAAGCCATGCCTTATCACATCAGGCTTAAAAACACCAAGAGCAATACATCGGCAGCTGTGGAGAGGGTCCTTTTCGTCCATCCGGCCCATTCACAATTAGTCTCTCTCTCTCTCTCTCTCTCTCTCTCTCTCTCTCTCTCTCTCTCTCTCTCTCTCTCTCTCTCTCTATCTCTCCCACTTTTTTTCACACACACAGACATTCAATCTTTCTCCCTTTCCTTTTCCATCTTCTAGCTTCAATATTTTCAACCTTGATGGGATCTAGAGGGAAGAATAAAACCGTGCAGATAGGAGAATAAAAAAATCATACAAAAGTAAAGAAAAAGTAAACTAATTGATGACTGAGTATAAACGGGTGCATGTGTTAGCACGGTGGAGATGGTGGAGATGGTGGAGACGGTCAAGTTTCCAGGTCCGGCCTGGCGAAGTGTGACAGCATCATCTCAGATTGTAAAGCAAGAGATGGAGAATTAAAGTGCCATGCTGATCGCAGATGCAAGGTAGAAAGGAAAGGAGGGAAAAAAGGAGAAAAAACTCTAGTGAGCATGAGGCAAAGGCGAATACAATAGATCTTCAACAAAGAAAGGAATCCGGGATGACCAGATGACCCAAGACTAACGGAGACAATACAATACCCCCTCCTTCTCCTCCTCATCCTTCTCGTGAACTAAGAGAAGCAAAAAATTGAACTGGAAAAGTTGTATACCTCATCGCGAGGTGACCCCTGTACGCTGCCCCTTGCATTTGCAGGCGTGCGCCACCCCAAGAGAAAGGCTGAGGAAAAGTAAAAAATATAATCTTTATATTAAAAGGAACGTCTTTTGACTTAGGCGACACTTAGAAAGAAGACTCCAGGCATCCCAAGGCTTGACGTGGTAATCAGTGACCGGGCGCCCTCCATCCTTTTGTCAAAGACGGCCCTGAAGCCGGGAGGCACAAGTTTCTCCTCCAAGCTACAGAAAAGTAATAGCTTTGAAGAAGCCAAATGCAAACCCTTATCGTCCACTCCCGGTCTTTCTGTGTCTTGAATTCCATAATCAGGGAGAAGGAAATCTGAGATGGATTTGATAGAGGGCAGGCAATGGACAAAGGAGATTGACTAAATAAACAGAGGATAAAGAAATGTAAAGTGGGAGGACGCTTGCAGGACAAGGATACAGAATGCAATAAAAGGAAGAGAAGCAGAAATCGCAATGGATAGAAGGGGAAAAAGTATGACCGTTTTAATTGCCATAAAGTAATGAACCAACTGCACATGTCACTGCATATTGGTTGTCTCAGCAGGGGCAAATAACCCACGCGACCGGGGCAAGTTGAGCGGTTATTGTCCTTGGGGTCTTGGCCATATCTTATGGCATCAGGCAAAAAGTATATTCTTTAAAGAGAAGCAAAAAAACACGTAAAAACTTAGTCAAGAGAAAACTGACTTTCATTCAGATTCAATAAAATTCACAAAGCGCATCACTCAAAAACACACTTTAAAAACTAATCAGTAAAGTCCCATGAGTCAATATCTGAATCTGATTTTTCAAATTCGATTATTTTATCATTATCTAACAGAAAAAATTGTTCCATTGAATCATGTAAACTGATAATATTGGTATATTAAAAAAACACACGATAGAACAAAACATTAAAAAGGGATTAGAAAATTGATTTTCCTTGGATGTTCAAAGTTAAAGATTTTTTTTTCAATAAGTGCACAATCTATATTTTTGCATTGCCGAGCCTTTTCATAGACATACTATCTATAATTATAATATAGCTTTTGGCCATTTTGGAATCCTTCCATTCCAGAGATAATTGGTAGAAACGTTATAAAAACATTGTGCTTTTTGGTTATTCAAATGCCTGAAAAGTTTTATTGGTTTTGAGAGTTAGTATCAATATTGTACGAAAATATTTAGTGTACAATGTTGAGATGACCCAACTAAAAGAGCAGGAAAGTGATATAGGGGAAGAGGCAGACAATCAGAAAGACCAAAACTGGTAGATGAAAAAGAGAGATGGTGAGAGAGAGAGAGAAAGAGAACAATGAGAGAGAGAAAGATAGAGATGAGGTAGAGAGAGAGAGAGAGAGAGAGAGAGAGAGAGAGAGAGAGAGAGAGAGAGAGAGAGAGAGAGAGAGAGAAACAGAAAGACAGACAGACACAGGTGAAGAAAGAGAAAAAAGGTACAATAATGGGACACGCTCTAGGCTCCAACCTTTCCTTGCCCTCCTCTGCGTGTTATCGCTATCTTTGTTGGCAGTTTTGCCTTCCTTATCTTTCTCTCTCTGACCGGAATAGGATAACGCGATACGTTGTACAAATGTCTGAATGCATGCCCAGATTTTCGACCTGCGCGCGACCTGTCTACATGGACATCTGCGCATGACGTGACCAGCCAGGTGCGTGCACGCATGCGCAACTACCTATTACAGCCGGCACTGGTCGAGGTCGCGCGAGCGGAAGGACATGGCGTGTGTTGGTGAGGTCACCAGGGTGAACCGGGCATAAGTCGGAATTTCGACTATTGGTTTCATTAAAAGTACCAAACGCACCTACAGAGAGAGAGAGAGAGAGAGAGAGAGAGAGAGAGAGAGAGAGATAGAGAGAGAGAGAGAGAGAGAGAGAGAGAGTCAAAGACTGAATGAGAAAAAGAGTATAGGTATTAAAAGAGATGAAGTTATATTTTTAGGGGGGTGATTACACTCTTTTCTCCTCTCATCATAACAAAAAGTACATGATAACAACGAACATGCTGACTTATTGTCTGGTAGTTTTCAATTAAAAGCATTCTACCTCGTAATACGCACTTTTGGAGAGGTTGAAAACATTACTACTCTATCATTTCAATATCTAGAGATAATTACTTAACTGAAATTTTTAAAAGGCCAATCGAAAGTGTTGTTTTATGTTGAGCAGGACCTAGCTCAAAACATGGCAACTCTTGCTTGATTAGCGCAGGTTAGTCTACCTTTGTGTGGTTTGCTGGAGAAAAATTACAATCCCTAGGTTCCAAAGTGGGACCAAACGGGTTTCAAGTGTAACTTGTGATGCTACATAGATATAGAGACAGTACTGGGGTGCAAATAATAAGATATTAATAAAATCATAAGAATTTTGTCTCAGACAGTCTGACCCCGATCCAATCAATAGGGGGAGAAATCAGAAGAGTAAGGCGCACATGGTAATGGGTTCGAACCGGGAACCCCCCAGATGTCTACTGCTCGCGCTCATGCCAACCCAACCAGACACCAAAGTACAAATGTAGGAAAAAGTATAAAGGCGTTAAAGAGGCAAAACAATCTGGAGGTTTTCGCGGGGTGGTACAGTACAGGCTTTGCCACCCAAACACTGACAACGAATGACATAATCACACCCTTTAGACGCGAATTTTTTTTGATCGCTCATTGGCTTCGTAAGTTCTGGATAGAGCTATGATTGGATACCGGTATAGAATCCCTTGCCGATCGACCTCGTTTATTGGTACCGACCAAGGCCATTGCTACTTTCTCAGGGTGGTCAAGGTAGTCCAATGGTAGAGCACAGGGCTTTTAATTGGAATTATAGAGGTTCTATCCCCAAGAAGTCTGTTTTGAATCCTGCATGATTGGGTTATTGTCTGTGTTAAGTGACTTGTCTAAGACGGCGCCGTTTAGAATATTGTTAATCAGTCAATTTTATAATCAGAGAAACAGAAGAAAAACTGCTCCAACCGACTTCAAACTTTCTATGTGCATTGGCAAAAATGTATTTGTGTCGCGTACAAAGGTTAACTTACGATCGCCATTTAAAAGAAAATGTAATAGATATAACGGAGGTTGATTCGGGATACGTTAAGCAGATTGGAAAACTTGAGGGTTACAAGTCATGTCTATACAATTTTGTCATGCCAAATGACAGTTAAATCAGTGAAATCGCTCTAGAAGCGGATCATAAATCGCATTTCTCTGTCTTTCTGTGCCTCTCTCCTCCACCACTCTCTTTCTCTCTATGTGTAATATGAGTATGTATTATTTTTTAACATTGAGTGATCTATCAATCCATTTATTTATCTCTCTTTTAACCAGATTAATCTATGAAATAATACCACCTCTCTCTCTCTCTCTCTCTCTCTCTCTCTCTCTCTCTCTCTCTCTCTCTCTCTCTCTCTCTCTCTCACTAACTCAAAAGCAACACTTTTTCGTTTTCCAAGCGCGCAGCTGATTCACACTTTATCTGACACTCCCATTTTTAAGTTTTTACATACCATTCTCCTCCCATTCACAAACTCAGCGGCTGCACTAACTAAACAGAGACATTGAGGTACTTATGGTCAACACGAATACAGATAAGTAAGGAAATCTACACCGGTAATTAATCATAGCTCTAAACTTGACTAACGGGACCAATAAGCGACTAGATCACCCCATGCTAAAAAGTCCTGATTATGTCATCCATTTTTGGCGTGTGCACCGCAAAATCTGCAATGTCCAGTGTCAAAAAGTCCGCTCACTCCCTAGTTCCATGTCCCTGCAGACAGAAACTGCCGACTGACCACAGAATTAAAACACGAGCCGTGATTTAGACAGACCACCACACTCTTACCCCCACCACAGTGACCACTGCATACTACGTCCACTACAGTAACAGTGCAGTGATTCTATTTTTAGCGGCTACTACGCCACTTACTACTCACTTTCCTAGGCGAGCACTTAGCGACCCTAACTGACCACCGGCAGACTCGTCAGTGTAACCCCCCCTCACAAACCTCCCCTCTCCCGCTACTCCGCCATCCGGCAGCGCGGCTGTCCAGTTACGATGACCGGCGGGTTGACCGCGGCAGGCGGCACGCGTGACCCAACCACTGACCGCCTCTCTCTCTCTCTCTCTCTCTCTCTCTCTCTCTCTCTCTCTCTCTCCCTCTCTCTCTCTCTCAGCTGCCCCTCTCACAGCCACAGCCTCACAGCTCGTGCGGTCATTCGGGGTTTGCGTGTGTGCGCACCGCGTTGTACTGTGGCTGAGTCGGTGCGTACATGTGGCTGCACCAGTGCGTGTGTGTGGAGGTGCACGGGGGAGGATTAGCCCCGTCCCAGGCGGGATGTAAGACCGTGACTGCTGCCCAGCCCTGCGCTTCAAGGTCGCGTCTCGTGTACTCTGTCCACTGTACCAGGTCTCGCTGCCCCACAGAGACTGTTGGCCGGAGAACAGAGACCTTGCGGAACGTGGCTCATGGCGAAAACCAAGACGTCAGGTATGGGAATTTGTATCCATCGGCGGCTAGTCGTAGCGGTCACTAGAAGTCATATGCTTACATTTGTTTTCAAAGTAGGTGGAAAAGAAGAAGAAAAAAAAGGAGGAGTGAAGGGTGATGAAACTGATGATTAATTTAACAATTTTTACAACTCAAAATTTAACGTGTCTCGGTTAAAAGATTCGACAACTAGATTTTCACATATTTTTTTTTGTGTGGCTTGATTAAGACTTAGCAACAGTGTAAAAAAAAAGGCTGGAGGATTTGGAAAAAGTTCTTAATGCTCGCCTCTCTCTTTTCTCCTCATTATTTTCTTGTCGTCGCCTTACTAAGCAGATACTATTTTAAATGACTAGCAACTAACGTCTGTTTAAAAAATACAAATTTGAAAAAAAAAAAGATTCATCGTTAATCTTTACACCAGTGTAACATTTTGGACACCTAGATTTTTCTTCTTCTATATTCTTTTCTATAAAACGAAATAAGAAACATCACAAAGTAACGTAGAAAAAAGGAGAATTCAAGAGGCAGGAACATGGTCTTATACGGTGATAATTGAAGATTAATTCTATTCATCGAATGGAATTCCTTTCTAGACTTTCTACCAACGTAGAGAAGGACGAGGAGAATGTCAGCTATTTAAAGCTTAAAGAGGGGATAAAGAAAGTACCCTGGTGTAAGTTGAGGGTCCAGATGAAAACCAATTTATGAGATGCCCTATGTTCACGCCTACTGCCTTTAGTCAATCCGTCTCATTACAGGCAGAGCCCCCTTTCTTGGCTTCCACAAAAGAAGCTCAGTATTTATAGAAACCTAGCAGATGCATTGGACATGGTCATTTGGCCAGTTGCTTGTATGTCCGTGGGTTGCTTGCTGCAGTGGACACTCTTTCACTGTTTGTGTAGAACTGAGAAGTTGGTGGTGGGAGACGATAGAGACGATAAACGGACGGTAAGAATCAGAGAGACAATGTAAGTGTAAGGGTTTAGGGGTACCATTCATTGCATAGAGAGGAGCTGAAGAGATGTAGAGGAAAGGGAGGGAGAGAGAGAGAGAGGTTTAGGGGTACCAAATGGTGGGAGAAAACTAGAGGGAAATGTAAAGGGGAGAGGGAGAGATACAGACAGACATGACGTCAGAGCCAGATAGAAAGAGAAAGAAAGAGAGAGAAAGAGATAGTTAGAGAGGCACACAAAGAAACAGACAGACAGACAGACAGACAGACAGACAGACAGACAGACAGACAGACAGACAGACAGACATACAGGTAGACAAGCAGATAGAGGCAGAGACATTGAATGATGGATAGAGAAAACAGAGGAAAGGGAAGGAAAAGGGAGAGAGAGAGAAGGAGAGTTATGGAGGTATACACGTGGAGGAAGACAGCACAATAAAAGTGACCAAGACATGAATAGAATGTACACCATGTGTGCAGAAACAGGGCAAGGCGAGGGTCATCTGAATAGATGCGCGTCTCGCTCGGACACCCATTGTTGTCCGCACTGGATCCAATGTCCGCGGGCTTTAATGAATGGACGCGAGTGGACAGTGGTCAAGCGGGGCGCGGGGATTTCTCCTTTCTCTTTGACAGCGGGCACGGTAGGAGTTTCGTATGTCTAGGACTTAATTCTGTCTGGGCAGGTGGACCAATGTGGACGAATGCTTACAATGTAGTGGTCAGTTAGCGGGGGAATAAAAAGGACTCTGCATGTAAAAGAAGATGGGTAAAGCCACAGAGAAAAGACAGACACTTCCACAGATGACCCCTGTAGATTGGTGTGGCCGGAGAGAGGTGAGGTGTCCAACTGTCGGTTTTGGGACAGACCGGCTGCCAACACTATCAGATATAAAATTGTGTACAAATGTAGGCAAAAAAAGTAAAATTGTTTTGTGCAGAAATGCGTAGTCTTAAGCGCTAGGTATTATAAAAACTAGGTATTGCGCTATATACAGTGCAAAATACTATCATTATCATCAATCATATTATCATCATTATCATCATCATCATCATCATCATCATCATCATCATCATCATCATCATCATCATCATCATCATCATCATCATCATCATCATCATCATCATCATCATCATCATCATCATCATCATCATCATCATCATCATCATCATCATCATCATCATCATCATCACCACCACCATCATCATCATCAGCATCATAAACGGAATTTATACGTAAGGTTGGCAGCTTTATGGAAGACTGTGTCCAGTGGATGGGCTTTGGGGTAGGGGCAGTCAGTATCATGCTGAGACTGCAATAGACATCTCTATAGCAGCGACAGGGGAAGGATGCCCAGGCTGTCAAAGTTAGGGATTAGAGGAACGACCACCGCCAGGAGGAACTTAGCTTTGGACAACGGCTATAGATGGGGACTGTAGATAGGATGGGGAGCGTTGGTCAAAGGTGAAGAAAAGTGGCATCACAATAGGGGAGGTTTTGGGGGTGTTTTTGTGTTTTGTTTTGTTTTGTTTTTGGAGGGGGGATAGGGGGTAGAAGAAGAGTGAATTAGAGATGGAGAAATTAGAAAGAACGAACTGAGGAGGGTAAAAAGGGAGTGAAATGAACAAATACGTAACGCGGGATATAATCTGTTTTTTTGGGTGGGGGTGGAGAGGAGGGAAAAAAATAAAATAAAAGAGAGCGAGAGAGAGAGAGAGAGAGAGAGAGAGAGAGAGAGAAGAGAGAAGAGAGAGAGAGCGGGTAGAACAAAGGGAATAGAGACAGAATTAGCTAAGGATTATTTCCGTACCACTTTTCTCTGCCATAAATGCCAATCATCCTTCTCAAAGAAAGATTTATAAAAATTGACACTTGCTATAATAAATTTAGCGATGACCTTTTATAAATTTAAACTGCCACAGAGAAAACTACAAAAGTAAATAAAAGGCAAACGAATGCTTCCTTTCGTAAAATAAAGAGAATAATGATAATGAGGATAATGAATGATATGAACAAATAATAATAATTTATAAAACTCACCAAAGATTTTCCTAAAAAGAAAAGCAACCTATACAACCCCAAGTATCATAAACTTGAACAAACGTGAAAACACACACACACACACACACACACACAATACAAGCATATGTGCGCGCGCACATGCACATGTTTTTGTGCTTTGGGTGATGCAGGCAAGGCTATGTTTTGTGCATGACCATTGCAAATTATTTGGTTGGCCCCTTTTGGTGTTGGTACGTGTGTGTGTATGTATGTGTGCGTGTTTGTGTGTGCGCCTGTGTAATACAAGATGAGTTTAAAAAAAGGACTCAGACGTGTGGGTGGGTGGGGGTAGAGGATGGTCAGATTTTTTAAAGAGGGAAGATGGTGGAGGGGGGATGGGGGGTACAGAAAAAGTCATGAACTCGCCCAGAGCCCAAAACTGGACATATGGCCCAACAATAGGCCCTGGCATCTAAACGTTTCCGCCTTCCCTAGCTAAATCTGTGGACGTCCTCTGATGATAATAATTTGTATGTCTGTCTGTTCCAATGTCCGCCTGTCGCAATGGGTCATCTCTCTGTCCGTATGTGTTAGTGTTTGTCTGTATGTTTGTCTGCCTCGCTGCCTGTCTGTCTTCCTGTCTCTTTCTCTCTCACTCACTCTCTCTCTCTCTATCTATCTATCTATCTATCTATCTATTTATCTATCTATCTATCTATGTATCTATCTATCTATCTATCTATCTATTTATCTATCTATCTATCTATGTATCTATCTATCTATCTATCTATCTATTTATCTATCTATCTATCTATGTATCTATCTATCTATCTATCTATCTATTTATCTATCTATCTATCTATGTATCTATCTATCTATCTATCTATCTATTTATCTATCTATCTATCTAT
>RQTK01000357.1:239498-249015 GCA_003991915.1 Elysia chlorotica | reverse complement strand
TATCTATCTATCTATCTATCTATCTATCTATCTATCTATCTATCTATCTATATATCTATCTATCTATCTATCTATCTATCTATCTATTTATCTGTTTATCTATCTATCTATCTATCCTATCTATCTATATATCTATTTATTTATTTATCTATCTATCCGAGTATCTCTCTATCTTACTATGTGTGGACCACCTGTCTGTCTACACCCATCTCTCTCTCCCTCTCTCTCTCTCTCTCTCTCTCTCTCTCTCTCTCTCTCTCTCTCTATATTCTTTCTCTCTCCAGATCTGCTTTGGGGCTATGTTTTTCAAAAATACGAGAATTTTATTTTTATTTCAAAACAATGCAACCCTAAAACTGTGTTAATCAGAGAGTTTGAAGGTTACGGGGAGCAAGGATATGATACCATTTTAGTCATTCTTTCTTTCAATTTTGGAGGAAAGGAAGACAATTTATGAAAGTGAATAGTATTTTGGAAACACAATTATTTAAGTAAAACGTAAAACTATTTAAGGGCAACAAAATTATGTGTGACAGAAAAGGGGGCTACCCCTTAAACATATTTTCATTGTACCTTGGATAAGGTCAAATTTATGTATTTTTGGAAACTGCTCTGTTTATGCAAATTTCATCTTGCTTTTTCGTGGCACACGTGTACTATTTTTTACTATTATTTGTGTTCTAAAGCTACGTTTTTTATAATGAAATACAGAAATAAGGTTTTGTTACCAAATTCTGGGCACCTTATGCCAAGCTTTCTTTTTTCCGATTTTAAAAACATAAATACAAGGCAAA
Organism: Elysia chlorotica; assembly: GCA_003991915.1. NCBI lineage: Eukaryota > Metazoa > Mollusca > Gastropoda > Plakobranchidae > Elysia > Elysia chlorotica. Next base: position 248,221 of record RQTK01000357.1, on the reverse strand, counting down.
ATATCACATCTTTTTTCGTAACCAGCGAGATGTGAGAAAATTGCATTAAAAAACAAGATAATTAACTATACAAAGGGAAAAAAACACAAAGAACATACTCATTCAACATGATATTATTAAACCTTACAATCGCTCAGTCTGAAAACCCATCTGCTTCTGTATAACATTTCGTGATACGCTCTTATACTAATTCCACTACAGTAATAACAAAAAACACATGAGTTTTGACACCTATTTCATTTGTTTTGCTGTATTCACCATTCACACAACCATAATTTTAAAAAACTTACAAACGAATTCAAACAAACAAAACAAACAAAAAACAACAACGAAGATTGGTACCATTTTAATTTTTTCATTCTCGTATAGATGCACCAATCACACAGGCCCAAAGTTGCCATCCCCTAGATCGCCAACAACGATGGGTGTTGAGAATCTAGTAAACCAAACCTGAGATTTAGTGACGTGGCACCATTCTTACAAGCCCAAAGTTTGATCCTCATCCCCAACAGCACATTTTTCGGTAACAGAGTACAAGAAGAACCAAAAGACAGGTAGCGCATTTCACGTTTAGTCTGTTTTATCTATACACTACCAATTTCCACCGAAGGTTTGCCAAACGCTAGATCTCCAGCAGCGATTGGCGCTTAGAATCTTGCAAACCAAAACAAACTAAAAATAATTCATAGCGTATCTCACTTTTTTCGTTATGTGCCATTCCCCTGAGCTAAAAAATTGCCATGCGGTAGATTGCCAGTAACTATGGATGTCAAGAATCTAAAAACTAAGTAAAACAAAACACTAACATTTGAAACTGATGTATCCGTTATTTATGCTTGAAAACAAATTACCCAAAAGTTTGCTATTCGCTAGATCGCCAAGAGCAGTGGTAACCGCGCTGTGAGCTCAGACATGCGCATGAGTGACTTCAGCGCAGCCTCTGACCCAACGGCCTTGGGTGACGCGCGCGCCAACTGGCCGCCATTCTGCAGGAAACAATGCACTGTGACGAGCGTCCACCCCTTGTCTAGGTCGTCTGTAGTCTGCCGGATGCTCTCTTGGGGCATGCGCAAGTGGACATTTGTGCAGTGGGCTCGTCTGCGCTTGCCTCCTTGTCTCGTTGCTCCTTCTAAGTTATATTAGGCTTTGCGATCAACAAGATGACAATGGATGACTTAATTAAACCCGTAAGACATGGAGTCTTCTTATCGCTTATTGGCTCCGTAAGTCTAGGAGAGAGAGAGAGAGAGAGAGAGAGAGCTATTGCAGATTCCTTAATCTACCGTCTTCGTTTTTCTATGAATCCCGTACTCGCAATTGCTCCAGTGTACATGCTCAACTGGGCATATGCATTGTGCGAGCACGGTCATCTCAAAAGGATCATTTTGTTTTCGTTTTCTTTTATTTTGTTTTACTTCCCTCCACACTCCTGACTCCTACGCACATGGTAATTGTCTTTTTTTTTTCTTTAAAAGATTTCTCCCTAATGATGGAACAGTTAGTGCAATTTCCTATGGCTATGAGGTTTGGGTGTGTGTATATATGTGTGTGTGTATGTGTGCAAGGGATGGAGTGTGGTTGTGTGTAGTGGAGAGTTCACCAAAGGACATCGCGCGGGCGAGTTGCGATTGCCCCCTTGCAAGGACGGAGAAAAGGAAATGCATTGTATTGACAGAAAGAACCCCAAATTCTGATGTTTGTGCAAGGTGCATGATCTCAGCTATGACTTCTTTCTAGTTCTACATATCGCGCTTTCCTTCTCGTCTTTCTTTTGCGTTCTTTGTTTCCTTTCTTTTGGACATCAGTATTCCTTTTCTTGGCTTCATTCATTGTATTTTTTTTTTTTTCTGTTTTTTCTTGCTGCTCATTCAGTGTCCAGTTGCTGCCCTTTATGAAAAGGGTGACCAGCGGCTGATACAGGAAGTAAGGAGTGGTCATACACAATGGTGGTAAGATTGGGAGGGTGAACTAATACTGATGGTCAAGCAAAACTTTTTTTTTATATTTTTTTTTTAATGGTCGTTTCTTTATATTTTTTTTTCCATTATTTTTTTTTTGGAAATAGAAAGGGCAGAGGTAGGGTGCTTGAAATGAGGCTATAATTAGGCGGAAGACGGTCGTTGCATGCAAAAAAATAAAAATAAATAGAAGTGTAGATGTCTGGATTTCAGACAGTAAATGCGTGCTGGAAGTATTCTATGATTGACATTCAAACATACAGAGACTTAGATAGGCAAGCAGTCTTTGGAGAAAGGAAGGAGAGACAGAGAGATATAGAAAGAAACTTATTAGGAACATTAAAAAGTATATGGGATGAGTAGAAACATACAGCTATAAGCCAGAAGATAAGAACAAAACGTCAATAACAATAATATTTAATAATAATAATAATAATAATAATAATAATAATAATAATAATAATAATAATAATAATAATAATAATAATAATAATGATGATGATGATGATGATGATGATGATGATGATGATGATAATGATGATAATAATAATGATAATAATAATAATAATAATAATAATAACTATGGTAATATTAAAGCACAGAATAATCTTTTTAACAAAAAGTAGTGTTACATAATGTTTTAATTGAATTTTTTTCTTTATAAATCCGGTACTTGATTATAATTATGACTTTGCTGCTATCGTACGAACAAACGTCCCACAAGCCAGACCTACCAACGTTACTCTTAAAAGCGTATTTTTAACGTGTTTTCTTCCACATTTTATCTAAAACTGAATGGGGGCGCAGTGGCCCTGGGTAAAATATCGGCTTCCGACGCAAAAAGTCCGTAGTTCAAGCCCTGGTGATTTCGCTCCCTACTGGTTGGGTCGGTGTCAGTTTAATGTGACCAGCTGAGACAGGAGTCATGGTATCCCCGCTCTGTCTCGTGTGTGGCAGCACATAAAATTGTCAGACGTCAGTCTTGTGGTCCGTCCACAATATATCCTATATAGTGCTGATGTTGGACCTTTAACTAACTCAACTTCAAATACATCTAAAACTGAATACTATGACGGATGAATGGGTTGGCAGCCCCCGTAAACAAGTGCGCCTGTAAAAAAAAAATCCTTACAATGGTCTGCAAATTTATCACCTATATATTGAGGCAGTATAGAAGTTCTTATAAAACCCCGGTACACAAAAGGCTAGCTCGATATCTTGCTTCCATGGCAACAAGCGTCTGTTGGTGGAGTTTCAACCGCCGGAACACGACCTACTTTCGGCAGTTTATCTGCGCGGCGTCCATCATCAGCGATAGCCCGCTGCGCCGATAACTGCATATAGGCCATGCGCGAATGTCGTAAAAACGGGACTTGGCGTAATTTGACTTCCTCTTGGTCTCCTGCAGCGTCTTTTAAAACAAAGTCGTAAATGTCGCAAATTACCTCTGATAAATGTGGGGGCTATTCCTGAATATCCTTGGCTTGACTTAACAGTATGTCTGGGGTCCATGAGAGGTATAAAGATATGAGAGTCTAAGATAGATAGATAGATAGATAGATAGATAGATAGATAGATAGATAGATAGATAGATAGATAGATAGATAGATAGATAGATAGATAGATAGATAGATAGATAGATAGATAGATAGATAGATAGATAGATAGATAGATAGATAGATAGATAGATAGATAGATAGAAACAAAGAACTTTTTTAACAAGCATTAAAGACGAAAGTCCCCGTTGAAAAGACTTAGCAACCATGATTACTGCTGTGTGATTATTCCTATTACAATGACGTTTTTTTTCGTTTTTTTTCTTTTTGAAGCATCTGTTTTAACTGAACACGATATCGCATTGTAGAAACAAATTGCAGCGTAAACGCCTCCGTGTTTAGTTGTACATGATTGTTTTAACTCACTTTTTGTGGTAAAATTGTACTATTCTTTTAAATGGCTCAATAACGATCTTGCAACTTCCTGGAATCTTCTACGATGATTTCTTGACAATGTTCCTTCCAAAGTCCCACTCCAATGAGTCAATGTTTCAAAATTTAATGATTTAAAATCTTCTTAGATTCTTCATCCTGAGTGAGTGGTTCAACAGAGACAAAAAGGCGTTTTGTATTGTTGTTTATTTAATTAGGAGTCAACGTTTCAGCAATGATTTAAAATCTTCTTAGAATTTTCTAGATTCTTTTTCTACAGTGTTCTATTGTTTCAACCTTTTATAATTAGTCATCCTCAGAATAGCAATTTTTCCTGGAACGATCTATTAATAGAACACTGATCTGTTTTTATAAGTCAAGAATAGTTTAATAGGTTTGCTTTTTAAATAAGACTATCAATTATTTCACGATATGAGCGAGAATAAGCCTTCAATAACGATTTTCTAAAGACAATTAGTACTAGGATTGAATTGGCTACTGTAAAATCACGATTTGGCCATTAAAAAGTTAAGTTAATCAGAACTAATCTTGTGATAGGAAAACTTCAGTACCATCTTCCAAAGCTGGTGTCATCCAACTGACTAATACGGTCAATTGTGTTAAGACTGGTGGTCATGTTTAGCATCTTAATCGCATCATTGGCTGTATAAGTTAAGGGATTTTGGACCTCTAGTACACGCACGATAAAAAATAAGAGATAAGGAGAGGTCAACCACCTTAATGGATTAATTTATAGAGTAGCCAAGGCACATGGGTTTGAGGAAAAACCAGCACGATGTCAAAATAGTCTTTGGTTGGCGTCCTTTCCTCTCCTATCTCAACTAACAACGTCCAGAATGTTGGCTGGCTTTACTAAGTCTTCTGCCGGCGGTAGTTTGGTTTTAATGTGTTATTCTGAGACGACATTTCTCTCTTGCCTAGAGGCATGACAGTAACTCTGTAACAGTGTAACAAGTTGCCTCCAACTATTGCATCTAGGGCTCATCTTGTTATTTTCTGCTTTTAACTTCTCTATTTTAGAGGTCAGAATGACATCACAATTACCAGAGCCCTGTTTTGTGTCAAGGTCCGCAGGTGATCGAATGCGACGCCCTCTGTAGTGTCCTGCTGTGCCCAGCTGAGACTTGCTTGACCAACGCTGCTGGTGACCACAAGGCGGTGTCCACTACAAAGAGTGGATAAACTACAGAGGTAGAACAGAATGAATGTGTGCAAAGCGCGTGGTAGCGCTGGAGTTAGAGCGTCGGCTTTTGATGCAGGAGGTGCGGGGTTCAAGCACCTCTCCAGTAACCGTGAATATAGGCCTATGTTTTCTTTACTACAAATTAGGTTGTTTCAGTATGACATGATTGGCCAAGTCCTGGATATCATCACGCTATGGAGTTTCGTTGCGGCACAGTAACTTTTTAGGAATAAGATCCAGATGAACTTTAACTCAGACCAAACAAAAACTCCGGGGAAGAGGGGGGGGGGGGGGGATAAATATATGAACTGAGGTGGCTCCATGTTTCATGAAAACGTATCTATAGAGAAGGTGGCGACAACAGCTGGATTCAAACCTCGCGCAGAGTGGTCTTTAGCTTAGAGCACTAACCACTGACTTAACTAGCGCCACGCCTCCTCCCCCCGCCCACCTTCACCGCCTCCACCATCTGGACTGGTTAACCAAAACCAATTCACCATGTAGATGGCGTATCTGAGGTGAGAAGTGGCTGACGCGCAGTGACAGAAGGTCGGGCGTCTAACAGGCTGAGATTAGAACCCAGCTAAACGTCCCTATGTTAAAATGTAAGAATTTCCAACCCTGGGGCAGAAAAATTACGCATCTATATTGTTAGGATTTTCCTACCTTTGTTTGGCTACATTGGACACTTCGGTACATGTACTAGTAAGACTGGTGGTTTTGATATATGAAGGCTGGGATAAGAAACTAAGGCAACTAACTGTCCTTATACATGTAATAGAACTACCAAACCTACGCCACCCCCCTCCCCCCCCCCCCCACCACCAACCCACACCCACCCCCCCCCCCCCCCCCCCCTTCCCAAAACAAACAAAACAAAACAACAACAACAAGCAAAAACAAACAAACAAACAAAACGTATTAATGTGTACCCATAATTCCCTACGCTTAGTAATTTGGCTAGAATGTCTACTTTGTTGACTCGTTTGCTCTTTTTGAAGAAGCTTTCTCATATCTTAATAAGGAGTAATATATACGACTATGGGTCCTCAGACTAATGTCTGATAACTATGCATATACAACGACTCCTGTCCGAGCCGCTCTTATTTGATCTAACCAGGGGAGGAAGAAATCCGACTAATTAATTTACCTGAGCGTGGGGTTGAATCACATTGCAGATACACGTATTAATACCTTCTGATTGGGGGCTAAACTTAGACCAACACTGTTCTACCAATCGCGCCATATATAGTACATGTATTACTAATGGGTTGGATGCCCCCCTCCCCCTTTGTAGGCAGGTGTTACTGCTGTTGTTATTACTAGAGGCTTTGTGATCTACAATGCGTTAACGGATGACATAATTTCGTCCTTTAGGCGTGGGCTTTTCTGATAGTTAATTTATTCCTAAGTCTAGGACACATCTATGAGAGTGAGAGAGAGAGAGAGAGAGAGAGGGAGAGAGAGGGAGAGGGGTAAGGGGGGAGAGCGATAAAGAGTAGTAATAGTAGTTGAGTTGGTTTAACGTCCATCATCAGCACCATGTAGGCTATATTGTGAACGGCCCCAAGACTGACGTCTAACAATTTTATGTGCTGCCACACACGAGACAGGGCGGGGATACCATGAATCCTGTCTCAGCCGGCCACATGAAACTGACACCGACTCAACCAGTAGTAGCGAAATCGCCAGGGCTCGAACCACGGACCTTTTGAGTCCGAAGCCGATGTTCTACGCAAGGGTCACCGAGAGAAATAGAGAAAGAGACAGAAAGAAAGACAGAGAGAGCTGCCAACTTTACGGTTGCTTATTTCTTTATATATCGTCTTCTTTGTCGCCATGGGACTTTGTATCGCAAGGACTGCAATACAGAGCGGGCACGGTGATTTCAGGGCAAAACAGGTCCCGTTATCACAAGAACTACAACGGACAGCAGGCGAGGGGGTTTCAGGGCAGAATGGATCCCGCAATCGCTAGGCCTGTGGTGTTGTCCAGGTAAATCTGTAACCTTGTGGTCACTCTAGGTACATTGTATTGGCTTCTGAGTCTGATGACCACTGGCTACATCACAGGCCATCTGCCCTCACCGGATGTCAATGACCACTTGACAACAGGGCCTGAAGCCCTGGAGACCAGAGGACCACTTACTCCCTGTTCTGGGGAGGTCAAAAAACCTTGTTATTATAATCTCATTTCCAGGGGCTCCCATGCCCACTACATTTACCCTAAAACTTGGCCAATCATGACGCGTCCAAATATGTGAGAAATATGTCGTTTTTACTTCGGTTTTTCTCGCTTTCCTTTAAATCTTTGTCTGTTTCTGTCTGTATGTCTGCCTCTCTCTATATCTTTCTTTCTGTGTGTGTGTGTGTCTGTCTGTCTTTGCCTGTCTCGCTGTCTGTCTCTGGCCGTCTGTCTCTGTCTCTATTTCTCTCGTCCTGTCTTTCTCCCTCCACTCAGTCCAATCATATTTACAGTAACGTTTATTCAGAAATGTTCAGTTTTATACATTTCATGAGTACACCAGTCTATAATTAACATTTTAAACGCTTTAAAAGTGTTGTTTTTTTCAATTTTTTAAATATTTTAAGAAATAAACAAAGCACTACTTTATCTAATATTTTTTAAGAGTTGCTAAAAACGTGACGGTGGAGGGACATAGTTGAAGGAAGGGTCTGATGAAAAAAGATTACCAGTAGGATCAAAATAAAGCTCAAAGAAAAAATACAGTCTACAAAGACAAACCCGTGGAGAACAGACGGAGAGTTGAGTTCAGGTGTTGTGCGTAGGTTAGATCAGTCGGTTGCGCTATGAACTAATGAGCTGGGCGTCCAAATCCAATGCTCGAATCTCAGCTGGGTGCCCTGTTGTTGTCTAAATAAATGTTTGTACATAAATTGTAAAATTTTCAGGGTAGTCGTGGGGACATGAGATAGTTAATCAATTGATTACACTCATCGCACGAAGCAGGTGAAAACAAGTTTTAACTCGGAACGTTTATTATTTTACCCAATAGAGCTTTGAAATGACTTCATTAAACCCAAAGGCGTCTTCAGTAGGGAAATCAGGTGAACGGAAAAAAATATTGTAAAACTTCTTCAAGTTTCTCCATGCGACAAGCCTAGGCCACCCACTTACCGAAAATCAATGGGCATTGGTAGGAGATTGTGGTTGCGAAACATTAATAGTTTTTAGCCGTCAAGAGGTCGTAGGGCATCCGCCTATGCAACATAGCGTAATCAGAACTGCTTAAAACGCCGGGAAAACACGTATGCTTATGGGCGGGGTGGAGGTGGGGAGGGAATGAGAGCTGGCGCGAATGGTAGAGCGCTAGGATCCCTTTCGAGAGTTACTGGGTTTGATCATACGATCGTACAAACTTTTGATCGCTCCCTGCTGTTTAGGTCTGTGTTATAACACAGTAAGTGTAACAGTTTCTGTCTGAGACTGGAGTCCTGGTATCTCCACACTGTCTCCGGTGTGGAAGCACGTGAAATTGTCAGACGCTAGTTTTGGGACCCTCCAACACATAGGATCTTTCTTGGAAATCTAGAAGCTGTTGTACAGGTAAAAAGCTTTTCTTCCTCAGAGAAAGGTGCTACGAACAGTTTTGATAAAGCTTTCCTCAGTCTC
>RQTK01000357.1:224557-236385 GCA_003991915.1 Elysia chlorotica | reverse complement strand
TCCCCTCTCCCTATTGTCCCCCCCCCCCCCCCCAGCCTCCCCTCTCCCCTCGCTCTATAAACCCCCAACCCCGAATATTACCTTTTTTCAGGTCATCTCGAGTCCTAGTTTGCTCACTCCGTTTCTTGCGAGTCCGTGCCCGCTCGTGATCTACTCACCTACATTTTGTTATTAGCGCCACCCAGGTAAGGATAAGACAGCGCACACCGACCACACCGCGAGACACAGAACAAAAGAACCGACAGCAGCACCGGCACAATCAAGAAGGAAAATAACAACAGCAAGGACAAAGCACTCTGATCCTATTCCGCAAAAAATCTGGTCGAATCGATACAGCGCTACCCACACGACAGACGGGTTCAGGCGGCCGATTAAAGTGCCAAGCGCTACAGAGCACAATGCAATCCGGCCACTTGTGATATATATACCGCAGATTTTCTTTATCGTCACAAGCAATATATTTTTTACAACACATTTCTCTTTCAGCCTCGTCGTTATTATTTCTTTAAAAGCACGGAGATGTATTAATAAAAAAAGGTTACGTCATTATTATTTCTTTAAAAAAACACGGAGATGTATCAATAATTTTAAAAAAAGTTACGTCATTATTATTTATTTATAAACAAAGATATGTATTAATAAAAAAACGTTATTACGCATTCCACCAATCAATCAATTGATTGATGATTCAGTTAATTAAAAAAATATGTTAGCCAATAAATTAGTTGGGCAGTTGCAGTTTAGCAATCAAACATGTTCAACGCACATTCAGTTCTACTTAGTTATCCGTTTCTTTAAAACATAAGTGACAGTAAGCACATGGGTGCTATGAGCGTATAAAGTTAATGTAATATTAAATGGCAAAAATGAAACTTAGTCGAGGATCGAAGTTTATGTTACCTATGAACGTACTACCCAAGATCGTTTACCAAACATCATGTTCACTCTATAATTATCTTTATCATTAATACCGAATACACCTGTCGATCAACTAATAGAGAACTGTGCTCAACTACAATTATTTTATACAAAAATGGCATATTCGTTATAACTTTATCTCTAACAAAGGTATACCTTTTTAACTATCGTGCCTTTCTATCTAGTTATCACCCATTTGCCACCTGTCTCTTTACTAGATCTAAAATAATTAAATATTTATATGTATGTGGAAATATACTCTGCCGATTGCCCTACCAATTACTATCGTTCAATCATTTATTCCCGCATATCGATCTAATTTTAGTTACATATGTACAATTCTTTGTTCACTTATCACTTTGTGGGGGCGGAGGTGGATCTGGTGCAAGTGGTAGAGCCGTTGTCTTTTATCGGTAGGTCACGGTTCGAAACCCACTATCGAAATAGCAAAATGTGTGTGATTTATCCGATAATTATTACTTAAACAAATTGATAACGAAAAAAATTCTCTATTGTAAATCCGGAATACACTCCCACCCCCCCCCCCCTCTCTCTCTCTCTCTCTCTCTCTCTCTCTCTCTCTCTCTCTCTCTCTCTCAAATACACTCACACACACTTACTCTCCCCATTCTCTGCTAAACCGACAATTACTGGCGACTACATATAAACGTAATAAGCCCCCCCCCCCTCCCCCTTACATGTGTCCCGTGTACTTTTGCAGTCCTCCTGCAGCAGTCCTGGAACTAAATCCCAGAGCTAGGCATTATTATTTCCTGATAAGGTTGACGCATAACCATTATAAACTCTGGCTTTGTCAGTCCACTCGACCCTGCCCCCCCCCTCCCCCCATACACACACACTCATTCACTCCACCGATCCACTGGGTCTGGATTGCACTCACCTTTCCTCCGTCCCTCGACCTCCCAGCGTCACACGCGCGCGTACGCCAGAGACTGCCAACGCAGAGTATATTCACGTAGGTTAAAAAGTGGAGTTGGTTCAACGACCAACGTCGCCCCTATATAGCTATATTGTAGATGAAGATATTGTAGATTGCAGTCTGATAATTTAACGTGCTGCTACACGCGAGACAGAGCGGGAAGACCTGGACTTCCTTCTAAGCCGGAAACATTAAACTGAATCCGACTCAACTAGTAACAAGGAACGATATCAGACAAATAATTATTTGACCAATCGGGAGGTTCGAACCGTGGACCTCCCGATCTGGAGACCAACGTTGTATGACTTGAACCAGTTCGCAACCCACACCACTCTATTCAAATAGGAGTAAGAAGTTCAAGAACATTATACTGTAGGCCTACGTAAAAAAAAAATGACGAAGCTTTTTGACGTATGTGTGTCAGCAGCTATACAGCACGCGTAAAGGCGCTCACCACAAAGGACAGTAGACAAGTGCGCTGTAACAAGGATCAAAGCCTTATAATGTCCCCAACCCTCCACACTCCACCACCCTCCACCACACTCCCGTTTCCTACCTTTTTGCACAATACCTAATGGCGTTGACCTGATAATAATGAAGGAGTGTGTGTGTGTGGGGGGGGGAGTGTGTTAGGAAAGGGGGGGGGGGTGAATGGGCTTAGTACCAGTGCTAAAGGTCCAGAATGGGCGATGTAGCCTCCAATCTATCAAGCCTGTCTCGGGTACTTCCACTGGCCTGCCAGACGGTATGAGTAACACTTACTCTATGTAGTGTAATATGTGTGAACGTGCGCGTGCGGTGTATTCTTCTATGTTATGGAATAGAGAGAGAGAAAGAGAGAGAGGGGGGAGAAGAGGAAGAGACAGAGACAGAGACAGACAGACTGACAGACCGACAGACAGACAGACAGACAGACTGAAAGACAGGCAAAATCAAAAGTAGTCTTCGTCATGTTACTTTATATTATGTTGTGTGCGTGTGGGTTTTTTGCTTCATTGTATATACATGTACACAGTTTGTTTGCAAGTTTTTGTGAGTCCCAGCGTCCTTGGTGTGTGAGAGAGAGAGAGAGAGATAGAGAGAGAGAGAGAGAGAGAGAGAGAGAACATCAGGGAGAGAAACACATAGAAAGAGGGGGTGGAAAAATAGAGATACAGAAAGACAGACAAAAAGAGAAACAGAGACAGATAGATAAATTGATACATGGGTAGACAAGCAGATAGCAAGTTAGCTAGATAGATAGACAGAAACTCATAGCTAAGTAGCTGGATAGATAGATAGATAGATAGATAGATAGATAGATAGATAGATAGTTAGGTAGATGGATAGATAGATAGAAAAGAGAGAAAGAGAAAAAGAGAAAACGTGAAATAGAAGAACAAAAGAAAAGCAAGAGATAGGATGAGAAATAACAGGAAAGAATCGCAAAGAGAGAGATAGAGAGATAGTAAGTGAAAGAGCAGACAGACCGATAAACCTACTACTGAAAATGGTAGAACAGAGACACTGCATTATCATTTCCATGGGACTAAAAAAATCCACAGTTGCTATGGAAGTCAAACGGCCTGGCAATAAGAACAAACCCTTTGTGGACATGAAAGGAAAGTGTGATGCTTTTCTGTGTGTGTCTGTGTGTGTATGTGTATGTCTGTGTGTGTGTTTGAAGTAGGACAGGGGGACAGGGACAGAGACAACGTCAGGCAATCACCTCCCGGTGGTGATAAAGACGTAAGTAGCTGTCAATATCCCGCTGTAAGATGGCGTAACTGCACAGTCACTGACGCTAACTTCCCTTAGTCCCTTTTCACTGGCTTCACTGTAGTTGTTTTGTCCTTCTTTTGTATTTGGTTTTGTGTATATTCCTTTCCCAACTGCTATTGTTTGGTTCTTCTCTTTTCTGTTTTGAATATAGATTGTTTTCAAGTTTGATAGACATTATTATTTTTCTCCCAATATTTGCTATAATTTGCTTGCTTGATGTTATTTTTGTTCTCTGACTCTTGTCATATTGCTTGGTAGTTTATTATTCTGAATATGTTAGATTGTTTTCAAGTTTGATGGACATCATTAGTCTTTTTCTCCCAACATTTCCTATATTTACCTTACTTAATGTTATTTTTGCACTATGACCCTGACTGTTGTCATATTGCTTGGTAGTGAATTATTCTGTTTTAAAAATAGATTGTTTTCAAGTTTGACAGGCATATTCGTTTTCTCCCACCATTTCCTATATTTTGCTTACTTAGTGTTCTCTTTGTACTCTGACTCTGACTGTTGTCTTATTGCTTGGTATATACCATTCTGCTTAAAATATGGATTGTTTTCAAGTCTGACAAATATATTATTTTTTCTCCTACTATTTGCTTTTTTTTTGCTACCTTACTATACTTTTTGTACTCTGACCCTGATTCGTGTCCTATTGCTTGGTAGTTACATTAACTAATCTGTTTTGAATTTAGATTGTTTTCAAGTTTGATAGACATGTTCTTTCTCTCCCAATAATTCCTATATTTTGCTTGCTTACTGATCTTTTTATACTGTGACCCTGACTCGTGTCTTATTGCATGGAAGTTAACTGTTCTGTTTTAAAAATAGATTGTTTCCAAATTTGACAGACATATTTGTTTTTTTCCCAATAATTCCTATATTTTGCTAAATTACTCTTGTTTTTGTACTATGACTCTGACTGTTGTCTTTATTGCTTGGTAGTTTACTATTCATCTTTGTTCCTCACTTTAAGTGGCCAATCGGTCAGGTTTTTTTGGGGTTTTTTTTCGTTTTTGGTTTCTATAAGTTGATGTTTTTTTTTCTCTTTGCTACATACACTTTCTTTTTCTACAACGATAAGATTTCTAGATTTTCTACTATATCGGTTAAATAGTTATTCAGTTAATCCCACGCATTACACAATATTCTTGTGAACAACAATCCAATGTATTACACGATATTCTTGTGAACAACAATCTATGTAAACAGGCATCTGAATTTGACATTACCTCTCCTTATACTCACTAAGGTCCCTCCGTTCCATTTTTAGCGATGCTGAAGTGGGTGTCTTTTGATTTGACAAAAACAATAAATAAAAGTTTAAGGCTAGATTATAATTCAGCCTCAATGATCTCTTACAACGCCAACGTTTTTTTTTTTCTCTTGTTACGAATTATAGAGTCTTCAGGCCCCGCGTTTTTTGTTTGTTTGAACTTACTAAGTTTGAGCGTAGTAAGTCGACTTAGCGGCTAAAACACCCAGTTGCATCAAACTTAAGAGGAAAGTGTAAGTTACGACATAAACTTACTACGACAAAAACCACTTGCATACGGACCCAGATTATAATTCAGCCTCGATGATCTCTCTTGCAATGCCAAGGTTTTTTTTTTAATTTCTTTTTTTTTTAACGAATTATGGAGTCTTCAGGGCCCGCGTTTTTTGTTTGTTTTCGTTGTTGTCGTTGTTGTTCTTTTTTGTTTTGTTTGTTCAAGAGTATTTTGTTTTTGGTGTGTTGTTTTTTTTGTTTGTTTTTTTTATTTGTTTTTTGTTTTGTTTCTGTTTTGTTTTTGTTTTGCTGTTGTTTTGTGTGTTTGTTTGTTCTTGTTGGGGTTTTTTTTTGTTTGGGGAGGGGGTGGTGGGTAGGGGGATTATTAACACACACGGCGGGAATCAGAAATTGTCTTAGCAGTACGCTCAGAGAAGAGAAAGAGAGGATATTTCCACATTGCATTGTTGCGAGGCAAATGACAACAGACGCTGCAAACTGAATCGAGAAACTTGGTGATGCGGCCCCATGTTCATTTGAAAGTGGGATAAACCGATAGATCTAATCCAGCCAGACTTTCCAACGGAACAATATACGCCACAGTCATGACACCGTGCTATCCAGCTGGGATTTGGGCGCGCGGATATCAGAGGCTTTGCCGTCCACAGGATGATAATGGATCGCATAATCAAGACGATTAGTAACGGAGTTTTCTGGTCGCTCATTGGCTCTGTCAGTTTTGGATAGAGCTATGATTCGTTACCGGTGCAGATTTCTCGACTTATCGTCTCCGTTTTGGTATGGGAGTCGTCATCGCAAGACACCTATTGTGATATCCAACCGGGATTTTGGCGCGTAGATAAAACCCATTCTCCGTGTGGACGCAAGGTGCAATCTGCCCAAAACGTAATGGCGATAGGTACGCGTGCCTCGGCGCAACGCCCGGATGAGGCCGATAAAAAACACGGATTAGGCTGGTTAAGAGCGGGATCATTGAGGCAGAGGCGGAGAAAACATGGATAGTCCCTGCTGTCAAATGTTCAAGCTTTTGGTCCCGGTGTATCCCATAGTTTGAGCCCTTGCTTGACAACACTGGGACGAGGTATCACCGGTTATCGGACTTGATGAGTCTGCTTGGCCCATGCTCGGGAGACAGGAGGCAAGGCCGTAAGCTGATTAGATGGCCTTGCGTAATTGTGTTGACAGTCAGGCATCATTCCATTAAAATCTTTATGGGTAGGTTATATGGCCTACAGTCTTCCCTCTCGCTTGATAGTGGTAGATACACAATTTATAACACTGTGTTGTAAAAACGTACCGATTCTAAAATTTAGGGTAACACGAACTAAAAGGAAACATATTTAGAGGCCCAACTTACGATGTATTTAGATGTCAAATTTGTAAGGATTCTAAATGTGATTCCTCTTTATATTTGCTTTTTTTAGTTGCACAAGATTATCTGATTTAGAAATATTTATGTAAAGACTGTAAACCTTAAAAGTTCTGCATCTTCAAGTTTGTTGGTCGGGTGGATGGGGTTAGAGTGTCGCCCTCAGAGACAGGAGGTCCAGACTCGAGCCAGGGTTGGTGTATGTATACTTTGAATAGTCAAATCCCAGGACCCCGCCTTGAAATCTAGTCTACAATAAAGCCTAGTTGCTGGATTCGGACTTTAAGAATCCAAACTTTGCATTTAGCTTTAGTTTTACTAGCTATCCGAAGCTCTATCATACTAATGTGAGGATAACGACTGAAAATAGAGTAGGTTCGATTTGGGTCTATTAAGGGTCCATATTCCATGTGCAAAAATGGGGGGACAAGCTGAGGATCGAACCTCAAACCAAGCACGCTCTATCTAAGCGTTCTAGCGCCCTTCGTATTGGTTCCCTCACAATGAACCATGATATGGCATGAAGTAAATTGCCACAGAGAACGCTTTAACAGGTTTTACTCTTCTGGGAAATAATCAAATCGCCCCCTAAAATCGCCTTCCTTCTTACAGAATCTAAGTGTCAGATGATGGTTCTATATATAATAACAAAAGAAAACTGTTCTGCTAATTGTTATTGGTATGGTAAATGATTGAAATATTGTTTAATCGATGGACAGAGAAGAAAAAAGGACCATTTTTGTCTTTTTATGAATCTGTTGATAAATTTATAGTCCATATTGATGAATCAATTAGTAACGCCATGGAAAAAATCATGACATCGTCAAAGAGAAAGAAACAATAATAAATGAATATAGAAATTAATATATAACTTTCGTTTATTCTGAGCGGAAAAAGATCTAAACACTTCACAATATCCGCAGCTACAACGCCTCAGGCATTGAAAGTTACAACATACGTTAGGTTGTAAGATTTAGTTGTTTAAAGGATTGGAAAGAAAGCCATTTTTAACTACAGCTTAGCATATCAAGGAGAAACAACTCCAAAACCATAAACAAAATATTAATATTAAATTATTTGTATTGATTTAAAATATTTAAAATCCCATGGCGATGAATATTTTTATTAAATTAATATTACGTCATACAAGATAAAGATTGATAGACAGATTTAGCAGGGCAATCAAAGGAAGAAAGAGGGAGGGGCAAAAAGACAGTCACATAGAGAGAGATTGAAAGAGGAGAAAGAATAAGAGAAAGAAGGAGAAAGGAATGGAGGGAAGGTGTAAATAGATAGACTGAGGGATTGAAAGAGAGAGAGAGAGAGAGAGAGAGAGAGAGAGAGAGAGAGAGAGAGAGAGAGAGAGAGAGAGAGAGAGAGAGAGAGGGAGAGAGAGAGAGAGATGGAAAGAGATAATATAATGAGAACAAAAACGTTACAGCGAAGCAAAATAACAAGATAATTTTTTTCATAAATCAAAAATGCGAATGAATTGGGAGTAAATCAAGTGTAATACATTGAAAACAAGGATTATGGAGGGGAGGGGATCCAGAGGAGGACAAGAGGAATGGCATGGAGGAAAGGTTAAGACAGAAGACATGCAACGAAGGTTAGAGAACTTGTCTCTCAGCAGGTCAGTGTGAACGCTATTAATTTAGTTTCACATGTGCGCGCGTGTGTGTTTCGGTGTTTTTCCCCTCTTTTTTTCACCAGTTTGCTTTCGCGCGTTCACGCGTATGTGTTTGTGCTGTTTATAATTTTTTGTTTTAATTTCTTCTTCGTTAATTTGCTTTCGCGTGTGCAATGTGCGTGTGTGTATGTATTTGTGTGTGCATTTTTTCCACTTGCCTCTCTAGGAAAGGACGTAATCAAAGTTTAGGGTTAAATGTCGCTGCGCCCCCATTTGTTTGTGATCAAACATTATTAGGGATACATCGAGAAACAAGAAATTAGTTGAAGATGACGGAAGAGAGAGAGAGAGAGAGAGAGAGAGAGAGAGAGAGAGAGTGAGAGAAAGAGAATGAGAGGGGGGAGAGCACAGAGAGAGGAGGTAGAGGAAAGGAGAGAGGGGGGAGAACAGATAGAGGAGGTAGAGGAAAGGAGAATGAAGGTATGGATAGACAGAGCAGAAAACGAGTAAGCCAGTGATAGAAAGAGAGAGAGAGAGAGAGACAGGCAGACAGACAGACAGACAGACAGACAGACAGACAGACAGACAGACAGACAGACAAACAGACAGAGGTTTTAAGTTTATAATTAAGTAAATGTAAAATATAAACATATAAACGCACACGCATTTATTCCTAAATATAGAAGCAAGATAATGATAGAAGTATGAGTTTATCAGTTTTAGCTCTAAACACTCTTCGAGTAATGACTAGCAAGGCTTTGTAAAGCGTAAATGGTCGTACTCGTTTTTGAAGATAGTATTTTGATTACGACTTATATGCCTATTATAATCTGTAATTTGTTGGTATATTGCTCCATCGTATTATTCAAAACTCTTGGTATACTTTAGCTTATGAATGGCTATAAACTATAGACTGTTTTAATAACACCATAGATTTAGATGTGTCAGAAAAATTGAATGATCATAATGTAGAATTTAGTTAGTGAGCTTAGAAGTGATCCGAGGAAGGATCGAAGTAAAAATGTCCCTCTGTGTCACTAGAACCATCAGTATATAGATATATATATATATATACTTCGGCACTGAGCCACTTTGAAAGAACATGGTTCAAAAGACCCCTACAGTCCCTGTGAAAAGATGGTCACAATACATTTTATAGAATCTGATTATAAAGAAAGTGTAGAGTTATAGTACTGATCATTTGGCTTTAAAGTTGTTTAATTTTTTTATATCTAATGCTTTTCATTATTACCAGGAGGCTTCCTTGAAGAATCATAAAGCTTTTGCGTGGTTAAACAATTAAACTCCGTTGTATATATCCACATTACAATGACCATTACACTACAGACCGAACAATCTAGCGCTCTGAATGCATATCCGTGAGAGTCAATCAGTGACTACTTTCAACTGTTCAGCCCATTTATTAAAGTCACTAATTTTTTTATATAGTCACTTCAAGATGATCTGACTTGCAATACTTCTTATGTGATTCATTTATATAAACACCTAAAGGGAAGTCTCATAAGAGATAGCACAAGCAATATATTTTCTTATTTAACCATTGTTTTTTTTTTAACTTTTTGAATGTCAGTAGTCTCTCAGTATACTGTCCAGTGATTCGTGCTAATGGCCTTTCTGAAGTAAAGTGTAAATACTGTAAATCATAATAATTATAGGGTTTATATCGCAAAAAATGTTTCTATCATTACCTTATAAACAAGAGAAAACATGATTAATAAGTACTTTCTTACGCACACATTCATTGTTTGCTGGTTTGATTTTTAAATGTCAAGAACTTTTATGAGTGCAAGTTGTTTTATCATGATAAAATATTTAGAGATCTATTTTCAACGCATAATAAACCTAGATACATTGTGAGTGACGGGAAACTCTTTATTTCTGGGCGTCTTTGTTAGTGCTAGGATATATGAACGCTTAATACTAGTTTACCGTCTTTGTTCTTTCCTTCATTTGATTTATGAAATGGGATGATCATGTTTCATTTGTGATTTCTTTCTCTCTTTGAACTTCCATCTTTAAAAAACAAGTACAAACAGAAATATCATATCTATCATTTATTTAATCTTTTTTTGTTGTTCGGTTCTATTTTTTACTCACCCACTTTAGCCATGGTAAAAAATACAACTAATGTTTAACTGAGTTAAAAATAAAGACAAATGGATACTAAACTAATGATTTATGTTTCACTTTGCGTAATCTTTCTTCATTCTGTTTTTTTATCTTAATGTTGCTGTTTTGTTGTTCACTTTTGTTTTTGTTTCTATGTTTTATCAGCCTTTTCCAATCTTTCTCATTCCCTACCCTTTCCCTTCATATTTACTTATGTAATTGCTTTCTAAATGGCTCTTTATCAGCCCGTATATCCGTCTGTGTTTACCTTTGTGTCTGTTTATCTGTCTGCCTGTCTATGTCTCTGCGTGTCTGTCTGTCTTTCTGTCTATCTGTCTGTCTTTCTATCTATTTGTCTGCCTGTTTCTCTCTCTCTCTCTGTCTCTCTCTCTCTCTCTCTCTCTCTCTCTCTGTCTCTCTCTCTCTCTCTTTCTCTCTGCATTTATCGCTCTTATGATTACATGCAAAATACAGAACGAAAAAAAAACAAAAAAAACAACAAACCAAAATCAGCTAGTGACGAGTTTAGTGGCAATAGCAAGGGGAACTTTGCCCATGTGAAGGCAGCCTATCAAAACCAGCGTTATTATTAATTGCAAGATGGGCCTTAAGCCATCAATATTTTTACAAAATACATAGAAACACGAGCAATTATATTTCTGCTCCAGTGCCGAAATTGCTATTCCCCTAAACTAGAATGAGCAAAAAACTTTAATAATTATAAAAAAAAATAAAAATAAGATAAAACACAGCGCACATGATCAACATTTTAGGGCTAGGGCTAGGGCTAGGGCCAGGGCTAGAGAGCTTCTGAAAGCTAACACTGGAAGCTTAATGTATTCATGAATTTTTTTTTCTCAAGACAAAACAAAACAAGAAATAAAGAGTGAAAACTCAGTAATCACGACGCTGGCCTAAGCTTTCCTTTCTAAGCATCATGAGAAATAAACGAGGTCTGAACTAATTGCTCACGAGGTAACAGCAGCATGCAATGCATGTTTACAGCGTGAAGCGGAATAATTCTAGCAGGAAAAGAAAACAAGCAAAGCCCAAAACAACACCAATAGCGTTGTTTCTCACACTATCACTCAATCTCTCTCTCTCTTTCTCTCTCTCTCTCCCTCATTCTCTCTTACTCTCTCTCTGTCTCTATCTCTTTCTCTCTCTCCCTCAATCTTTCTGTCTCTCTCTCTCTCTCCCCCTCTCTATCCCTCAATCTCTCTCCCTCTCTCTCCCTCAATCTCTCTGTCTCTCTCTCCCTCTCTGTCCCTCAATCTCCCTCAATCTTTATCTCTCTCTGTCTCTATCTCTCTCTCTCATACTCACTGACTCACGCACATACTTACACACACACTGCAGGAATGAGCGCAGTTCTTATCTTTCGCACAGATCACTACCCCGATGTTAGGCTTCTCTTTTCGATGCCTTGTTTTTATTTAAACTCATTTTCCCTTGCTTTTTAAGTGATTCGTAATCCCCAATTTTTAATCTATCTCCCACTCCCCCCCCTCTCCCTCTCTCTCTCTCTCTCTCTCTCTCTCTCCCTCTCTTCCTCTCTCCTTCCTCT
>RQTK01000357.1:206711-224485 GCA_003991915.1 Elysia chlorotica | reverse complement strand
CTGTTTTTCTGTGTCTGTGTCTATCTGCTTGTCGTCTATCTCTCTCTCTCTCTCTCTCTCTCTCTCTCTCTATCCAATTTAGGCCCGTCCATTCCTCATTTCCCAAAATGTTACCCTGCCCTAGAGGCTTTTTTGTTTTTGTTTATGTTTGCTTTTTTTTCAATTTTTCGGATTTTTGCCCAGAGCTAATGCTATCATAATTGTGATAACTTTTCAACATGCGCATTTGTTTTGGACGTGTGCAAAGTGCTCGACAGCGATAGATTGCTAGATGATTAATTTTCTTTAAGATTGTTTGTGTCTTTATGTTGATTCCTTTCGATCAAATCTGATCGCATCATTACATTTTCTTTCTATCCCTTCGATTGTTTCTATCGCTATTATCTAATATATTTAGTAATCTCTCTATCTTTTTCTATTCCATCTTTCTATATCGACTTATAATCTCTATACATGTATCTTTCTTTTATCTGTCTTTTAATCTCCCTTTATCTTTCTTCATCTATATATGCATTTTATATATCAATCTATTTATCTAACGGTGCATTATTACTCTCTGTCTCTACATGATTCTGTCTGTCTATCTGTCTCTGTGTGTTTCCAGAGTTATGTTCTCTTCTTTCTTAATTCTTCGAAATCAACATATTTATATTAGACGGAGTCTTATTGGATAACCCCACCAGTAGTCCTAGGTAACTTTAGATCCCGACATAATCCATTGTATGTATATGCCCAATAAAGATATGTATTGAGACGTCCGACATATCCATACATTTAGACGCACGGGTTATCAATGCATTTAGACGTCCAAGGTATCCATGCATTTAGACGTCCGACGTATCCATGTATTTAGACGGCCGGGATATACATGTATTTAGACGTCCAACGTATCCATGTATTTAGCCGCCCGAGTTATGCATGTTTTTAGACGCCCTACGTATCTACGTTTTTAAATGCCATGGTTGGGCGTCTAACCCTACTTCCTCCTTGTTCATTCTGCCTTAACTCACAATTCACAGGTCGACGGGTGTTAGACCAGGCACTGTGGACAGACAAGATGAGAGGTCAAGGGGTTAAGTATCAACATCTCCGACCAGCGGTCAGCTTGACCGACTACTTACTACTAGCGACTAGCCTACCATCAGCACGTTGGACTATAGCAATCTTTGTATCATATTGGCGAGCAAACACATAAATAACGTAGGCAACCCCGCCAGCCATAAACAAACACGCTGTCTCGTTAACTGGCGAGTGTTGGGAACGCCGCTCTGTTTACATCGTCTCTGGTTCATGGGGTCAAGGCTTAGGTGAGTAAGGAACAAGAATGGCAGTTTTATTTAGTTATATAGTTCGCGTGGTAACATTAGACGGATAGCAAGGAGATAAAGATGGGATGCGGAAGAGAGATAACGAGAAAAAGAAAAAGATATCATTAGAGGTTTAGAAAGACGAGAGGAGAAGAAAGAAGTTGTGAAGGAACGAAGAAGAGGAAGAGCAAAAAATGCGCTTCGTAGAGGATTTAAAGGTCCGAAGTTTGAAATAGGCTCCGGTGTCTCTGCCTCTGTAAAATATTCTAGAGAAGACACTGGAGGCGTAAAACTAGCTTTGGTTTAAATTCGTCTTCGGTTAGCTGAGATTTCAAAGATATATATTCAGACAAATCATCGTAGCTGTCAATTTTTTAGATACCGTGTGTATATGGATGAATTACCGAAAAAAGTGTTCTCAATAAGAGCAAAATCAAAACTTTAAAGAATAAGGAGATTCTACAAACAAAAATTAGTTTGTTTAAAATGCTATCACGTATCTCATTCCCAATCACGCTACCGCTCACCAGGATTAATCATCTAAGATAGTGCACTTTAATTTTCTTTTCTTTTTTTTTTTTTTTTTTTTGTGGGGGGGGGGGGGGGGAGAAATCCACTCAGAGACAGAGCTGGGATACCACGACTTCTGTCTGAGCCGAACTATAATGACACACTGTCTGAATCAGCGAACGATTTTCTGACCTTATGGTGGGACAAAACTGTGAGCCTCTGATTTAGAGCCGCTAGCTCTACCACTGAGCCACCAAGGGGAGAACCCACTTACCAATCTATCCGTCAAATTTGTTAGTCTGACGCTATCGAATACTAAGACCTTAGCTCGCTGTGATTCTTGGACAGGGTTGTTCTGTCTCATACTGCTTGTGCCATATGCAGTACCTGCATTTTAATTGTGATTGTTCAACTTTTTCAAGTCCTATTGAGAGAGAGAGAGAGAGAGAGAGAGAGAAACTTCTTTTTCGGTTTCAAGGAAAGATTTTATGCGGCGACAGGTCGCGAAACTTATAAAGTGTTTTACGTGCTTTATATGATTCCCCAGTGAGACCCAGGAAACATTAAACCCACAGACCAACAGACAGAGAGAGAGAGAGAGAGAGAGAGAGAGAGAGAGAGAGAGAGAGAGAGAGAGAGAGAGAGAGGATGGGGAGAGAGAGAGAGAGGAAAGAGAGAGAGAGAGAGAGACAGAGAGAGAGAGAGAGAGAGAGATAGAGACGCGTTGCTTCCACATAGAGACAGCGCTGGGATACCACGACTTCTGTCTGAGCCGACTATAATGACACACTCACTGAATCAGTAGTGAACGATTTTCTGGCCTTATCGTGAGGCAAAACTTTGGGCGTTTGATTTGGAGCCGCTAGCTCTACCACTGAGCCACCAAGGAAACTCTCTTATCCGTCTATCCATCAAGTTTATTAGTCTGACGCTATCTATCAGATACTAAGACCATAGCTCGCTGTGTTTCCTGATCAGAACTGTCTTGTTTTATATTGCTTGTGTCATTTGCAGTACCTGTATTTTAATTGTGATTGTTCAACTTTTTCAAGTCCTGGCTATCCTGCTCTGAGAGTGCGGCGTCGTATAGTATCCTCCGTGGGGAACTTAGGCGACGTTCAACAAGGAGAGAGTTAATCCGACAAGTGATTATCTTACCTACTGTGCCTTTTGGGCGTTAAAACAACTCAGCTAATTTAAGCTATTGCGCCTACTGTCTTATAATAAAATTATGGACAGAGATAAAACATGGAAAGGGATATTTGGTGAGACAGGATTGGGACGGTATCAGTTCAAACTAGGCAAGGAGCTTTCAAGATTCCTTCAGAAAAGTGTCAATAAGACAAGATGCCGTGTAAGACCATAGACTCCCGCTCCAAACAGTTTTGCTTTGACTCAAATAGTCTGCACCAGTCCTGAATAAAATCGTTTACTGAAATAAATATAAGGATATCAAATTGCCTATATAGAAATTGAAATTCTTTATTCAGTATTAAAGGCCATTGGCCCAAATTACAAAACAGTGTAACGGTTTTACAAAAACACTCTACTGTGAACATCTTAAAGATAAACATACTAAAGATGTAAGGAAACTCAGTACCTTCTGGGTAAAGAGTTTGCTAAATTAATGTTCAAACCTTGAGGTCAACGAGATTAAATGGCATGTAAAAGAGTGTAAATTTAAGAATGTATATTTCTGTAAATCATTATTTATTGTATACAATGTCTTTCTAACAAAAGTTATACCATTTAAAATGCTGTGAGGATATTTAGTATTAGGAAGAGGTATAATTTGACATTTGATGGATATGCAATAAAGAAAACGGGTAATTGTCTAGATCACAAATCTAGAAACACATCTTTCATCTTAAATTCGAGGGTCAAAAAGGGCGAAAAGGTACATGCAAATTTGTAATAATAATATGGTGAAACAGACTGTATTAAACAACTGTACTTAACATAATTATGCTAATTTTACTTTTTACATTTGCGTATCACAGAAAACTGAACTATAGCGCGTGGGCCTCAAGTTTTGCAATTTGTTTTATAACTGTTATATTCAAGTTCTTTTATCTATGTGCAAGGCAATTTTGGATCAATACTTTAAAAATATATCCAGCATCACCCAATTCAGTCTCACATACATATTGATTTTTAAGCACCTATTGTATTGATCGATCTTGCCATGATTTTTATAATAATATTGATCTCAGTTTTCTTAAAACTAGTCAGTTCTGCCTTACAAAATCTTACTAGGCCAACAGAACTGTAAGGAAAACAGCAGAAATGTTTAATACTCGCGGCAGCGGCAGTGGTAGCGATAGTGTCCAGGAAAGCACAACAAACAGTTGGCGGTTGTCACCAAGGGAAACAGAGAAGCAAGCGGAGGAGACATAGAAATCTAGACAAACACAATCCATCGATCTAGGCCTACTCTAGCCATCTTCTCATCCGCTTAAATAACGGTAAGGAAAGTGCAAGGGACATAAATCTTGAGCCATGACAGCCCTTTGTTGTTTTGATTTTAAATTTGTTGGTCGTTGCGTTCGCTTTGTTTCTGTATATCTGTTTAACCTTTTCATTCTTCTGACGGGTCTGCATCTGAGGAGATAGGTGGAAAGTGTATACAGTTAGAATTTTTATTAGCTATATAAAGAGATAAAGAGCAAAAAAATAGAAGGGTGAAGAAAGAGAGAGAGAGAGAGCGAGAGAGAGAGAATAGGGTGGGTGTGCAGTTTGACATATACAATTACAAATACAAAGACAACAGGAAAAAGAATATAAACTGTGCGAGAGGAGAAGGAAAAAATGACGCTAAGAGATAAAAAAATACAGAAATAAAAAAACATTGCGGACATTGGTAAGTCCCACAGAGGCTTACACAAAAAGGTCATTCGTAACTATCATTTATAGACGCTAAGCAGTTTTTTGTTGCTGTTGTTTTGTTTTTTTGTTGTTATTTTTTTATGTGAGGATAAGGAATAACTGAAAAGCTGGAGCATCTTATGGAAACTAGAATGATTGAAGGGAAGTGCAGCATGTTAAAAAATAACGAACGTTATCCTTTCCTGTTCTTGTTACGACGCGTCGTAAGCTACTGCAACGTTGTACTTACTACCCTAGACTTTTCAAAAGCAGTTTGGGCTCTTCCTTCCTCGTCTATCTTTTTTTCTGCCCTATGCTTTTCTTTCTTTGTGCATAATAATTACTATTACCGTGTAAATGCTTAGTTCCTTTATTATTTTAGAATCCATTTAATGCTATTCTTGAACTACTGTACTCGCAATTGATTGTCGCCCCTTATTAGTTTTATTCTATAGTTATTGCTACGTGTTAGAATACATTCACATTTATAACCAAAGACAGCTATATTTTAAACACATTTTGGTACAGTTAGGACTTACATTAGAAGTCTCGTAGGCTTGTAAGCCAAACGAGAAAAACGAACTGAGCTTAATTATGTCCTAACTATGATGGTAATTAAAAATAAGACGATTACTATTACCATTATTATGCAAAAATGTGTTTACTTCAGTCGGTTCGGTGACTTTGCTTGTTATTTTGGGTAGCCCAAAAATAGAATAATTAAGATAATAAAAAAAATCGATCAAATAGCATGTATGTGACTCAACAGTGAATAATGATAGTATTCGAGTCCCCCAGGGGCGGGGGGGGGAGGAGGAAATAGTGAGGATGAGGGGTGGTATCATCATCATCATCAACATCATTGTCATCTTTATCATCAGAATCATTTATTGTTAAATATAAAGGGACTCGCAAGTCAGTTGCAATTTCACCAAAAAGGGTTAATAAAGTATTTTGTATCATACCTTATCTTATCTAACTTCTATTATCATCGTCCACATCGTTTCTATTCTGAATGAACAAACTGTACTGTATTTAGTCAGCAACCCTATAATTACCATCCTATCCCCCCACCTCCCTCTCTCTCCCTCTCTCTCTCTTTCTCTCTTTTTCTCTCTCTCTCGTTTGGGGACCTTAATGTGATTCGAAAGGAGTGAGGAAGGGCCGTAGAGATTTTGACTAATCGTTAGGGAAATGGAAAGGAAGGGTTTTGGAGTATGTTCAAGAGGTGAAGAGAGAAGAGTTAAAAGATAGGGGTATGGAAAGACAAATAAAAGACGGTAAAATTGACAGTCCGTCAAAAAGAAAACAAATATCAATGGGAATGGAAAAAGAGTTATAACATAATTATGCGCAAGTGACGAAGAGACAACAAGGAACCTACAACGTAATAGAAAGATGAATACATGACGAAGAAGTCGGCATACTCTTCTGTTAAATCGATACTATCAAATTGAAAGAAAGGCCAACAGTTATTGGAAAGAAAACAGCTTGGAAGTATGTAAGACAGGTGAAAAAGAAATTAGGAAGAGATAGAGGTACAAAAAGAAAAAAAATTATAAAAGATGAGCAAACGGTAGATTGTTGAAAAGAAAGAAAGACCAGAAGGATCGTGGAAATGAAGAAATTTGGGGGGGGGGGTATAAAAGGGGACGAGAGATCAAGAAAGAACTAGGAGTTTAGAGAGACCAAGAGACAAAAAAAGAGACTGTCAAATAGAACGAAAGATCAGAAAAAAGTTATGAACACAAAATGAATACCTGTATGTAAAAGAGTAGAGAAAGAGAGAAAAAAATAGACAGGGTGGTATAGAGATACAAGATAAGTTAAAGAGCCAAGCGAAGAAACTATCGAATACAGAAAGATACAAAGAAAGATCGGAAGGGGAATGTAGGTGGAGACTTCTGAAGTATGGAAGACAGAAGAATATAGAACAAGAAAGGAGCAGAAGTATAGAAAGCCTAATACGGACAGACCAACGCAAGTGAAATATAAGGAAACAACAAGATTTGAAGTGTAAGGAACGAAAGGCAAGAAAAAGTTTAAGCAGGCAGAATTGAAAAAAAGAGTTGGTAAGGTAAGGTTAAATAACTGTCAAAATGGTCCTTTAAGTTCGCTGGAGCTTAGAGCAAGATTCCTTAGACTTACCATACTGACATTGATCTAACCTGTAGGAAAGAATCGCGGCGCCCACAGAGGGGTCGAACCAGCGACATTTTGTATTGTGCGCTCTATATTTGGAGCATCGCAACCCCCAATAGAGCTATCAAAAGGTAGACCTATACTTTTTCATGGTATAAAAAAATGACAGTTGCCCCCGCAAAAGAGTGGCGACTTACATATTTTTTCATGTTACTCCAACTATTTTTGAGACATTTTCAGTGGCGAAATGTAATGTTTTTATATAATGATTGTCTTTCTTACCACAGCAGTCTTAAAATAATCTTTGTACCACAAAAAAATAAGAAGAAAAGTTTTTAATATCGTTCAAGGCTGTATTTTTTTTTTCAATCGCTACACAATGTGAACGTAATAATTAATCATATTATCCTTTTCCACACGGCCATCAATAGAAGAGGAACGAAAGTAAACCAAAACAAAAATGTATTTGAGCGAAGCACAACAAAACAATAATTTAATTTAGGCTCTTCTGTCACCGTGCCTTCTTTACGCTTCTCTGAAAATTCGTCTTGATGTTGTTTACAAAAAACCTCGGCAGATTCCCTTAACCTTCTATCGTACGCATCTTTTCCTTTCCTTTGTTTCCTTTAAATTTAGTTCGCAATAAATCTTATGGTAGTTCTTGGCCAGCATTACAACCGTTTATAATGCAATTATTGCCGATCTGTCCTCGTTTCCGATCAGTTGACGATCTACAAAGCTTCTTTTCCGCTGGCTCGGTCGGTTGTGGGGCTTCCTGATACGAAGGCCTTTCCGAGACCGCTGTGTCACCCAGGCGAGTGTAGCCACTAGGGTAGTAAGTACAAAGTTGCACTAAAACTTACGACTCGTCATAATGAATAATTGGCCGTAAATACAACCTTGGGGTAAGTTTACCACTCGTCAAAAAATATGAGATTAGGGGGGTTAGTACAAAGTTCGGGTAAGCTTATGACTCGCCGTAAGCCTGTATTACATATTCTTACAACGTATTGTAAGCTACCGCGATGTTGTACTTAGGGCCCTAAGAATTTACGGCGAGTTTTGAGCATCCACAACGTTTTACTTGCGATCCCAGGATTAGTACGTGAAAATAAGAAGTATAATTATTTGTGTAGTCCACAGCTTACCATGTGTATAGACGACAGGAACTGGAGTAATACCAAACACATCAATTATTAATATTTTTATTATTAAAATGTATTATTATTATTATTAGATAAGGTATGATACAAAATACTTTATTAATCCTTTTTGGTGAAATTGCAACTGACTTGCGAGTCCCTTTATATTTAACAATAAATGATTCTGATGATAAAGATGACAATGATGTTGATGATGATGATGATGATGATGATGATGATGATGATGATGATGATGATGATGATGATGATGATGATGATGATAATAATAATAATAATAATAATAATAATAATAATAATAATAATAATAATAATTATCTAACTTCTATTATCATCGTCCACATCGTTTCTATTCTGAATGAACAAACTGTACTGTATTTAGTCAGCAACCCTATAATTACCATCCTATCCCCCCACCTCCCTCTCTCTCCCTCTCTCTCTCTTTCTCTCTTTCTCTCTCTCTCTCTCTCTCTCTCTCTCTCTCTCTCTCTCTCTCTCTCTCTCTCATTCTCTCTCACTCTTTTCCCTTTTCCTTACCGATGCCCGTGTTGCATGAACCGCTGGCACTAAACGCACAGTACCCTTCCTGAGACAAAAGGCCGGGACATCATAATAATAGGACCTACCATCAGACGGCGACCTAGCATTGTACAAGCTTTGCGATTCTCGCACCGATATCGGATCACATAATCAGGCCCATAAAGCATGGCTGCTCATTGGCTGCATGAGTCTTGGGTAGAGCTACGATTGGACACCGGTGCAGATTCATTTACCAAGCGGCCTCGTTTTCGCTGCTAGCGCAATTATCGCAAGGCGTGTGTTTGTTTTCTTTTTTGCTTTTTTTATGTTTTTGTTGGTTTTTTATTACCTTGTTTATGGGCAGCCCGCGATGTACAGTGTACTGGCGCAGATCAATAGATCATTGTTATGTATGCAGTGTGGCCGATGAACGCGGTGCTGCCAAGTTTATGGCAAAAAAGCGTATTATTCTGTATGTATTTTTATACAAATATACGGTTTGATAGTGAATGGCGTTGGCAGCTGTGTTTAAAGCGGGCGGTGCCAGTACAGTCAATATTGTTTTACTTCGAACAGCCAAGTTTTTTTCTTTACTTTTTGTTATGGATTTATGTTGTGTGTTTTATTCCTTGTTTTTCATTCGTGTTTTTTTTCCTTCTTTACCTTACGTGTCGCGTACTACTTATTCAATCTTTTTTTATGATTTTTTTTCTATTTTTTTTCCTATGCGAGTCGCGGTTTTTTTTTTTTATATCTTACTACTTTTTTCATTCTTTTTTTATGATTTGTAAAAGTGCTTATTGTATGGGGATGTATGCAAGAGAAAAACAAAACACACACACACACACACAAAGTTGGGTATTTCTTTTAATTATTTCCTTTCTCCAGCGCAAAACCGATTTTCCTCGGTGCGTCTCTTAAAATGAATTAGCCTACTACTCCAAGATTTCATGGATACAGTTTTTTTTTTTCAACTTGCCTATCTAAGATAAATTTCGACCTGAACCTGCCACTGTTAAAAGGTCTAATTCATTATTGTATTTCAGAACCACGATCGCAGACTACAAGTCTTGTAGTTGTACCAGTCATGGCTGTTCTCTACTCGAAGGCATGAAAAGAACAATAACAAAAACCGAGATATTCATGGAACAACATAACAATACCTCGCGTTTCTCAGCCGGACAAAAAATAATACTTTTAGATGGTCATAACTCAGTGCTCATTGCATAATATTATGGATTTCAAAGATATATAATTCCTAAAGTAAGAACTTCTAGTAGACGCTTAGCTTAGCTGTAGCAAAAGAAAACTGCAGAACTAAAAACGATACATCGTAAAAGTGCAGACATCTCTAGATATTAAGTAACTACTCTTTGGAAATAATAGGTTTGCGATCGCGGGACCCACATAAAATGAAGACGATCGGTCAGGAAAATTTCAGCGGGTAGTAAGTTTGGTTCTTATTATAGAAAAAGATGAGTCAACAAACAAACAGGTTTTTTTTTTCCACGTATTTTTAAATTCAACACAGTCTATTATTTATATTGAAGAAAATTCCATGCCTAGGAGTCACGGTTACGTCATTTACTCTCGTCTTGCAAATCGCAAATCCTGTTATCAAAGTTTCAAAGTGCCTCACTGAACGGAGACAGTGATGTAAGAATAAACAAGGGGAGGGAGGGTTGAAAATCTTCGATCTGATGCTTGGGATGGAAAAGAGGAGGAATGAGGGAGGGAAAACTTCACGTCATGAAACGGGCTTTAAGGTTCATTGGAGAAATAGTCGAGAGGAAAGAGTAGAGAGGTGAACAGTAACGTTGAAAGTGTTTAAATAGGGGACAATATGACTGCTGTGAAAACGAATTCTACTTAATAATAAAAAGAAAGAGGTGAAAGAAGGAGGCAGACGAACAGACATACAGAAAGAAAGAAGGACGGATAGAGTAAACAGCATAAAGGCGGACAAAAAGACATACAGGTATAAGGGAGACAGAGGTAGAGAGACAGAGAGATACATATAAAAGGTAGGAAAAGAGACAGACGTGCAGACTGTTAAACAGATAGACCGAAAGAGATAGACGGAGAAATACAAAGAGAGAGAAGAAAGAGATACATAAACACTTCGAAAGATATAGATACAGAAACAGAGAGAGAGGAATAAAGAGAGAGAGAGAGAGAGAGAGAGAGAGAGAGAGAGAGACCTGGATGAGGAGACGGGACGTAGAGAGAAGATTAGCCCCTGAGTAACTTAGAATGGTAGAACTAACGCACCCACCCTTATCGATTTTCCCTTTGTTTATTTGACAAGTCGGCGCAACCAAGCCGCCCTCTGTAAACAAAAGACATTACAGATGGAAAAAACAAAACAAAAACGAAACAAACAAACCCACATGAATTTATAGATAAAGAGGATGCCGACGACAGTATAAGCAAATATGAAGCTCGAAAAAAACTCTGCCATGAAACTACTGGCGAAGTAAGGTTGGTCTAAGTGTAGATTCTAAAGTCAGTGCTTTGTATTTTGAAGGTTTCGGGTTTGATTCTCTGCTGGTTGAGTGAGTGTCAGTTTTAGGTTTTTTATTTTAACGGCAAAGTCATTTGATCCCACTTTGAGAACCCGTCACTGCTTAGAATTTTTATGGTGATCTAAGGGTACACACTGATTTTAGTGAGAGAGAGTTATCTGGCTCCGTGATTCAGACACAACTTAACATTACGTTTCTGTTTGAGTAAGGGAGAGAGAGAGAAACAGAAACAGAGAAGGGGGAAGAGAATGACAGAGAGCGGGGTGGAGAGAAGGAAAAAATTGAGAGGGAGAGAGAGAGAGAGAGGTGGAGAGAAGGAGAAAAAGAAAATGGTAAAATGCAATCGCATCTGATGAGTAGTAGTTATCTGGCTCCATGATTCAGACACAACTTATACAAGTTAACATTACGTTTCTGTTGTGAATTTTCTTTTTTTTTTTCCTTTCAATTTGTGTTTTTTTATTCCCACTCTCTCTCTCTCTCTCTCTCTCTCTCTCTTTCTCTCTCTCTCTCTCTCTCTCTCTTTCTCTCTCTCTCTCTCTCTCTCTCTCTCTCTCTCTCTCTCTCTCTCTCTCTCTCTCTATCCAGCTATCTATTTCTTTCTATGTACTTTTTAAATAACTTGTCCATTAAATTATTTTATTTGTGTATTTTTTTATTCAACTATTTAATGTATATGGATTGGTCTAAGTACTTTTGGGAAGGGCAGATGAGGACAGATACGATCTGAGCAGCGCCTAAATTGTATTTAATTTTAACGAAATAAGTCTATCTCATGGCGTGCAAAAATCAAAAGTTCTCAGTTACAAGTTGATCGTTTTGACATTTAATTAATCTTAACTGATCGAATATTTCCCCATGAGCAGTTAATCCATTTAAATATTGTAGGTTTAAAACCCTTAACATTATTTCCACACAAAAAAGAGAAAACGATTCTTTTTAGAATGACATTTTAATCTAGCGAACTTTAAAGAAGAAGAACAAGTTTAATCTTTTATAGCTTTGCCAGATTTAGTTTCATTTCCAATTTCTCTTCAAAGCGTTATCTATAGTTGATTTGGTTCTAAATAAGACAAAAATCTATTAGTGTTATTTCTTGGCGTTAATTTCAATGAAACAGTTGTATAGAATAACAAGCGTCTTTATATAATCTTACACAGTTACAGTGTCGTCTTTCTTCTAGACCATCGAATGCTTGTCTTATTGGCGTGAGTTCACATACAAAGTGCGTGAGTTTCAGACAAAGTAAACAGACAAAGGAGCAATTCACTTGGCCCTGTTAGTTCTCTATCCACCTCTTTTTACTATCTAGGGATTTTGACATCGAGTGAATAGTATTTTTACAGAGTGCATAAAACTTATATATAAGTATAACAAATTAGATTTGCTTGCGATGCTGGTCCTTATTCTGCTTAAATACTGTCTTGTGATAAAAGATAAGTATAGTTATATTCTACGTTAAAATATTCATTGAAAAACAGATATTTGTTTTTGTACATGTATTTGAGATTCCATTGTCTGATTTTATTTTGCTTGGGTTATAACTCATTGAGCTTTATATATTAAACAAAAAAATAGCGGTGAGTGTTCATAGATAATAACAGCGTGTTGTCTGTACGTGTTTTGTGGCGTCATCCCCTGGTAGTTGTGCTGAAGTATTGTCTGAGTTTTCTGTGGTCCGAGTCGGATGACAGTGTCGGCATTGCGTATGTGAATCATATATCGCAGACAATGAAATGAGGAAAGGTAATCCTGAAGAGTCGTCTTTCAACAAGATCACCAAAAAAGCAAAAACAAAACAAAAAACTGATTGACTCACATCTGCTATGAACAGTCCACAGCGGAAAATCCCTTTTCCCAAACGAAAAAAAAACATTATCCGACGATTGTAAGACCTACATTATTATTATCGGCTCTTTTTAAGATGGTTTCAAGTTCCATCCACACCACCCTTGTCGGCGAAAATTATAAATGATGCTTCCTCCACTGGCCAAATCTAAGGCCAGAACCAGACTGCCGCTGGTGGCTGGGGTGGGGCTGTGGCTGGACTGCGAGTTCTTTATGAAACACTCTTGTATCTATTTATTTGTGCAGTCAGACCGAGGCTAAAAATACAAGAGGGTTGCATAAGGAAGTCATAGACCCACCCCAGCCACCAGCGTCAGTCTGACTCTAGCCTAAAGAAAGCTCTATAATTGTTGAGCTTGTTGTAAAGGTTTTAAGAGAGGCTAGAACTAAAAGGACATTTTTTGTTGCCTCTGTTGTTTGCTACAAAAAAGAAGAAAAAAAAGATTATTGAATAGGCAATGGTACACGAGATCAGGGGAATGCAAGATTGGAAATAAAAAAATATACGAGTAAAGCAATGCTCATTACATGTATCTTTAAAATAATATAACAGTTGCCAAACGGAAGTCAGATTTAATACAAGCGAAGCTAGAAGCCTTGACTAAGACGACACGTTTTCTATGTTAGGTACAATAGACTTTCATTTTGGGTATTTTTTTAAAACGTTATCAGTTTGTTGGCTGTCTTACGAAACACTTATATGTCTACATCTTTTGTCAGTTACCCATGCGCCTTGTACGTAATGTGTATGTATTGTTCCAAAAATACCTGTTTTCGTCTAACCATTCATATTCTTGATAGTTGATACTAATTACAACTGTTCTTTGTCATATAAATTTATTTATTGGAAGCATGTCGTGATTTTGTTGAGGCTACCAACTGTCGTGATATTCTTCCAGGATTTTTTTTCTTTTCAATTGGACATAAAATGTTTGTTTTAAATACTTTTTGTCAACCCTTTTGTCACTCCGTATTTTTGTTTTGTTAAAGTTTAGTTTTATTTTGCTTTATTTTGTACTGTTTTTCTTGCTCATGTTCACATATTCGATAATTAAAGATTCCTTCATATTCAAACACCAACATGTATTCACTAAACAGGCATACCAGTTACCGGCAAACTCTGTTACAATTGATTGTTTCATGATTGGATATTTCCAAAACGAGGCTTCCAACAATAACAGTCAGTGTCACCGAATTCAACAAACATAAGCACTTAGAACCAAAGTGAGTTAAGTCGTTAAGATGTTAGATGCGTTAGGGATATTTTACATTTCTAAACTAGTAGGTTTATAGTTTGAAAAAAATACTCATTGTTTATTATAATGTCCAAAATATGGTTCTTATTTGGAATAAATATATATCACTGTTACCCTTTTAAGTAAAAAAACATGTTTACTTCAGCTAACTTGGTGACTTAATATGTTGTTTTGGGTATCCTTGAACCCCGATTGTTATATATGTGACCAGTTTGGCCAAAATAACTCATACTTATTCTTTTTCAGTCTTTTATAGCTACCAATCCTGCGCATTATTTACGTATAGTTTCTTACACTGTATGAACACATTCGTGACTATTTGGATCTACTGCTCTGTTTTCCTCTCTTTCTCTTTATCTCTGTCTTTCCTTCTCTCTTCCCCCGCCTCTCTCTCGCTCTCTTTCTTTCTCTCTCTCTCTCTTTCTCTCTCTCTCTGTGTCTCTCTCTATCTCTATCTCTCTCTTTCTCTCCGTTTCTCTCCCCCTTTTTCTCTCTTTTTCTCTTTCTCTCTCTCTTCGTCTCTCCTTCTCTCCTTCTCACTCTCCCTATCTCTCTCTTTCTCCATGTCTCTTTCTTTCTGATTCACACACACATACAAACAAACACAACCACTCATTAAACAACTTAATAATTACCACCAAGATCTAACATTGTATTACCAACGTAACTTGGATTTTTTTTTATTCAACTTGTTGGCTTTCTACCCAAACTCAATAACCCAAGTCGTTATTGTTAACGATGGGGTATTTTTTTTCTTATTTTTTTTTTAAGCATTGTCTAGTCACCCATGACAAACTTCTCATCTGCGGAACAGATCTACGTCACTTCCTGTTGCGAGAGCGAGGCTGGCAGGGGGGTCCCGGGCTGTTCCATTCAACTGCCACTCCAGGAGTCCCGAGTCTCCCGGTCGCTCTCAATCTCTTTACACTAACGAGGAGGAGGAGGAGGAAAAGGGGGAGGGGACGGGCGGAAACCTCTTTAGTAAATAATGTTTGTGTGTTTCCCTAAGTTTACACGCTTCTATTCAGTGCAGTAACTACCGTATGTTGACAATGGACGACTTGCTGTTTACAACGACGTTGAGACGTTGAGACGTTGAGAATCAATCATTGGACGTTGTGTCCCCGTGACATGATAAGCTTGGGATGTTTTATCTTGGAGACTTTGCCTGGGGCAGTGACCACTTTCTCCACCTTTTTTTTAAAGTGTCACTGCAGCATTATAAGGGCCTATAACGGAAATCTCAAATACATAGAAAGCATTGACTTGTCTTACACGCCTTTGACACTTAACTAGTGGGAGGGGAGTGAAGGGAGGGGATGCTTGAAGCGTATTTTCGGTCAGCAAACAAAACAAGAATACAATTTATACAAATAACATTGGTAATTACAAAAACCAAAACAACAACAATTACAACATAAGCCATTTCTCTTCTGAGTAAACATTTTAAGACAAATATAAATAAAAGTTTGCATCATAAAAACACTGCCGTAAGTACAACAAGGTACAAAACAAATTAAAATTGTTATTGCAAATCTACATACATAGCATATGAATAGCATTAACAACAACAGCAACAACAACAATTACAACAGCAAAAAGAAAATAAACAACAACTACGACTACTACTACTACTACTACTACTACTACTACTACTACTACTACTACTACTACTACTACTACTACTACTACTAATACTAATACTTCTACTACTACTACTACTACTACTACTACTACTACTACTACTACTACTACTACTAATACTAATACTAATACTAATACTACCACAAAAGAACATCAACAACAAAAATAACAACAAAAACAACAACAACAAATATATGCGAAATTAACTTGTTTAATTAAAAGCTGAAGAAAATAAAAAGAGCATGGTTTCAAAACATTGAAGATGTTTCAAATTTTAACTCAAATGAAATACCCTGGTATTGTTAAAATGTAACAGTGACCTATAACTATAACACATTTTGCTTTCATATGTCTACACCATAGGGTAAAACATGAAACGCCTCATTAAAAAACGATTGCGAAATTTGTTGTAAAGCTTGCATACAGGGTTTATCCAAAGTCTAAATTATTTCCCACATCACAAGGATCTAAACCACAGCATTATGATTTAAGCGTTATGAAATATAGTTGATTTTAATGTTAGTCCAAAAATGGCCCACATTACAAGGAACTTAACCACAGCATTATGATTTAAGCGTTATGAAATATATTTGATTTTAATGGGGGAAAATCATGACTTGAGTATGCTCCATTGCACATAAAACCAATGTAAACATGTTTGCAAGGAAGAAGAAAAGATTACATGTAGCCTAGGGAAAGTAATAATTATGCAAATTATGGTCTTTTGAATTTAATTTCTAAGAGGATAAATTATTTAAAGGGGTAACTTTCACTCCAGCGCCTTTCCAAAGCCTCCCTCTAAATGTCTGTCTGTATGTCTGTCTGTCTGTCTGTTTGTCTGTCATGTCTGTCTGTTTGTTTGTCTGTCCTGTCTGTCTGTTTGTCTGTCTTTCTGTCTGTTTGTTTGGTTGTCTGTCCTGTCTGTCTGTTTGTCTGTCTTTCTTTCTGTCTGTCTGTCTGTCTCTCTCTCTGTCTCTCTCTCTCTCTCTCTCTCTCTCTCTCTCTCTCTCTCTCTCTTTTTCTCTCTCTTTATCCTACTCTCTGTCTATATCAGTCTGCCTGCCTCTCATCTCTCTCTCTCTCTCTCTTTCTATCCCCTATCTCTTTCATTCTCTAACTCTTTCCCCTCTCGCTCTCTCTCAGGAATAACTTGTAAGAACGTTGCTTGAAAAAAAAATACTGTAAATGAACAGCAACAAAAGTTTATATATTGTGGATTTTCCAGGTTTGAAGTCTCAATTCCACAGGAACGTGCAGTATTCTAGAAATCATAATTTTTTGTATCAGAAATTTGAATGGCATTAATTTCATTGGTTTTCCCTTGAAGTCACAGTGCATGATAAATATTTTTTTTTTAAATTAATGATGAATTAATGACTTATTTCTTACCGCCCAACTTCATTCGCACTCTCTTTAGTATCAGATCGGAAGGAAACTTCCATCACACCGCTATCAATTCAGAGAGTTTTGTTATGATACATTTATAAATGATAAAAATCTCTTGCCCATTGATATCGAAACACTGCTCGAACGATACAATTATGTCTTTCATTTCAAACCCTTAACACGAGTTCCCAGGGAACATAACATTAGTTAACAGTGTTGCCACCATTATTAACTTTGGGCGGGAAAGTACAGTGAACAGTATGGACCGAACTGGCGCAAAGGTATAGCGTTGGTCTCCAAATCTGGAGGTTCCCGGTTCAAAACCTAAGCTCAGACAAAAGTTTATTTGTCCAACTTCCTATCCTGCTGCTTGGTTAAGTGTCAGATGATGCTACCAGCTTAAGCGTCCACAACAATACAGACTGGCGTCGGACGCTAAACAACTAACCAGCCGACGAATCGGGGTTTCAGTGCAGATGGAGATGGCCAACACGTTAGCCTGATTTATCTCTATTGCTTTGAGGTACAGGTCTATTCTGCATTTCTCTGCTCTCTATCTCTCTCTCTCTCTCTTTCTCTCTCTCTCTCTCTCTCTCTCTCTCTCTCTCTCTA